>JASCZW010005443.1:0-340633 GCA_034211315.2 Aedes japonicus | reverse complement strand
AATTAAACGAGGGTAAATTTTAAGTGCTTGTTAAAATTAATGAATTTTATCTATGTAGTTTATTTCTACAATTTCCAAAAATTTTCAAAAATACTAGTTTGTAACTTTAACTGTTAAATTAGAATAAATTTTTTCTTGTAGCACTCTTCATAGGCACGCCCTTTTGTCAGTCAACACCAGTCAATTTCAATGCCAAAGAAAAGAAACAATGACTCCGACACTGACCGTGCAACTTTTCACCCGTTGGGTATTTTCTATTGAAATTTTGGGTGGAATTAGTTCAATGTGTATTTGTTTACGCTGTGTACGTTTCACTCAGCAATCGTTGCGAAGATGGAGTCGGAAGAACAGCAGCGGTGCAAAGAAATTTGGCGCACGTGCCCCGAAAATCCGGATCCTGGTACATTCTACGGTGTCTCGTGTTTTAATAGTGTTAAGGATCACAAGCGGGTAGTTCAAGTTTTCAAAACGAATCCCAACTGTTCAGTTCGAAATGTGGCGAAGAAACTGAATCTAACCAAAACTTTCATGCAAGATGCGAAAAAACGTGCTTGTGCTGTCCCATACTCTGTTCATTTTAATTTGGTTACGAACTGGTAGGCTTCAACCCTGTTCTAAGCACAAAAATGCTCTTGTGGTGGCAGCGATAAAATGAAATTAGGTTGTGTAACAGTCCTCTCCCACCAGGAGGGTGGTTACTCGATCAGCAAAGTGCCAATTATTAACCACTGGCAGCAAACGGCTCCAATACCTTCAAACTGTTGAAACAGCGATGATGACAATGATGATGGTTGTGATGACGGCAAATATCGATTTATTAATGTTGAATTACGTTTTCCGTTACTTGCATTCCGTCAACGTCCGCACATCCAATATTGGCATTCGAAGAGAACCGATTATGACTCATCGCGGCCATCGTGTTATGCAGGCTCGCAACATATGTGACAGATAGGAATTGTGTCTGTTGAGTGTGCAGTTTCTACATACACGGAAACTAAAAATTACTTGCTTGGCTCAATTGGAGCTACACAGCAAGAATAAGCCTTTAAAAGCCCAGAACGTTCCGATCCCACACAGAGAGGAATTTGATAGTCAATTTTACCATTATTGGGGGTCAGGATGACTATTGCAGCATAGTGATTTTGAACCGACTATGATCATGGTCAAAAATACCATTAAAAATAGTTGATCCAACATTTGCCATAATGTCGGAATAGTCCTTGTTACCATGATCATAGTCAAAAATACCCTGAACGTGGTGAATTCGTCAATTTTTATGGTTATTGTAACAATTATATGCAATAGTCACCTTGACCATGATTTAATTGTCGGTATAACGATAGAATTTTTCTCAGAGCAGGATTCATATACACAGATAAAAAATATATAGAGTTTATACGTTTTCTAATGCACATAAAGGGAATGCTATATTTGGCAGATATTTTTGGGATATTTCATGTAAATTGAAGTCAGATAACGCCTGCATCTAGCCTGTTGTATGACAGATTACAAACGTTGTTAGATGGTGCATGGAAGATTGCACACAACTTTTTTGATTACGCTTCCTTTGGGTTGAAATTAAACGAGAGGAAATTTTACGCGCTTGTTAAAATTAATTATTTTTTTCTGTGTAGAGGCCACGAGTCCATCAAAGCTTGTGGAAGACGACAGTTTGTGACTTTTGCGACCGTCACGAAATGCGGTCAGGTTATGAGCGTTGATATCTCAGTCGTTTTTCCAAACAGTTTCTAAGTGAATCCTAGAAAGTTTGAGCTGTTTAGTGGAATACACAGATAAAAAGAAACATTGAATTTTCTGCGTTTCTTATGCACGTAAAGTAAATGCTAGATTTGGCAGAAAATAATGGGATATTTTATGTAAGTTTAAGCCAGATAACGCCTGAATCAAGCCTGTCGTATGAAAGCTTGCAAACATTGTTGTATGGCGCATCAAGGACTACAACCAATTGCGTTGTTTACGCCTTCTTTAGCTTGGAATTAAACGAGTAGATATTTTACGCGCTTGTTAAAATTAATTATTTTTTTCTGTGTACCTGTAACTTGAAATGAGAAGGAAAATTAGTATTTGCCATTTAATTTCAATAACCTTTTTGCTTATCTTGACAGATACGCGTAGTTTCGTCTACAATATGCAGACTTCTTCCGGGTCGTGTGCCAATCGAGTTATTAGTACACGACACTGAAGAAGACTGCACATTGTAGACGAAATACGCGTTTCTGTCAATATCAGTTTTTCTTCTCTCTTCTAGTTTCTAAATGTTTGACCCAAATGATCGGACATCTTTCTACGCGTTGATTACATTGAACTATTTAAAATATCGCAAATGTTAAGTGATGTCTTACACAGAAATAAATAATTAATTTTAACAAGCACGAAAAATTTCCCTTCGTGTAATTTCAAGCCAATGGAGGCGTAAACAACGATATTGTTTGCAATCTTTCATACAACTGGCTAGATTTTGGCGTTATCTGGCTTAAATTTACATGAAATATCTCATTATTTCTGCCTAATCTAGCATTCTCTTTATGTGCATTAGATAACGCAGAAAATTCAGTGTTTCTTTTTATCTGTGTATAATGCCGATATTTCAGAGTAAATTTACAAAACGCACAGCATTCCTTATCACAGACTATAAAATTTTGCAAGGAACATCTTCTATGCATAAGTAAAATATATTTAAGAGGTACACGTTAGCATTTTTTACCTCTAATTCTTCTTTTTGGACACCAGATGTCACAACACTAGTTACATTTGATTTTTCACAACTCTTAGCATCCTAGTGATAACCTTGGGATTAATAAAACGAAGTGAAAAGGCAACCGGTCCGTTGGAGCGACTACAAAAACAAACAAATTTTATTTGAAGTGTTTCATGACTAACTTAGAAGCGAGATATGAGTCCGTTGCAGTTTTAACCGTAGCTAAATGCAAATTTAGGCAAATATAAAGAAATCTAACATTGAAAACAATTTGTTTTCCTTTGGTGGCAGTATTACACTCACCCCGCAAATGTGAATCAAAAAACGCCTTGAGCAAGATTGAAAAAATCATTCTAAATTAAGGTTGCAGTTCGAAGTAATATGCATAGTTTGGTATGTACTTCCATATAAAACATCGCTTGTTCAGTTGAATGCAATAGTTAACGAGTAATTTTATAATCTTTGAAGGATGTCCAGAATCACGATTTATGGATCAGGAGAGGTCCTATCCACAACTGATGAATCAGATTGGACATAATTTTTGAATCAATACATTTTTATCTTATTTGTTCGAATAAGTTACAAATATGTGTTTTTTTTCGAACGTTTGATAAATAAATGTTGCTTAGTATGAAAGTAATAATTAACAACCAGATTAGCTGAGGGAAAAGCTTAATCAACCCATGATTGGTGGGATTGAGCTTTTCATAGTGAATCAATTCATTGATTTGACTTTCATTGTACAAGGTTGAGTTCCGAATATTTTGTTGTTTCGCATGATGAATTTGAATCATTCAAAGACACTCTTTTGCTTGCCTAGCATTTTCCTTTTCTGCCTTCTCCATTTTTTTTCTCTTGATCTCTCTGCTTTTTTACTCAATCTTTTCTCGTTTCTATTGTTTTTTTCCGCTCTTATTTCTGCTGTTTAGTCAATTTCTGCTTGTCAATGCGAGTTTTATTTTCCATTTCCTCTAGTATCTTTTCCGACTCCTTCTTATTGTGCCACCATCTACCACTTGTTGCAACCGAAGGTACGTGCTCTTCTCGTTGACCTTTGGCCACATCAAGACGTCTTCAAATGGGTCATCAATCCATGGAACAGCATGAGTAGAGTTTTTAATATTGAATGTAGCACATCCTTCAGTGTCGCTTGTCTCTTCAGCAGTCAACAATACATCATTTGTACCATTTGGTTCTACTGTCGGATTGTCGTGAGCATCTGTAAATAATAAAATTGTTCAAACATCAACACAACTTAAGATAATTCTTGTAAATACTTACGGGGGGAGCCATTCTCAAAGTTCTCAAGTTGCAAAACGCCGCACTCTCCGTTTGGACTCACAAAAACGTCCAGCGTTAGGCTTTGGTGTAGGTTCAATGGCTCCGTATGCATCAGGCTTTCAGATTTATCAGGAAGATGATATCCAGAAGTCGAAAAGTGCTAGCACTTCTAATGGCCCGTAGCAAGTGTTCTTGTTTCTATTTAATTCAAATCTTTGGAGCTGTTCCTGTTGTAGTCAACTTGGTTCAACTTTATCAAATACGCATTTTCCAATGGTTCGCATGTGAATACAGTGTTGGCACTTTCAGCTGTCAGTGCTTCGGGTTGAGCAGCGTTCATCTGTAATTGGCTGAAGTCGGTTTCGTTGACATTCAAAGGAAAAAGCCCACATATTTTAAAGGCCTTTTTGAGGCACTCCTTGGAATTCGGGAAGTTAGCGATAGTGGTTTTGATGAATAGCTGGTGTTACTGTTGATTTTCTTAAACGCCAAAAAATAAAAAATCGGTTCAAAGGTTGCAAAATCCGTGTAGAATTCGGATACAGGGAGATGTGTATGAGACGACTCTTCACACAAAACTCAGCTAGTTGTATGCAGATATGGCTCTTGTGGCCGTCCACGAAGATGATCAGCGGATCTTCTATCAACTAACCACTTGTATAGGCGTTTACTACGTATTCGTAGAGCGTTTTTGTAGTCTGGCATCCCTCGTCCGATACGCCAAGTGACCGTCCTGCTAGATATTTTCAACCATCTCTTTGCTGATCGGTTGTTCTGGATAAAGTAGCATTGGTGGTGTCAGATCACCAACCATGCAGTTCCGCAAAGTGCTTTATATACTTTTGGAACTAACTGGAAACCTGACTCGTCGAAATTGAGGATTCTCTGAGGTTGATTGAAAATGGATAATTTGACGTTCTCTTCTGTCAGAGGTGCTTCCACATCCGAGAACCAATTTCGAAGATGCTGTTCTGTAACTTTGGCTCCAGCTTTCGACAAGTTCGTATCGTATTTCCTCTTTATGCTAGAGTGTCTTTCCAAGAACCATTGACACCAGTTTTTACCTACGATAATTTTGACATGCAAAGTACTTGTGTACTACACGAGTTCTTCGTTTTTTTAACCAGAATGACCGCACGTTTCATGGCTTCCGAATCATATTGATTATGCACACCTCTGGGCTTCATCCTTCTGCAGGAATGACTTGGACACGTCTATACTGTGTGATTTTTCTCCGGTCCTGCATTCCCTTAGGTCTAAATGTTAAGGAGTTCTTGATTCATACAGTAGCGCTCAAAAGTCGTTTGACAAACAGTATTTACGTTATCATTATTTAAACATTTAAACTTTTTTAATTTAAACTTTTTCCAGAAAATCTCAAAGTAGTGCAAGTATAAACAGAAAACAAAGACGGTGCAGTGTATTTCACCAATATGCAATGTTTATTTGTTTTTGAAACAAAAAATTACATATTTCATCGAGTTCAAAAGTGATTTGGCAAATGAGAAAAACAAAGAAAAGTCAACATATTGCACAAAATGATATCATTTTCAGTAATCGCAGGATGGCTGACATCAGTACTTAGTAGCAAAGCCTCGTGATTGCATTACAGCCCGACATCTGAGTGGCATCGACTCCACAAAATTAGTAATACGGTGCGGTGTTATTTTATTCCATTTCTCCTGGAGGGCCTCGTAAAAAGTCGTCAAATTAGAGTAATTTCGGGTTCGTACACGTCTTTCGAGCTCTTCCCACAAGTGTTCAATGGGATTCGGGGAACTTTGGACGTAGCCTCTTTCCTTGTTTTTCTTGTTCCAGAAGGTCACTAATTCACGAGAAATGCAAAAATCCCGTGCAAATTGAGCATGTGAGCGTCCTTCATCCAATCATTTCCGCATGCCCTTCCTGAGCGCGAGCGGGTATTCAGATCGTTTTGTTTGATCCATTTTTGCTATTTGAACATTCATTCAGTGATATACTAGTGAAATATTATGTTGAACTTTAAACTTAACACGAATAAGCACTTAGTCAAATGACTTTTGAGCTGTGGAATTACACCAAAACAGGGTTAAACCTTCTGATCCAAACGGAAATGCGCAACCGATTATACCAAACGAATGGAGAACCATAACAAAACAAACAAACGTCAGATCGGTTGCGGTTGGCAGTGTTGCCGTTTTTATTTTTCAAAAAATTGTATGTCAAATCACTGTACATTGTGACCAAAGTTTACGAATCACGTATTTCACCCGAAAATCTGCAAGTTATCATAATTATAAACTAGTTTTTTTGTGGAGAAATTGTTTTTCTTACCTTTAATTGTCGTCCTTTAGCATTGCTTCCCGAGAATAGCAATGCAGTTAGCTATTAAAATTCGCTTTCCCTTACCGAGCATGTACACTATGGGAGAACCGAACAAAATAGCGATATTGACTAAAAGCGATACGTACCTTTTTTGTCAATACTAGAATCAAGAAAACATGCAGTTTAATAAAAATCATTGCAATCGTAGAAGAAAAAGTTAAACAAATTGAGAAAACTATGTTTTTGAAGGTTGGTGACAGTTTTTCTTTTGAATTTCTCCTTCAAAGTCAGCTGATTCATAAATTGTGGATGATTCACAATTGTTGGGTGAGTGTATATTATTAACGACAATTGAACACTTATTTTTCATCTGGTTGCAAAAATCGTGTAAATTTTGTACACTTCAATTGCCTTTAACAAACATCCCTATACATTTGTCATATAAATAAGTATATTCTACAAACTACCAAGAAATAATAATTAAGAGGCCACAACAGTTTCCGAGTTTCTATGTACTGTCAGTAACTACATTATAATCTCCAAAATTATGAGCAAGCACACAATCTTTTGCCAAACATCTTCATGAGGGGTAGGTCAATGCAGGAACGAGTCCACCACCTTGACTGGCAAAAGAATGTGCGCTTGATCGCGCTCATATACTACCGGTAGCTTAAATGGCTCTAACGAACTGTCTATTTACACTCCCAAATCCCCATGGGGGGACATGGGAGAGAGACTATCTCCCGCTCATTTGAGTTTATTTTTGGCATACGACTTCTGCTTTACCTCGTCTGCTTTACCTTCGCTTGTTTCGAAATACTACCACACAATGTCCTCTGCTCAATTTAAAAAAACTACTTCTATTCAATTTTCACAGTCTGCCGTGCGCTAACGTTACTATCAATACTTTCTCTTCACAACTTTTTTCTAGCAAAAAAAAGTGCAGTGTACTCCTAGAGCCCCATGGTGATGAGAAATTATTTCCTTCTCAAACAACATCATCAATTATTTTTGTTATTTTTTCCGTGTAGGTCTCTTTCGTCGCACCTTTGTGCATTCGCTTTCCAGAGCCGGCATTGCAATGCAATGATACACATATTTGCATGCATGAAGCGACAACGATTCCATAGTCTAATAATGTAGCGACACGATGATTGAGCACTGCTGCAGTACTAAAACAGAAGAATGACCTATGCTTAGGCGTAGACAGTGACTGGATTTCGTGCCTGCAGTTTACAGTATTTACCAGTCATAAATGATTTGGGAGGCTTTCGGGGCGGCACTATAAATAACGGGTCATAAATCGATGCACTTCATGGTTGTGCCAGTAAATGTTAACTGGTTGATTGTAGAGGATACACACGCTGTTTGTTAGGTGCTTCCGGTTGCCTGGTAGTTGGGCTCGTGTGGGACTGGGAACAGTTGTCGACAGAGTGTATTACAATGCCTATCAAGTGACTTTACACGAGTGTAATAGTTTGTTTATAGAGCTTAGCCTTGAATCCTACATTGATGGGATGAGCAAAGCAATTTTCGAAATTTGCTTATGATAGATGTTTCTTTGGGGACATGTTTTAAAACAATAAATTTTATAACCAGCTAGTTATTTTTACTTATGCTGTTTTGATTTAATTGGGCTTTTTGTTATTGCAAGCGAATATGTCGTAAATATTTTTTTTGAACGTGATGCATAAATAACTTTTTATTAGATCATAGCAACAAAGTTAAGATGGAACTAATTTATTATTTTCAAAACTCACTTCTACTACATCAGCCTTAGACATGGTAACGAACTAGACGTTTAGTAGAACGACCGAGCCAAGATACCAAATCCCCGAGACTCGGAAGTCATTTTCCACACTAATGAAGTGTCGACGTGAAAGTTGGTCGCTTTATTGCTCGTTTCAACTCGTAGAGAAAGCAACAGCCATCGGTGTCAACAACAGTTCCTTCGCTTTTGCATGAAAGGTTATTCGCTCGCCTGGACATCACATCGTCAATATCATCACCGTTCCATATTCGCATTTTGTTTTATTTTACCTTCAATTAGCATTAAGGAGAATGGATCACACCCGGCATTTGGTGGGTGGTCAGACTCTCCCAGGAAATACATATATGAGTAAATAGCAATAAGAAGGGTAACGTGATTATCTTCGCTAGGATGAGACGGGTTTTTTTGCTTCGTCCTCGGTACCACTGGAAACACGTATGGTATCATGTTATCCTTGAAACCGTTTCTTCTTCCGACGTCGCGTCGGGAAAGGATTAGCAAATGTGTTTTGATCATCACCTATCGTTATCCAGCTCATGTTCTGGCATAACAGATCAGTAACTGTCTTCTATGAATGTACCGCTCTAGCTTACTGGTGGAAATGAAAATTTATCTACATGAAATGCTTGTTTTGATGGCCTCGAATAGCCAGGATGTGAATTTAGTTAGGATAAAACTCATCCATAATAGAAGAAAATTACTTCTCTTTTCGGGAAAGTTTATAAACAATGAAGTATGTTTGTTTTAATTCATAAAAGTTGATGAAAGGTATGCTGCACGACACGATGAAGTAGATTGGGATATTGCTTTTTTTTTTGTAATATAATCTATGAGTCTGGCTGTCACAGTGTGTTACTAGCACCATCAAGCATTGTCGAAAACACACATATCATTTGTTGCCATGTTCAAATTTAAAATCCCATCAGTTGAATATTCGATTAACCTGTTGACATTGGGCTTGGTGAGATATAAGTTGAACTGAATGATTCCTTGCAAAGTATGTATAAGAAAACCAAAAGTCAGTCATTATTTAAATTGCCAAAAATTGCCTAAATTTTTTTTGACGTAGGACTACGTCTTTGTTTTCTATACTGGGGTACAAAATAAAAAAATGGCATTACGACCGTCAAGAAAATTGGTCAGATTTTGAGCGTTAATATCTCAGTCATTTATCATAATATTTTCAAAAATTTTGCACCAACCGATCGGAAATATTTCTACGCATCAATTTTAAGAAAAAAACAGTGTTGATTTCGGACCACATACGTTTGAAAAAATCATAAATGTTTAGCCTTGTCCTAAACATTATATTAACACTTCAGCCCTAAGGGATCATATATGGCCCCACAAAAAAAAGGCCGTAAAAAATCACAGACTGAATAAAAGTGCACAATGTCTTCGGCAAATTTGTTCTACATCCATTTTTCTATCTGGAAATTAAAAAAAAACATATGAGTTTAAGGTTTAATTTTTTTTTAAATAATCATTTATTTGTACAGGCTCAATCGAATTAACTTTGCAGAGCCAAATTTTCATACTTCTATACATCATTTGTCTTAAAACTAAAGTTGGGTTGTCTACCTCGAGCCAGAAGGGAATCATAAAGCTCATATCTGACTCCACGATGTTCAGCACAAGACCAATAACGTGATCTGCGTCCTGATAGCCTTGTCCACACTCACAGAGATTGCTGTCGCTCAGCCCAACCCGGTATAAATGAGCATTCAATGAATAATGATTGGACATGAGGCGAGACATGACACGAATGAAGTCTCGACCCACATCCATCCCCCTAAACCAAGGTTTCTTCGACATCTTTGGGATGATAGAATGTTGCCATCGCCCCAAATCTCCTTTACTCCATTTATAATGCCAGCTGACGAGTGACTGTTGACGAAAAATAGGAAAAAATTCTTTGAAGGCGATTTATCGATAACAAATATCGCCTTCCATAGCGCCCACCTTTGCAAGCGAGTCCACTTTCTCATTGTCCGGAATTGAACAGTGAGATGGGACCCATACAACGGTGATGATAAAATAACGCGAAGATAAAGCACTTAGAAGCTCCTGTATTTTAATGAGAAAAAACAAGAGTGCTTTACCGGCCTCAATAAGCGAATAGCCTCTATAGAACTGAGACTATCCGTGAAAATTTAAGGTTTAATTGACGACCTAGAAAATCGTTGGATCGTGAATCGGGATAGGTTCCTCTACTATAACCTCATTACTGAACATTACTCTGCAGCCATCGTTGGGCCTTTGGTCTTAGCCATCACAATACGGCGTCGCCCCATGGGTTGTCATTAGTGGCTGAGCACATTTCCTTTTAGCAGTTCGTCTTGGCTAGTCTTATCTCGCGTTTCATTTTGACCCTAGCAGTCTTCCATTTCCGCTCTCAACTTTTTGTCCTCCGTACTGCAATAGGATTTTGCTGGCCGATGCTATACCGGATCACCAGATGATGGATGCACACCTCACACACTCTCCAGTTCACATTTTTCATCAGCGACGGATTACAGAAGGTAACATCGATGGCGTTCTCGATCGTAATTCACGACCGTCCTCACTAAAAGTGCTGACAGTACCTACGTTCGATAATGTAACTTCCAAATTTGCCAGAGTTTCTAACAGGCTTTACCCTCTAGCGTTGGTTCTTCTGCTGCCCCACTCCATAGCCCAAGCGTTGTAGTCTGTTCCGATGATGGCCGGTCTTCTTTCGATGAGCTTCTTGGTTAGAGCATCCAGCATCTGGTGGAACTGCTGCATAACAGCTACATAAAGTCTGGAACGCGGAAACATTGGTCAACTTCAAATTGGTGTATTTCTGGTAAAAATACATTTATAAACACCTGAAATGCTGCGTTTGGAAGTTGAGTGTATATACAATGGTTGCAATGAGGAGTTTTCACCGTTTGCTCTCCAGTTTTCAAAATGACATACAAGGAAGAGGAGCGTGTCAAAATTTTGCTTGCGCAGCAAGAGAATCCGACGTTCT
This sequence comes from Aedes japonicus, assembly GCA_034211315.2. Lineage (NCBI taxonomy): Eukaryota > Metazoa > Arthropoda > Insecta > Diptera > Culicidae > Aedes > Aedes japonicus. The sequence continues at coordinate 329,563 of JASCZW010005443.1, read as the reverse complement.
CACACGCCATGTCGGCAAAATTGCTGGATGTGGCCATTTCGACCGTGATAAATGTTATAAAAGTGTTCGGGGAGCGCACTTAAAACATAGCACCAAATGTGTGTGTGCGTGTTTTTTTTTTTTTAAGGCTTCAAAAGCCTGGCCTGTTGTGTATTTGGCACTGTGTGGGACTCACTCAAACGGTAATGGGACTCGCTTCCGTGCCTAACCACTAAAAAACATTCCTTATATCTCTTTGCCGTCTCCCCCCGGGACCACGATGAAGCGACTACTTCAGGGGGCGGCTGTGCTCATGCACCTCTCTGTTGTCTTGGCTCTTGCGACTCTCGTCGTTATTTTGTGCTGCTTTATGCACCCATCGAGACGTGTACCGATATGGAGTAGCCGGCCGTCATAACGTGCCCTCCTGCACAGTCACCCTCGTGGGACACTGACGCTGCTTGACCGCTGATGTTCCCTTCATTCGCGCTGCAACTCAGTCATAATTTGCGTCACTACATTATTAACGGCATTCCAGGTGCTCTCCTCTCGACACATTTCCTTGATGATGTTCTCCGTATTAAGTACTGGCATCTCCCTCCGAACTTCCTCAAACCTTGGGCAATCGAAGATCACGTGCTCCGGTGTTTCTTCTACGTGTCTACACGCTGGACAGACGGGTGACGTTGCGTGTCCAAACCGATGCAGATACTTTCTGAAACATCCATGACCAGACAGGAACTGTGTCAAGTGAAAGTTAATTTCGCCATGTTTCCTGTTTGTCCAAGCCGACAGAACCGGTATAAGCCGATGTGTCCACCTACCATTTCTCGCCGTGTTCCACTCCTGCTGCCATTTCGCCATCGATGCCGCTCGCACGATCTGCCGAACACCATTGGTTTCCTTCCTCGTGTAGCTCTGACTGTCCTCGACCAGGATAATGTCGATAGGAATCATTCCGGCGATAACACATACTGCTTCCAAAGAGATGGTCCTATAAGCGCTCCAAATGTGTGTGTGTGTGTGTGTGTGTGTGTGTGTGTGTGTGTGTGTGTGTGTGTGTGTTGTAGAGAGTATAGAATGCACTATGTATGTAATCAATCATACCATAGCAAAACCTAGGAAAAGAGAATGCTACTTCACAGGAAATACTCTCATATTGTAAGAAGTTTATATTATTTACCCCTTTTTGTGAACATTAGTTGATTAGATTTGAATGACCCCTCTAGTGTCCTTCCCCACTGTGTTGCGTGGTTTCACAAACTTTGCGTTGCTAGGAGTATCACAAAGAGTAGGCATTGATCGTTAAAATCAGTCTTGTGAAAATTGTACTGGTGATAACGCGTAACATAAATGAGCTCCGGATGTTGGAAGCTTTCCAACATGGAATCGGCCGGTGACGAGTTCGGTGAAACCAAGACGCGCGCGCGTGTGTGTGTGTGTGTGTGTGTGTGTGTGTGTGTGGGTGTGTGTGGGTGTGTGTGTGTGCATTATGTGTTTAGGCTGGCTGGAAAATCAGCAATCAGGCTCTCGAAAAATTCAGGGTGTGGAGATGAGGCTAGCAACTCCTTGACCACCTTTCGGTATTAGTTCATGGAGGAGGCTATTGTGCATTACGCACCCAGTTTGTCTAACTACTGTGTTTTTAGTAGTTAGCTCTGTAGACCTTACGCTGATTTGATCTAGGTGATCCGGGATCCAAGCAGGGTTCGGGACGTCTACTGAAGCCCAGATCCTCCACTATTTCTCTGCTCGACCACTTACCGTACCTGTCAATCCTCGCGTCGTATGGTCCTTCCTTCAATTGAGAAACCGGGGTCACAACGTCGGGGGCGTGGATTTTCCTGGGTCGTCCCTGTTCCCCCGTGTAACGACCGCTTACGTATGCCTGCTGGATCTCACACCGTATGGTGCTTCCTCCGTAGCTCTTTTAGCCGTTAAGGACTTTATCCATCTTCCGACGGCAAGCTATAGTGAAGTCTAGAAGAAGAATCTTATCTCTGACTTCAAAATTCAAAATCGCGGAAGAACAGAAGAACCTTGGCAGCTCATGGAAAAATTACGAATGCTTGTTGCTTATATACCTACTGAAATCACTTATATGTATACCTCCATCTAAAATCATGAAGTGGTGATAGCTTAGCTTAGTTTGACTGACTGTACGTACCAATGGTTGCTACTCCATGGTTGATCAGAATCAGTGAAATTGCACAATGAATCAACTGAATGGGACTGAGAGTAACCGGTCATTCGCATGGTTCACGTTTCAGTGACCAGAGGTGATGAAGGGCTGACTCATTTTGCCACATCCGCAGATCCGCTTGCCAGACAAGGAATTTTTTGGTGAATTTCGACAGTTTCTTCTTCCGTACACTCTCCGGAACGGCCAACTAAGAGGTGGCGACGTAGTGTTCCTGTCCTGGCATTTGTTTGGTGTCGGCTTTAATGTAGGTCTCATCGTCCATCACATCGTCCATCCATGCAGAACGGTTTTGTGAGCCACTCCCTGTACAGTTTTCTTGGATGAGTTTTGGCCACCGAGTTCTGTTTATCGCTCCGGTTCGGTGCCTTCTGGATCTTGTACACATGTAATCCAGAACGTTTCATTGTTTTCTGCACAGAACAAACTGAAACTTTCGCCTTTTTCGCAACATCCCTGATCGAAATGTTGGGATAACGCTTAAATTGGTTCAATACCATCCTGGCCTTCTCCGGATTTGATGTGCCACGTTTTTTGCCACTACCATTTTTCCGCTTGGTTGTCTTACGGTCCTTGAACGTTTTGATCACATGAGATACGGTTGAATGTGCGATTCCGAGCTGTTTTCCGATCCATCGATGAGAAGCGTTTGGGTTTTCGAAGTGAGTGCCCAAAATTTGTTGGCGCACTATTTCTTCATTCAAAGCCATCTCAGTGAATCACTCGACCGATTTTCACGAAACTCATTACACAATTGACACAACACAATGAAATACATTCAGTTAAAATTTCAATAATTTTTATCCACACGCTAAAAAGATACGAACAATTGCGTGTGTCCAAATTTCATCGAATACAGTCTTTAAGTGATGTGATCATATAACATAGTTCATATAATTCAGGGGATAAAAATGATACCAATAACCTGTTTCGCTCCACGTTTTTGAGAGCACTTACCACCTCTCAAATGTCTGAAAATCCTTTGCTGGGTGCAACTGGTTGGCGTCCTTCTTCTTCCAAAGTATCTAAATGATGCTTATTCCAACCCGCCATGCTAGCCCTATATGGCATTGCACGTGAACGAAAATTGCATCGTATTTCGATCTTATTGCCTTTTTCTATATTTTTGCTCAAAGCAAACACAGAAGCAATGCTCAGGCACGTCACTAATCAACGCAGCCTTGTTTCTGCGAATTCCTCCCGGAAAGCATACTCACACAAACTTTTTCTTCATCGGTGAAAAATCTTCAGCCTAGCAACCTACCGACGCATCGAGCGGTAACTTTAGCTCGTCTGACATCCGCCTACGATCCGGATCACTTTTTTGCACTTTTAATTTCCCCGAGGATGGAACAATTTGACAATTGTTGGGACTTGGCCACTGAAATATTTCACAAAACGTCAATCAACACAACTAAAAACACGATAAATCAGAAGTAAATTTGTAATTTTCACGGGAGGAAAAATATTTGCTGTCATCATCGAACAAGGCACACTTCGATTTCGCATTCTAAAATCGCGAAGTGGTGATAGATGACCAAGGATTCGGAAGGGTTTCTTGTGAATGTTAAAAAAGTATTTTGACTTGTGGCTTCTTTTCGAGACACATGGGTTGCATTGTTTCGTCATCGGATCCGATCTGATTCGACTTTTGCCAAAATGAGAAAGCTTTTCGAAAGCTGATACTGACAATTTGCTTTTAAATCCTTATTAACAACTACTCAACAATGTTCTGGTCGTTTTTCGAAAAAACGATTACATTTTTTTTTCAAACACCGATAGAATCTTATTGGGATGTCGTTAAGCGAGAATGGAATGGCAAATGATGAAAAAAATGAGGAAAATCCTTGAAATGTTGTTATGATGCATTTTCTTTGGAGTGAAAATGAATAGAGCTTGATTTTATTGTTAGTTATGCAAAAGTCACCTTTTTTTATGTGTCGTTATTTTTTTTAAATGATGCAAAACTGACGAAACGAGAACAATTACTTTAAAATTTGCAGTCTTGAACTGGAAAATCCTCCGTTTGCCTTTACCTTATGCAATATTGGTACAATAGCCTAAGTTAATTCTATCTATAGATAACTGTTTCCATTCGAACTAATTGAATAAAGCTTCCAACACCACAACGGAGAGGCCGCAGAATTGCGTAATCAGCTTATAAAGAAATACTTTTACGATCTCTGCACATAAACTTGAATGAACTAAACTTAACTTTCCATCGGAAAAACTGTTCTGCCGTTGCAAAATTTCCACTCCATTATGCTGAGTGATTCCTGGAACGACACTGCGAACATTACTATTTACCTGGGACCACGTTGGGACTTTTTTCCTCAGGCAAACATTTTGCCTTTTTACAGTGCTCACCGGGAAAATACAAGCTCAGATTGATCCCCCTCTCCAGACCGTAATTAGAATCGAGCCGGCCGCTAGCAGAAGTGTTACATCAACCTAAGAGAATAAGTGAAAAGAACCCACTGACTCAGAGGGGAGAAGCCGACAAAGACGTTTGAGTGGATTATGCGAGAGCATGTTTTCTTATGGGATTATTCCCACACTACCGTTCTAAAAAGTTCACAGTGCTTTTTCTTCAGATCGTCTCCTTCATTCTTGGAGATTTTTGCTATCGTACTCCTGTTTTGAAAATGTTAATTAATTATTACACGGAAATAGTTGAAATTCTCAGAGGAAGCGACTGTGGTGAGACTGTTTTTCTTCGCTTCATCATTTAATAACGGCTGTTGGAAAACAAGAGCCTGGCTAGAATTCCATTTCCGGAGAAGAGATCCATATCTACCTCTGTTATTTATAGTTTCTTTCCAGGTGCACGGGTCGCACTCCTTATGTGGTGTTTCTTGGCTACATGAGTACATTTGGTTGTTTGTTTCATTAGATGGAAGAACAAGCGTGAAAGGAATACTCTAACAAGGATGGAGCACATTTGCATGGAAATTTCCTCGCTACGTTGAATATGGATGTTCGAGAACGGTTACGTTTCCGGTTCTTCTTTGTTCTATTGAGGCTGTAGTCCGGATCATAAGGATATGACGATGTACATATACAGTAAATAATTCAATGAGATGTTTTGTGTATGCTACAAGGCTGCATTTGAATGAACATTTGTTTAGCATTCAATGGTCTTTGAAGATGTTTATTTTATTTTTCAGATTGTTGTTTTTGTTACTAATTTCAACTTTTTAGACAGGGATTCTTGCGTTGGGTTTTGTGGGCAACAAACGTTGAAAGTAGTTTATCCATCAATCTTACAATTTTACATTCGTTCTTGTTAGAATTTGGACAAGAAAAATCAATGAGCATTTAATGCAATTGGAATTGTCCGTTCAAAAAGTATAGGGTTTTGGACGATATAAATTATTATTGTTAAAATTTTCTTCATTCCCAAAATTTTACGTTTGTTATAACAAATTTCAAAGGAGCAAGAAGGAAATGGATATAGTATTTTTTAAATATGCATACTCGAAATTATTGTATCAAAATTTTCATGTCTGGTACCGTAGTATTTTGATTTACATTCAGCATAACAAATACTTAAAACAAGGACTTATGCTGTTCGACATGTAACTTTCCATCAATGATTAACGTTCACTTGATTCAATGAAGTAATTTTGTTTTGTTTTTGGTTTTATTGTTGTTCATTTTAGTTTAAGTGGTCTACATGAATCCTAAATATTACTTCTGGTAATTAAATACGATAAAATCTGATGCGTAAAATCAATCATGGCACAACATTTTCATGAAAAGTTCATTTAATTAATAATGGTGATGATAACAACATCTAAGGTTTCAAGAGGAATGTTCAATATAGTTTACTGAGAGGCCACAGCGAAAAGAGTTGCCCACTGTTTCGAGCCAACCTCTCCGTCCGAGATGTCGCATAGAAGCTGGGAGTGGCGCCTTCAACCGTGGAGCTATGAAACGAGCTGTACTGGTAACTTACAATAAAGTGGTGACTCCAAATCGCGACGAATAACAGCCCGTCCAAAAGGGAACAACAAAATCATTTCAAGTTTTGTTATTCAGTTACGCTGTTTTTATAACAGAGGTTGTTAGAATTTAGATCGCGGATTTTGTTAAAATAACTGAAATTCTAACAAAAGATCCTCTAGAGGTAACAAAATTATAGCAAACTATAATATACATATAACATTAACAAAACAAACTTTGTATCACTTTTGTTACGATGTAGCAAAATCATATCAGCTAGTGTTAAAAATAATTTTCTTCTTTACACAGCTTGTGCCTCCTATGGCATTATATCATTATTTGTTATAAGTATGATTTACAATTATCCAGATGAAAATGTTTCAAGCAAATGTATATCATAATCAGTTAGTTGTAACAATGTTTGTTATTACTTTGTAATGTTTATGTTATATGCTACTGGTCGGGAGAACACGTCGGCCAAAGTACGATCGCAAAAGTTGTACACGACGATGCTGACAAAGTTTGATCGCGTGGTACAGGACGATTAAACTTACGTCAAGGCCTAAAGGAATTTTATACTGCAACCGGACGGGAAAGGTGGCAGATATTTTCAAGCAAATTAAACTGTCAAAGTTCGCGAAGAAATATCAGGTGTGGCAGGCCATTTGTACCTGTAACTTGAAGAGCAACGTTTAAATTACGACCGGAACCGTCAACCAGGAAATTTGTCTGAGCGAGTGCCTACAAAAACGTCTACTGCCTTTCCTGAAGTGACACATTTGTTCCGTTCTATTTTTCCCGGATTTGGCATCTTGCCATTACGAAAAAAAGACCATGGAGTGATATGCTGCCAATTACGTTCAAAAAGGTGCGCAAGGACAAGAACCTCCCAACACGCCAGAGCTCCGCCAAATCGAACATTATTGGGCCATCGTCTAGCGAAACCTTAAGAAAACTTAAAAAGCTATTGTGAGCGAGAAACAGCTCAGGGAAAACTGGCGATCTGCGGCGAATAAGGTGGACAAAGAGACTGTACAAAATCTTATGGAGGGTGCTAAACGAGAGACCCGGCAATTCGTATTCGATAAAAAGGAAGCTTAGCTACAGACGAAATGTCTGTATTCTGTATTAACTGAACTTGAAAAAGAAAAAGAATTCACTTATACATAAAAACTTTGATCGACTCACACACATTACTGTTTGACCAAATTTTGATCGAAACACCCTTTATTTCTATAGTGCCAGCTGTATTCAGTAGTTACTCAATAATCTAAAGTAATATGAAACTGGATAGTGTGTCGGAGATTCCTGTTAATGTTTTGCTTGAAAAGGTTGAATTTGCTTATCTTTTCCATCACTTTCGTTGAAATTAGCTGCAGATTTTCCTTGCCATCATATGTTACACACCTGTTGTATCAGAGTCATTGATAAGTTTGACCCAAAATCTTGTCATCTGTGCATTATTTTTGTACTGTGCGGAATTGGGGTCAATTGGGTGAATTTTGGTTCTTGTCAAGTAACTCCACCCCATTTTCAAGATAGTGCAGATAAATCTTCCGATTGCACTTTGGAAAGAATATGGCTTGCAGTTTCTTCATTGATTACACATAAAACGGTCAATTCAAATGTTTCTGAGTTGATAGTATCGCCACAGGCAGCGCGCACATGAGATTTTCTAGACTTTTCCGTATGTAAACTACCGCCTTCTATGATTTGTCGTGCCAAATTTTCAACGTGTTATGTCTGTTTGCTGTTGTTTGTCTGTCATCTGTGATTTGAAGTGCAAAATGTTCAAAGCGTTTCGTCTGTTTGTCTGTGATATAAATGTTAATAAATAAATGGAGATGGGTGCACATAAAAATATAAACATTTTCATGAAAAAACCACGTTATTTCGCTTTTTGATGATAACTGTTGATGCTCCTGGAAATTTTGTATAAAAAATACAAAACTACCAATTTTAAAATGATTTCGTTTCAAAAAGGGGGGGGGGGGGGCAAAAGGGGACAATCGATTATGCATAGAACATGTGGATGAAAGTTTATACTTCCAATACACGTATTCTGTATTTGCAAATAACTGTAAATATAAAGGAGTAAGATATCTGGCAAAAACGTACTATATTTACATTTTAACCATTTACACTTTACCAATCAGACTATGGCCGGCGTGGTATCTGCTGTACAAAGAAGTAGTTTCCATTGTAATCGGTCCATGGCTGTACCTCACCAGCCTCGCTGTCTGCGGAGGGTCCGCAGGTCGCCTTCTATTTGATCGATCCACCTTGCTCGTTGCGCGCCTCTCCTTCGTGTACCGGTCGGTTTGTTTTCAAGAACCATTTTCACAGGGCTGTCGTCTGACATTCTTACGACATGCCCAGCCCATCGTAGTCGACCGATTTCAGCGATGTGTACGATGGGAGGTTCTCCCAGCAACTGGTGCAATTCGCGGTTCTTTCGGCTCCTCCACGTTCCGTCTTCCATCTGCACTCCACCGTAGATCGTATGCAGCACCTTCCGTTCAAAAACTCCACTTTGTGTGGTCAACTTTGTGGTTCGGCGAACTTTGTTCGATCTTAGCGTCCTTCGGAGTCCAAAGTAGGCACGATTGCCAGCCACAATGCGCCTTTGAATCTCTTTGCTGGTGTCGTTATCGGCGATCACTTATGAGCCCAGATATAATGTAAATTGGCTATCTCCTTTACTTCTGCTCAACTATCTGGCGGTCCTTGGTCAGTTTCTTACAGTCACGAGAATAATGCCTATCTTTTTGGCAGTCATGGTATTTTACCTTGAGCTTTTTAAATGATGTTCCCGCAGCCACGCTTCCAGTTCGCACCTTCTCTGCCATCTCGCGGAGTGTAGCTGAAGACATCTAAATCTATGTCTCATATCGGTACAAATCTACTTACTTACTAATCCTTGAAAACATCTTGATTCATCTCTTGCATCGAATTACATTTCCTTGCTCCTCATCTGCCTTCCATTCTTATGCAATTAATCGAGAAAATAATCACCAATCTTCTTTCTTCCTACTTCATTTGCGTTCATCTTTAAATAGCGGATTTCAAAATTTTCTGCAGCTCAAATAGAGTCGCACTCTTCGAGCTGAAGCAATCATTCAAGTCCACTCATATAATGAATTCAAGAATGCATGGAAAATGGGACACATTCACTGTCACTTTTATGTTTCCATTTATAGTCTTCTTAAGTTTTCACCTCGTAGTCTGTGTAATGAAACGTCTGTGAATTCTATGCAATTGTATGGACAATAATAATACATCAAAACTATGAATGATTTTACTAACTTTATGCTTAAAAAGTAATATGATTGTTATTAAATGTATGGTGCACACTTGCTAAGGTTTTTGATGCTCAGATTCGAAATGTCAAATTTCAAAACAGGAATATTTAATTATATAAATTGTCTCATTGTACAACAATTAGGAACGTCCTATTCTTCAATATATATATATATATATATATATATATATATATATATATATATATATATATATATATATATATATATATATATATATATATATATATATATATATATATATATATATATATTGAAAGAGGATAATAGGAACCAGAACGAAAAAATTGCAAATAAATTCTGATGGTCGATGATGACGGTTGTTTGTATCATCAAGTATACTAAACACAGTTTAATATAGTTTCCATCCACCCACCTCAACTTACCAACCGATAATGCAATAAATAGCAGTACATCACCCGATTGACTCTTCTGAAATGTAGTTATTAAATATGTTCCACTGGGAAATGCCTCCAGCCTGATCGTGGCATCAACTTTATGCTTCTATCCCACTTTGCCACCAGAGTCACACTTCAACCTGGATATTAATGGAGAAGTTGCAAATTTTCCCGTGGGGTGCAGAACAGGAATCCACCGGCAAGATAAACTTTTCCATCACAAAACAGAATGTACACAAACACAAAGTATATCGTTCCGAGTTCCCGAATGAATAACACAGTTGGAAAAACGAAAACGACCAACCTTTGGGTCAGCAACAATTTGTAAATATCGTATTTAATTAGCATCTTGACAAGTGAAGGGTCTCCTTTTGCCAGTTATTCGCCCTGTCACGAGCAAAACCTTTTGCCGATTTTTAGATAACCTCCCCCCTCCATTATCCCGAAGTTCAGCACAACGGAAAGTTTTTCCTCTTTTCCATGATGGAAGTTAGAAATCCTTTCCCACTCTAGTATTCAATTAATTTGACAATGAAGCTGTCCGGAATGAACATGTTCTGTCCTGTGACCTTCTTCGGTAACATCCGGGATCAAAGAGTAGGTACGTACGAAAAAATGGATCCCTTTGAAGGTGTCAACGACAAAAAGGATACTTTATAATTTGAAATTGATTCCCTTGTAGGTGTGCAGCGAAATGTGCTTTTGAGGTTGAATTTGAGAATTTCAAATCCTCGTTTATGGTTGAACCGTAACACCGGTAAACCGGTGTCAGTCAACTCCGGAAGCATCGCGTGATTAGTCGAAAAGTGAACTGCTTGTAAAATAAGAGAAGTAGGTTTCAGTTTATCCTGAAATAGAATGTTTGAAACGGTACTTGTTCTCCTTCACCATAGATATTCTCTAAAGGTGGAACGGTTCAATTCAACTAGCTATCCACAGCATAATTAATTTTTAATACAGTTGCTTGCTTTTTTTTTAAATGAATCGTTTTCCCTTTCGGTCAGAAGGGAAAAAAGTGACAATCGCACCGGTAAATTGGAGCATGAAAAATTAATCCTTTGACACCAGAGCATCGGCTGTAGTTTCCTGTGGTGGCCTGCATTAGATCAATTGTTTTGGGAAGCATGGAACAACAGCCCGATAAAAACAAAAACAAAGTGGGGACAAAAGGGTCACAATGACCAACCACGTTCAAAGCGAAAAAAAGAGGCTCCGTCCTGGCTAGTGTGGGCGCAGTAAATTTGCATAATATATTGTTACATAATCAAAATAAATGACAAGCATTTTTTCCTACTCTGGTGTGACATTTAGGAGAAGGGGTGAGTGGAATCGTATATTGGTCTCACGTTCCGTGGATCTTACGTGGCGTGATGTCCAAAAAAATATATCAATCACTAGGGCACGGATGATACGGAGAGTGGATGAATAAATCTTGATGAAAAAAGAACGGAACTGGCGGAGCAGCATTAATGACATTCGGGCGGTTATCTTGATAAATATCAGTCATATTTCGTAAACGGTAATTAGTTTATTTTTGGGTCAATAAGTAGCCCAAATATCACAAACAGAAAAAAAATCGTGAATATTCACAAACTCGTAAGATTTCCCCTCGTTTAATTGCAAGGCAAAATAAACGTAAACAACGTAATTTCATACAGTATACCATAGTTTTTGCAATCTTCCATACACAGAAGAAAAAAATTACGCGTAAAATTCCCCCTCGTTTAATTCCAAGTCAAAAGAGGCGTAGACAACAAAATTCATTGCAATCTTTCATGCGCCATACAAAAATGTTTACAATCTTTCATACAACAGGCTGGATTCAGGCGCTATTTGGGTAAATTTACACGAAATATCCCATCATTTTCTTCCAAATCTAGCCTTTATGTGCATTAGTTAACGCAGAAAATTGAATGTTTCTTTTTATCTGTGAACATTAGACCTGATTCCAGCGTTATCTTGCTCAAATTTACATAAAAGATCCCATTAATTTATGCTAAATCTAGCATTTCTTTTATGTTTATTAGATAACGTGGAAACTTAAATCTTTCTTTCCAACTGGTAGTAAATGCTATGGAATAAGAAAATCTTCATTTGATATAGGTACTTGTTAGTCGAATCCACAGCTTGTCTTACGGGAAGCTGTAGGAGAGTGAATTGAAAATTTTAATTTAAAGGATCTCTCAGTTGCAGGCCCTCATTTAGATCATACAAAATGCTTTACTATACCATTTCATTCAGCGCTGAGCTGCACAAATGGTGCCTCACGTCACTCGTTTATAAGTTTTTTTCCTCCCCAAGGGTTTTTCTACCGAACAGTGCAAAGTGAGATAGTGTTCGATCGGCAAACGAAAGCTGATCACATAGACCGAGTGCTGTCGTGGTAGAGTACAACATAAAATGACCTGTCCGGTAGCCAAAGTTACACAAATCAAACATTACCATCTGTTTTCAAAGGGCCCTTGCGGTGTCTTTTTTCGGCCACTGAAAACTCTCAACATTTCCAGAGAATTGCTGCTTTCTGGTGTCTCGATTCATACTCTAGACTGCGTGTAGAAGCGCCGAACTATGAAATAGCTTATAAAATTGCTGGTCACCTAGTTATTAATATCGAATATTAAGTCTACATGCCCTCGCGAGATGTGGAGATCGACGGCGTTGTCTCTGATGCGAGTCTGACTGTCGATGACTTAGATTGAGCTTTTGGTTGTTTTGAGAACACTAAACTGCACCGTGTCCAATATATTCTCATACAAAATAAAACTCTCTTAATTTCAAATCGATAATCCAGATTTTATTGATAATTTTACCCATTATATTGCAATATAATACTGATCAACTACAGCATATGTTTTGAAATAACACCGCTTTTAACCTACTTGACCAGCTCCAGACGATTTTCGAAACCGTCCCAGCCGGCACGCACGACTTCCATCGGCATTTCGTCCCAAATTCGTTTGATTACGGTTTTGAATTGGTTCATATTAGACGCCCTGTGGTCATTTACCTTTGCCAGCATGTATGACCATACGAAATAATCCAAGGGATTCAGATCTGGTGGACTTCCATCGGGAGGCAATTCATTCTTGTCCAAAAAGTCGGTCAAATTTGTCAGCACCAGCCCTGAACGAGATCGCTTCGTCCTGCTGAAACACATAGTGATCATCTCCAAACACCTCTTGTACATATGGCTTGACAACTTTCTCCAAAACTTTTTTAATATACCGCATTCACTTTAACGCCTTTTTCGATGAAACTCCGTGGTAATTTGTCTCGCTTGCAAATTCCTTCCCAAACCATCACTGACGCTGCACTTTGGAACCGTGGAATATTCCTATCACTTTTTGGAATAGTTTTCGAAGAGAGAGAGCCCACAATCTGTCGTTCTGGGCATTGTGGAATTGTTGCAAGACGAATAACTTTTCGTCGGAAAAGATAAATTCTTCCCCAACGTGCCGCGACAAAAGCAGACTCGCTTTTTCGAGTTATTTCTGCTTGGAAACTCTGAAACTCCGTGAACCTTACGTTTCTTGAAAGTTTGGAATCCGAGGTCATTTTGCAGTATATTGTGCAGTGACGATCTGAAAACATTCAGATCTGCGACCATTTTACGTACAGAGCGCTGTGATTTTCGTCAAATCCGTTCCCTGACCACTTTAACAACTCGTGCAGTCCGCACCGTACGAGTACGACCGGATCTCTTCCGGTTATCCAACGAGCAGGTGCCTTCGGATATTTTTGTACACAAAGTCCCGCTTTACTCCGAGGTTTTTCAAATTTCTGAAAATAGCGCCCGGGTGCTCACCTTTCAAAAACTTTTTTATCACCACAGCACGAAACTCCTTCATTGCTGGTAAAATATAAACACCGAATGAAAACAGTCGGACATAACCTAAAGGCGTTTGTATAAACATAGTGCAAAACTTCACCAACACATACGTTAAGTATGTTTACTAGTTGCACGACACCTCCTTGCATGCAAAGTGTATGAGAATATACTGGACACGGTGTATGTTGTCAGTCCAGTGTTTGGGGATTGCGTTTGAAAATGCTGGCCACTATTTTTTCGGTTTCGGTTTCCTATCTTGGCTTCCTGGCATTCGTCAGACGTTCTCCGAACAATTTGATAACGTTCGTCAGGGTTGATTTGGCAATTCTAAGTGATTTTGACAAGATTTTGCTTATGTGCGTGCAACATTTTGATACGCTGCTCTGCTTGCTTCGACGACATTTTGACAACTGAATAGAGAATGGTAAAAATAAAATAGAGTCAACAGTTCGTATGCATACACCAGCAAAATGAGGGATGTTCAAGTTTTTTAAATGCACATGTACGTTATATTTGAGTCGACGAAGTTGTGACCGTTCCATCCAAAATACCAATATTTACCATGTGGGCGAATAATATCCTTTCGCGAACGGATTGTTGATTTTCTTCCATCTTAACCGAAATCTCACTATCAATTGTACAGCTGAGCGGATGTCAACAATACACTCTAAACAACACAGTTACGCATGTTTGAAAGTGTCGCAATAATTGTTGACCCACCCTCTATGCGAGAACTTATTATTTCTTTTGATTTGCTGCTGGTTCGTTTCATTTGGTTATTAGTTTGAAGCTTCGGAAAAGCTTGCCATGAAATTTTTGAGTTTGCATTATTACAATTTGCGTCATCAATTTGTTTTTGCATCGGAATTCCAATGAACCTTATTTTTTGCATGTATTTTGAAAACGGACCTCGTGATGGAAATTCATTGCACAAGTTCACAAGACATATTGCTGCTGATTTCATTCTCGCTCGTCAGCGCAGTTTGCGATGGTGTTAATCGGAGCAAAAGTCGAGAATTTCAGATCAACAACAGAACATTAGCCACACTCCGAAGAAGAAGAAGAAGAAGTGGTGACTTGGTTACGTGGAATAAAATATTAAATCAGAACACCAATTCCAATGGGACGGATTGCCGCATTTGGTCTGCCGAATAAGGAAAGGCTCTTCCCAGGAAAAAAAAAACGTAGATCCCAGATGACTAGTCATCTGTTTTCTGGAGTTCATTATAGCTTGTTTGTACTGGCAAGTGATGCGGCTGAGCAGAAATTGGATTAGCTTTGGTTTCTGTTTGCCTCTCCGATTTTAGCAGCTGCCAAGTAGTTCAAGGAAAAAAGTAGCTGGAGACATCTAAACCTTCCGCCCTTTCCATTGTGCACATTGCTCAGATCTTGCACACCAAACCAAATGGAGAGAAGAAGGAAACTGTGACATGAATCGGCGTTGTTCTGTCTTCAACTTTGGATAGAAATAACGTTTGTCTGCAATGCGTACGCAAGCCTGTCCGGACTTATTGCGATGCCATGAGATAGAAAGCCAAAACGTCATCGTGGCAATGATTGTCACTGGGGATGTTTATTCCCTGTAATGTTCAGCAAACGATGGCTGTAAATCTTCATTAGTACTGTTAATTTGTTCGAAGGCTTGAGTGTGCTTGAAGTAGAATGTGGTTGGATTTTGGATGCTCAGAGAAAAACAATTTGATCACATTTATTCGGCTAATCTAAAGCTACTCAGCTACTCAGTGATTGCGAACTTCAATAAAGCCGAAAATGTTGCTTAGAATTGTACTGATTTTGTATTATTTATTATTCTAAAATAGAATTTAAAAACGGAATTATTCATAATCATCACAGATATGCTATTCTGCTATTGCATCATCGATTGTATTGAAACATTTTTTAACTTATCGATTGTATTAAAACATCTGTGTGAAATATAAGAACAAACACATGATGAGGTTATATAAATTAATAGCTTCATATATGATCAAAGTGGAAGTCAGTAAAATTTCACATTTGCTTGACTGAAACTCTCAACATCCACAAATTTAACAGTGTTATCTTGAATGAAACAAGTTTAAAAAAAGACTTCAGAGCAATTAGATTAACAACAAATATTAAAACACAGCAAAAAGAAATTAATTTTTATAAGCGCGTAAAATTTTTCCTCATTTAATTCCAAGTCAAAGGAGGTGTAAACAACGAAATTGTTTACAATCTTTCATGCGCCATACAACTATGTTTATAATCTTTAATACAACAGGCTAGATTCAGGCGTTATATGGCTTAAATTTAAATTATATATCCCACTGTTTTCTGCCAGAGCTAGCCTTCCCTTTATGTGCATTAGATAATGCAGATAATTTAATTTTTATTTCAATCTGTGCACTTGCTAATAACTTCCCCAATTATCGAAAAACAGAGCTGGCCCTTGAATCGTATAATCCGGTTTGCTAATGTAAACACCCATTGGTTTCCTCGTCTTTCTTGTTGGATTTCCTTTTTTATGGTCCTGTTATTTTCACTCAATCACCGATGAAGATGACCCATCAGTTTGGCGCAAGAAAATTCTGGAACAAAACTCCGAGGCATACTTCCAGGAGACGTTTTTTTTGTTTTATTCACATTCGGATTCGGTTGGTGGTTGGGCGAGCTGCTTGCTCCAAATAAAGTTAAATTATGCTTTCATGTCAAGTTCAAAGTGGCAATAAACGGGAATGAAACAATAACAGTAAGAGCACGAGACCGTTTTCCTTTGCGTGTTGGCCTGGTTGCTGCTTTCGGTGACAAATTGAGCTCGACTGACCTTTTTGTCGGAGGGGGTGTAAAATGATGACTGTTCAATTTTTGCTAATAGCAGCTAAGTGGTTTGCCTACAACAAGCCAGCGAAAGCGTTCCAAAAAATGAAAATCATTTGGAGTGACTTTATCGCCATGTTGAGCAGTTTATTGATCCCTTCCTTTAGAAGTTTTATTTACTAACGGGCGGTCTTTTCTTTGTTGCAGGTACGAACCGGATCTCTGATGAACGAGCAAGTAAGAATGTTCAAGTTTTCATTCATTAAAATTAAACGAGCACGAAACATTTCCCACGAAGAAGAGGTAAAGTTGAGAGAGAATGATTGAATCGTTGTTGGAAGCAGTAACTTGCATTGAGACGCCGCCCAAATTACGTCATCAGTATTGATTCCATTCTGTTTCGAAGGCGGCTGTTCGCAAACTCGTGTGTTTTTTAACAAAAGCGTGCAAAATTTGAAGGGAGAAGAACATACTTTGGTTGTTGAAAGAGGGCTACATTGTGATTTTCACCGAAATTGACGAATAACTGCGAAGAAGTGATTATCCGGAATTTTTCTTTGATGTTCTTTTTGAACAATGTTCACTGTCTGAATAGGTTTTCGGTTGAAGTTAGTATATAAACTGTTCCAGAAAGTATAAGCACACTTTCAAAATAGCAAAAAAGTCATGTTTTTTTTAGTTTTAATAATTTTACTAGGCAAATCATATTTGTGTTTTAAATGATATTTTACTCTCGTTTAATCAAAATATGTAATCATAGCCAAGACTCCTCACTTTTCCTCGAACATGACCCAGTGCACAGCCCAAGTAGCACACAAAACATCTTTTAAGAATGATTTATAATTGTTTGTATTATAAATGCATTATAAACGTATTGCAAAACATGTCAAGTTTGGAGCGGTCTGTAACTCTCGAATTCTATATCGCTCTGACAAACGGTCGAGCTAAAAATACTTTTTCCAATGCTCCAAGTGCTTACTACTTCATTATCGTTCTTAAAAACATGTTTCCATACATTTATAATACATAAACATGACAAGATTTTATGGGCAGTTCTATATGCTGTTGAAATTACATTACATCATCCTTGTTTTGCAAAACGTGTTATTTTTACTCCTTGCGATGAACATTGTGGTTTCACTGCCAACGGAAAGCATATCATACATACTCAGAGTTCACTTTTTAACAATCTGAGTTGGCTTAGCAAAGAAGCTACAAACCTATCATGCCAAGGACTATTATATTTTTATATGAGGATAGTTTTTTTTTTCATTTTATGTTTTATAAGGCTTCACTTTTAGCGCTTTTTGCGTCATATTAAAGTATGAATTAATGTATTATACACCTAAATTTATTACCTATTTTTGTCGTATAACAATATTTTAAACTTATTTAATACAAGCTGTGTTGCTTGGGAGTGGTACTTCCCACCATTTTGACCACTTTTGGCCAATATTTTTTAAATTTTTGGATGTCGTCCGCTGGTTTTATAATTTTTCGAAGCTTTGCTTTGGTTAAAGCCCAAATAGTCTCGATTGGCCGTGCCTCCGGGCAGTTAGGTGGATTCATGTCTTTCGACACGAAACATACATTTTGACTTTTGTACCATTCTTAAGTGTCCTTTGTGTAATGACATGACGCCAAATCAGGCCAAAATACTACCTGATCATCGGCAATAATCGCTTCTGGAGACATTCCTTAACGTATTTCTGAGTGTTCATCGTCTCCGTTGTGATGTACGGACTAGATGTTTTACCACACTCGCATATTGCCTGCCAAACCATAACATTCTTACCGAATTTTTCAGTAAAAAATGGCTTCTCCGTTTCGGGGATGTTTTTGTCTTCGCTTACAGTATAGAATTGTGGTCCGGGAAGCGTTTTGTAATCTAGTTTCACATACATTTCATCGTCTATTATTATACACCCAGAATTTCTACATAATAACGAATCGTAGAGTTTGCGGGCCCGTGGTTTTACGGACGTGGCCTGTTTTGTTTTCCTTTTGGGTTTTTTTTCTGCTTCCGGTATGTTTTAAGCCCAAGTCTTTCTTTGGCACGCATGACGTTACTCGATGAGGTCCCTAGTTTTATCGCAACATCCCGAACGGAAGTCACTGGTTTTCGCTTGTAGGCATCCCTGATCTTTTTATCGATATCCGGACAAACAGGACCGGATTTCCGGCCACTCTTCGGCGCATTTTCAAACGTACACTGTTCTCTATATTTTCGAATCGCAGATCGTACCGTTCCGACGCTTACACCCTCTTGTTTGGCCAATTTGTTCAAGGAGAGTCCCTTCTCAATGCACCATTTGTGCACGATACTTTTTCGTTGTTCCGGAGTAAGACCGCGCATTTTGACAGGTAACACAAAGCTGACCACTTTTTTGATGCTTTGTCATTCAGAAATGTGCAAACAAAAGGACGCAGCCAAAACATGTTGAAATATTTCATTATAGTCAAAGTGACCGTTAAAATAAGGTGTGCTTATACTTTCTGGAACAGTCGTTATCATAAGAATAGATCGTACTAATAAACATGATCATTTCATAATTTGAGACTGGTTTCAGACATTTAGTTTTTAGTTTTTAGGAATCAACTTTATGTACTGATTAGTCTAGTCCATTGGCATATGGGTAAACAATACTATTTTATACAATGGAGTTGTATAAATTATACTAAATTATAAATACTATTTATATAACTCTGTATAGCGATAATGAATGGTAATATACTTTGAATATGTAGACCCAACGACCATGTGATATTGTAATCATATTTTTAATTCCACTCTACAGGGTGTGTCACAATAGGTGTCACTAAAACAAAATAGGATTACACCAAAACAAATCAACCAAAGCATAGCATTTACTTTTCATTTGAAAGATACATGTTAAAGAAATAAACCATATTAATTCAATTCGAATCTCTCGACCTTTTCCTTGATAATTTTGCGCAATCGCTTTGTAACCCCATAGCAGGTGGCACGCACGATTTAATGACGAATTGGGTCCCAAATATCAACCAAATGTTTCTTGAATCGATCTTAAGTAAGCCCTTTCGTAGGACTTATATGTTGAAGTATATAATTCCAAACAAAGGAGTCAAGTGGGTTGAGATCCAGTAAAGATGCAGACTATTTTTCGCTTGTGATGAAATTGGGCAAATTTTCCACGCTTGTGTCTTCTTTGCCTTGTGTCTATCTAATCTGACACCTATAGTGAGATACACTGTATTCTATTCTTAATAGAATAACTAATATTTTATTTTATTTATTTATTGTTCTTCATCAACAGGCAAAGTAAAAAAAAGCCCCATTGATGTTAATCCTGTATCATATAATGTCAACAGAAAACAAACACTGAAAAACATCAAAACACAGGCGTCAAACAAATAATGATAAAACCATGAGTTATAAAACAAACAATAAGATAGTAAAATTTGGTTATCCTAATAGCAAACATGGCAAGATATCTTCGACGAAGGGCATCACGAGAAACATAAAAATCGAATAGGTATAGATTCAACTCGGTTGAATACCCACTGAAGACAAGAAATCACCACATCAACTTAAGGGGGCCAATCATAAAAGTCGAGCCAACCGTCACTTTACTCGACTGGTTTATTTTGCTATTATGGCCCAAACACAATGACAACGGCAACGGAAAACGGTAGAGCCCGATCTGAGTATTACTGCTTGTCGGAAAGAAAACAAGCTAGATCCAAGCCGATTTCCGTTCCATTTCCGTTATCATTGTGTTTGGGCGGTTACAGTTGTCGAGATCGACGAAATTTTGTCGAGCAGATCGACTCAGTAGACCGTTCGAAAACGGTCGGTGGATCTGTCACATCCTGTCGAGTAAGTTTGTTTTGATACCCATATTTTAGTCTGGAAGTGATAACTGATTTAACAAGGCAAGAAATAATCTTAACCATTTATTTTAATTTTGAGAGGTAAATTAACATGAAAACAATTTCCTTGCTGAAATGGTCCACTCTTTATGATGAAAACAAACTGATCGAACTGATGAAAATTAATGTGGACATCGCCAAAGGATTTTTTCGAGTTGGAGTCAGCAAAACAAATGAACAAACGCCTTGGATCGTTTGAATGCAAAACTTGAAGAAAATGAAATGTTGAGAGTCAATGCAAGCCAAAAAAATTAGAAAAGAGGAAGTAAAAAACTTAAACTTCAGCTTAAATGGAAAGATATTGAATTTAAAAGCAAAAACGAGAGGAGTCATCAATGGAATAAGTGTGTACGGGTGTTCCGTTAAAGTGTAAGCAAGACTGGTTAGGACTTAGGAAATTCAGCATCTCATGAAAGTGTTTATTACATGATTAACTTGAAATAATGCATAACATAATCATCGAATGCATGAACTACGAATTTCACGCACGTTATTACAGCTGGCATCAAAGTTGACG
This sequence comes from Aedes japonicus, assembly GCA_034211315.2. Lineage (NCBI taxonomy): Eukaryota > Metazoa > Arthropoda > Insecta > Diptera > Culicidae > Aedes > Aedes japonicus. Next base: position 308,664 of record JASCZW010005443.1, on the reverse strand, counting down.
CTCCAACATGAGTATTTTCCTTTTTCACCCGATATGTACCATGTTGAACTATCGGTGCAAAAACAAAGCCGAGGCGAATTCATCTTATTAATTCGGCCCAAACCTGTATGATGACAACGCCTCGGCTTTTTTTGCACCGATATTTCAGCATGGTCAATATCGGGTGAAAAAGGGAAATACTCATGTTGGAGCGTCAACTTTGACGCCAGCTGTTGTCCAAACCACTTAATGGAAACAGTTCAAACTTTGTCCACATTAATCTCTGTATTGTTTGATGCCATGGAGAAATTTTTAATATGCTACCTAAATTTTTCACAGAAATACAGATTTTTTAAATTGGTATGTCCAAAAATTACTTTTTTCACATAAAGGGTGATACGGTCAAAATTTGGTCAAGGGAAAACGCGTGTAAATCGGTGAAATCGTTTATTTAAAAAATCAAATTAAATTTCTTTTTTAAGTTCAATTAGTATAAAATTCAGGAAAAATATTCAGTTAGGCTTCCGCTTTTCCAAATCCAAATTGCCGGGCCTTACGCTTGACCCCTGCCATCAGATTTTGTACAGCCACCTTGTCCACCTTCTTCGACGCAGAAAGCCAGTTTGCCTTGAACTGCTGCTCGTCCTTAGCAGTTTTTTTGGTCTTCTTTAGGTTCCGCTTGACAATAGCCCAGTAATTCTTAATTGGGCGGAGCTCTGGCGTGTTGGGAGGGTTCTTGTCCTTGGGAACCACCTGCACGTTGTTGGCGGCGTACCACTCCATGGCCTTTTTACCGTAATGGCAAGATGCCAAATCCGGCCAAAACAGTACGGAACAACCGTGTTTCTTCAGGAAAGGCAGCAGACGTTTATTCAAACACTCTTTCACCGATATTTCTTTGCGAACTTTGACAGTTTCGTGTGCTTGAAAATATCTGCTACCTTTCCCCTTCCTTTTGCCGTATAAAACTCCTGTCCCGGAAGCTGCTTGTAGTCGGCTTTGACGTAGGTTTCGTCGTCCATTACCACGCAGTCAAACTTCGTCAGCATCGTCGTGTACAGCCTCCGGGATCGCGCTTTGGCCGTCGTATTTTGTTTATCATCGCGATTTGGAGTCACTACCTTCTTGTAAGTCGATAGTCTGGCTCGTTTTTTGGCTCGATGCACGGTTGTAGACGATACACCCAGCTTATTTACGGCATCTCGGAGAGATAGATTAGGGTCTCGCTTGAAACTACCGGCAACTCTCTTTGTCGTCTCAGCGGCTTCCGGTTTTCGATTTCCCCCCGATCCAGACTTCCTGGCTGTCGACAAACGTTCCCCAAACACTTTAATTACATTTGTAACGGTTGATTTGGCAACTTTTAGCGATTTTGCCAACTTTGCGTGCGAGTAGCTCGGATTTTCGCGATGCGCGAGCAAAATTTTGATACGCTGCTCTTCTTGCTTGGACGGCATTTTGAAAACTGAAGAGTGAATTCCAAAATCAAAATAGGAGCAACATTCTACACACACACACACACCTTGAAAATGAGGGGTGTTCGGGTTTTTTAAATGCAAAATTGAAAGAAATACGCCAAGTTGATATTGACCAAATTTTGACTGTATCGCCCTTTATGAAAAGATAACTTCAAATTTTTAAACTTCATCATCATATTATTTTGATCACATAAGGTCGAAACATTAGTTATAGTGTTGTCAACATTTAAGCCAAATATATTGATAAATGACAAAGTTACAAAAGGTTAAATAACGCGTTTTTTGGAAGCAAAACTTTGCTCGGCTTCTTTTTTTGCTACTGAGCCATGTCTCAATCACGGAAAGAAACGAATGATCAGGAGCGTTCCTGTAATTTTCTGACCATCGTGATTATATGATAATGAATTTGAAGTTTCTTTATTGAAATAAGCCAAGTAATAATATGTACTAAATAGAGTGTAAATTGCATTCGAAACTTTGTGCGAAAAATAACAATGATATCAATAAATGTGTTTGTAATTGCGGTAACCAAATTGTCTGTCAAAGACGAAAAATTGGATGATATAGAGAAAAAACTCTCGATCATTATTTTCATGCTGGATGAATCTCAGACATGACATTTGCCAGCCCTGCTCTCGACCCAAGGCGCGGAACGATAATCTGGCCCTCGGTCTTCCTCTTCAGCGTTTCACAGTCGCGCAACACTGAAACATTTTGTCACGAGCGTTCGTACAAAAAGTCGTTCGTTTCAAGCTACATGATACCACCCCAGGCTTCCGTTCGACGCTCTCGCCTTTCTCCAGATGACAACCCAAGGAACATTGCTGGTTTTATCATGGTTTTATAGCATTCTTGAAGTCTAATTCATGCTCTTCAGAACCCTTATAAAACCAAAATTGTTACTTGGGAAGTAAAAGGCAAATGCCAGATCAACTATATCTGGTGTAGGAATGGGCATTTTGAAAAATAAAAATTCAAATTGAAAATTTTAAAATTCAACAAATCGATCCACAAAAATATCGAATGTAAATAATCGATTCGGCACAAATCGATTTTTTTTAGAATCACATTTGCAATTTTAAAACTGGTGGTCCATTATCTACGGAATTATTGGATGTCCTATCAACGCAAGAAGCAAAAGATCAACAAACTAGTATAAGAAACGAAAGTTAAAATAAGTAAAAATGAGGCAATTTTGAAGATGCCATCCACTAAAATTTAGCAGGAAAACAAGATTGAAACACATTTTTTTTTTAATTTTTGGTAGTGTGATTATTTTCAACAGTTCTCAGCACAGTCATAGAAAAGACCAAATGTTGTCGTCAAGCGATCCCATAAAGGCCAAACGTGCCATACGCGCAGGGTTCAGTTTATAACTATTATCCGTGATGGCTCCCGTTCTAGAAAAAAGTCTTTCGGATGGCACTGAAGTTACCATTCGAGACAAATAGTCCCGCGCAATCGGGTAAACATGAGGGTTTTCACTTTTAATAGCTTCCCACACTTCCAGTGGGTTTGACGTTCTAGAAATAACCGACTGGTGGAGGAAATTTCTTAATTCTCCTGAAATTAATCCGATTGCAATGCTGCAGTCAAGTGAACAATCTGTTAAAAAAGTTTGATTAAAATTGGAAATTAACAAATGTATTATGGATGAGTTACCAATTTATCATGTACATCCCATAAATTATCCGAGGATGAAGAAAAATATAGACTTTGTGCCGGTTTAACGTCCGTATGGCATTTTGAAATCATGTCCGAAACGGTTTCAACCACCTTAGAGTGCGCAAGCGGGCTGAAATACATGGCTTTGGAGCGTGGGTCTAGTAGTGTGGCGATGGAAAAAGAATTAACCAGCTCGACATCCTTGAAACGTTTGTTGTATTGCATTAACAGCGTTGTTTTTAGTTGCTGTACTTGCGACGTTTCACAACAGCATGTTTCGATTTTCTATAAAAAATTAAATTAAAATAAAACATAAACAATTGAAACGCCGGTTGTCATTTTCAAGAGATTCAATAAGGGAATTACTTTTCCTGAGAGTGATGATTTTTCGCCTTCGAGCTCTGTTATGATATGTGCAACTGGTTGCAGTAGTTCTCGCCCTTCTCTTGCCGCAGACAACTCCGATCCCGTGAGCATTTCCACATTAGTGTTTTGTAAAATGATCATACCAACCTGATCGGCGAGCTCGAGAAACCGATCCAGCATTGAAAATGTGCTACCCCATCGAGTAGGTTCATAATTTTTTAGTTTGAGTATTTCATCATTGTTCTTCCCTTCACGGGCCTGCAGCTTTCGCAGCTCGTCAGCAGCATTGACGGATTTAAAAAAAAAATGAAACAATTGCCCGAACCTTGGCTAAAAGTTTTCCAAATTGCGACGATGTTTCGATAGCCACTGTTGTCATTCTACTGAGTGAGTGGTCCACGCATATCAAATGTCTGGTCTCACCAACGACTTGCTTTGCTGCAGCTATCATGTTTGCTCCACCATCAGTAACAAGCACAGCCATCTGAAAAAAAAAATATTTGAAAATGTCAAAAAGCTTTTATATACACACGGAGAACCCAAACTATCCAAAATCAAGTGAGACAAAAAAAATTAAGTAATCTGATAGAACTACTATTTTGGATATAATTTTGTTCTCACTGGTAGGTAGTTTTAACTCAACCCTGAAGTATGATTGAAAAAGTTAATTTTACCTACAGCAAGGTATTTTAAGAGAAGTAAGTTTTCAATGTACGCGAGGGGCGCCTTTCGCGAAACTATCCAAATCGGAGTGTTGGGCTGTCTCTTCGTTTTGGCTGAAAATTTTTGAAGGCCGTTCAATCAACAATGGTGGAAGGAAATTTGTTTTTTTCGTACCGTTTCTAGTGTTTAGTTTTAAATTGTCTAGTATCCAGCTCGAAATTTAACGCGAGTGAGGTGCCTACAAATGGTATGGAGCAACTAAAGAAAATTATGGACTCGGGAAGCTACAAAAAATAACCGGTAAGTGTAATTATTTCATTTATTCAAGCTCCGATTTTTATTGTCGTCGCTTTGAAATTTAAGACATTCCTGCATTGATGAGTGTGAAGAAACCATCAATTGCAAGTTCAAGGCGTTGGAGGAACACATTCGCTCGGTACACAAAATTGTAACGAGTAAAAAACAACCATACCGCTGAAATGAGTGTACATAACAAAGGAAGAGCGTCCTAATGTACTCGAACATGTAAACAAATACATATTATTTTATTTAAATTTATATATTTTATTATTGAATTTAGAGAAAGAAAATTCACTAGAGCAGATTTTCGAATAATATTTTCAACAAACAAGACTCAAATTTGGATTATTTTTACTGTCGACTAGTTTTCAACAAACAGTTAATTTCGCTCAGCATTGACTCTTTCCAAAATACTCAAAATTGGGTACTCCGTAAAAAACTCAATTATGACTGGTTTTACTTTGCTGTCAAGATGAGTGAAAATGACTTAATTTTGGATAGTTTGGTTTCTCTGTGTACTGAGTAGTGGCTACCTTAGATGTAGTAATGTTCCATTTTCGGCACACATCTTCAATTTTGTCAGAAAGGTTAACAGCGGTTAGAGAATTGTCAAGTGGTAGCACAGTCAGGGCAACGGATCTCATCATATTTCCATCCAAGTAATGCACAGTCATCTCCAAGTAACTTTTGACATTACATGTATCAGTCCAAACGTCGGCTGTCATCGCGCAACGTTCTACGGCTATAAGCTTTTGTCTTACAACTTCGCTCAAGACATCGTATTTGTTGTCCATCATTCTTGTGAATGTCCTTCTACTCAGTAACTCAAAGAGAGGTATAGCCGTTTTGCAGAATCTTATAAATACTTTATGCTCTACTATATTAAATGGCTGATTGTCCGTGACTACCATGTACATTAGTGCTTCGTTCAGTTGAGTTGATGCAGAACCATTGCCTTCCGAAATGAATCCAAAATGAAAATTTCCATATGGGAACGTCATAGTCTAAGATTCTAAGTTTAAAATAACTTACCTTGAAGAAACTCGAGCGAACGAATTTTGAATTGTATATTGGAATTTTGAACGTTTGGCCTCCGGGCCAGGAGATCGCACTTTATTTGTAGATGGTATTAGGCATCGACGTGCTTCCGGAGATTGATTTTTGCTTGTAGTAGGTATTTGGTTCGGAATCTTTGAATATAAAGTACCAAAATTAGTCAACAAAACTGTTACAAAAACTAGAATATGAGAATCGGGTGATTAGAAATACTACCTGTTCATGATGCGCCGAAGAACCAGTAGTAGCCATATATACATGATTGTGGTGTCTTTTCAAGTGGATCCACAAGTTTTCAGTATTCCCTGCCGTTTTAACAATAATTCCGCAACATTTTCACTTCCCAGCGGAGGAGTTTTTTTTATAAAAAACTTCCATATTTCACTTTTCTCGACCAATTTCTGTCAGGTTTTGGCTTTGAACGTTAAAATAATGGCAGCCGACAAAAGCAACGGACACGAGCACGATCTAATAACGCGAAAGGAAATACCTGTTAGTTATACATTTACTTCTCTTGAAAAAAATATCTCAGTCGCACACATGGATCTTATTGTGTCACCAGAATGGAATGGATTTCAATCTTCTCTTTCTAGTACTTTTTAGCTAGCTTTCTCATTCTCTTTCGCTCCAACTAAAAATCCCATAAACAACTGTCAATCTGTGTGAGAAAAAACGGTGCCGGCAGTGCCAATTAGTATACAAGTAAGGTGTATATGATCAGGCTTGGCGCTGAGCTGCAGTGGAAATTGTCAAAAGAATACAAACAAGCATTGGGCGATTATATAATCCCCTTTGCAAAGTTTGATCGATATCGATCAACTTCTTGCACTCAATAATGTGAACAAAATTAAAACTACACAATCATCGATTTCACTTTATTTTTTATTCTTTACCTGTGATTTTTTAATAATCTGTTATTAACTGTCACCTTATGTTTTCTTATCAAGAAATTATTCATTTAATTCTCCACACCTCAAGAGGACAAAACATAATGCTCCTTAGAAAAGCATGTAGCTGAAACCGTATTTTGGAGTATGCTTCCTCGAGAGCGCCTATATTATAATATGTGCTACTTTTAATTTTTAACCGCCACGCATCATCATCATTAATCTTGTTGGGAACTTATAACCTGCCGGTGGCCCATTTGGCAGCGATTAATGTTTCGTAATTGAAAAATATCCGCCGGTGCTTCTATCTATATGGATGAAAATGGGATGATCTATTTATACCGGCAGACCATAGGTCGACCAGCGCCGACATGGGTTGCAGCATTTTTTTTTATGGTTCGTTTCCATTCTCCCGTAGGTACAAGCGCTCATAATTTAAATAAATGAGATTATGATGAATGACTTCGTAATAAGTCGGAAGGTGATGTCACGTTTCTTCTCTTCTCCGTGCATCGCCGTCGTTGCTCTTGCGACCGATGTTGATGTTGTTGATGTGTACACAATCAACGCGAAGAGCTGCAATTATCTACACAGCCTCCGCATGCCGCCTTCCTACAAGGATGTGGGACTGCAAAACCCGTCACGCTCCACAGCCAACAACGACGACAACGGTTGATGAGGGGGTGGCTGCAGCTGGAAAAATACATCGCTGCTAGCACGGTGTGGAAGTGCGTTGTCTTTGTCTTTAGGTGAGGGTGGTTGAAGATCTATTAGTTGATAGCACGGATTAGCTTTGTTATTAATTGTTGACGGTCACTTGAAGAGGTTGTTCTTTTTCTTCCAGTTGAATTCACATTTCAAATTCAAGTATTCCCTCACGGCGTAAACACTAAATGAGCTCCTATCTATCACCGCTATACAAAGCAGTATAAATTGGTGTGCAATTTGTTTTGAAACTTGCCGTCAAGTTCACTTTCAGTCTACGGAATGATCGGATATGAGCAGGTATGTGGAGTAATTTCATGTGGCCTCAATGTACATGACGAATTTAAATGATGGATGATGCTGGTTCGATAGTGATGGTGCCGAGAAGGATTTCAATTGAACATTCAACAGATGTTGTATTTGATTTAATGAGCTGTTTTGAATGTTGGTAGTCATGAATTTGTCACAGCAATTATAATTAAAGTCGCTCTGTTCCACTATGTGAAGAAGTTTGATACCATTAAATTTAACATTAGAATGAGAATGAGCGGTGCTTACATGTATTTCCGAGTTAGAAAAAAGCAGTTCAAGGGTACTTATGATTAGCCCCCCCCCCTTCTATTTTAGAACATATTGTCTTAGTTGACCTTTAAATATGAAACTTTGAATAACGAATCCTTAATTCAAGGTTCTTTGCGTCATCCGCAATAACCACAACAAATTAAGAAGAGAACTCTGGGAGTCAGATTTCAAAGTTTAAAGGTAGTTTTTCGGCTTATCATCGAGGTTATTGTTTTTAAGTAATGCACCTATTGATAACATGTTAACATGATGCACATCATAGAAGTTATCTCAGATTGGATTCTGATTTCCATAAGAACACCACCTGTTTTGGCAAAAAACAATCCGCATATTTTTGAATAGCGTTATAATTAAAAAAATATGTGTTTGATCTTTTTTTCTTTTGCCACATTCTTCATAATTTTTATTATTTGTAAATTAATAGTTACTAAGTTTAACATCAAATTCAAAAAGTAAGTTACATTTTCGTACGAAATTCAAAATTGGTTGTGCATCCAATTTGAAGAATCAACCACAGAACTGTCGGTTGGGTTGAAAAATACCGGCCCTCACATATAGATGGCACTTGTAAAAACAACTAATCTCATTTTTTAGTACCAGACACAGCTTCAAAAGTCATGACTTGCACAACAGCTACAAAGGTCATGACTCACATTGTGTACACCAAAGGTTTCCGCCTTCATCCGTCCAAAAGAAACACTGGGATCAATGATCTTCTTCGTGCCTCGTCCAACATTTCACGGATGTCCCCAGTTCGGATGTAGGCAAATCTCGAGAAGAAAAAATAAGTAAATCCTGTCCATTCTGCTGGGCAGAATTCTGCGACTTTCCGTGATCTTTGATAGCCACGTCCAACACTATTCTCACTTTCCCAGGTTTTGTTTAGATTTGTGACTTGGAATATCGGTTTAGTTCCATTTTTTATGTCGTGTGTGTGTCCAGTTCACGTCTTAATGGGAAATCTTCTTTCGTTAACTTTTATATGTCCAACACTGAAAAAAACGTGCCGACTGTGCACGTTTTTACCCCCGGAACTAAAATGATCATTAGTATGGAAATATACAACCGATTTGGAACATTTAACCAGCTTTGAGTACACGATCACAACCACTTTTCCAAAATTGTCAAATATGTCCGATGGACATCAAATGCCTCCGGAAATACCGGATTTCCGAAACAATGTTCCAAAAATGCTATTCTTATTAAAGATTTCAATAGAAAATCAGCAGTAATCACACTAAAAATCATTCAAAGAATACACTGGAATGTGTTTGATTGCCGTATGACAATCTGGTGACTTGATCCTGGAACAGTCAATCAAAAACAGGTTCTCATGAGGCCACGGATGGCCAGAGAATTATTCGAATTGAACCCTATCAAAATGGGTGTCAAAATTCTTAGAATCGTTCCAGAAGAAAATTTATTATCGTTATCGGTACATCCGATGACTTGGCTTCAAAGTGTTCAGTAGAGTAAGAAAAGTCAGGAGTCTAGAACTATCGCTTAATGTTTGTCGGCAATAGAATCCCGGATAGACCATCCAAAAGTACTGGTCAAATTTTTCACACGGACAGCTATTGATCAAGTTCTTTGAAGAGAACTTGTAATCGCACCTGATCCTGTAAAAACATAGCTGAACGTGATGCAGCCGCTAGGGTTCCAGTTCTAGTTGTCCACACTTATATTAAAATCAAAGTCAGTATACCGATGGATAAATACGCTAATTATTGACCGAACTGGCTTTTTCAGAGCATACTCGTAGTATCGTCAAGGTAAGGAGTGTATCGAAAAGTAGTTATAAACTTCCAAATAATAAAATAGGCATGAAAACATGGTTAAAATTAACATACTATTTCAGTTTATTATAGCTTAACATGTTTACAAAAGATCCAAACGGAAAAACTAGTCATCATGTTCATTTCTGTAGAATGCCCGTACCTTTGATTTGACACCTGCCATCAAATTCTGCACAGTTACCTTTGTGCACTTCCTGGATGCCGCTGCCCAATTTTTCTTAAAATCGGTCATGTTTTGGGACACTGTACCATCCTTCTTAAATATACGCTTGACTATTGCCCAATAGCGTTCGATCGGTCGCAACTGGGGACAGTTTGGTGGGTTGATGTCTTTTTCTACGAACTTGATGTTATTCTCCGTCAGCCACTGTAGAGTGGATTTGGCGTAATGTGCCGATGCCAAATCTGGCCAGAAGAGAGGAGGGGACTGGTGCTTTCTATACAATGGTAGCAACCTGTTCTTCAAACATTCCTTTTGATAAATCTCAGCATTTATAGTTCCTTTTGTATAGAAAATTGAAGAACGCAAGCCACATGTGCAAATAGCTTGCCAAATGAGCACCTTCTGACCGAATTTCTCCATCGCAACAGTCGTATCTGCGGTTGGCACACGTTCCCCAACAGATTTAGTATAAAACTGCGGCCCCGGTAGCGTTCTTGAATCTTCTTTAACGTATGTTTCGTCATCCATCAAAATGCACTGGTCGACATTGTCCAAAATGCAGCTGTACAGCTTTCGAGCCCTGGTTTTGGCACGAGACTTTTGTTCCGGAGTTTGTTTGGGCACTTTCTGCTTTTTGTACGTCTTCAAGTCATTCCTGCGCTTGATTCGTTGAATCATTCCGATGCTGGTCCTGAACTTCTTGGCTAGATCGCGAGTAGAGGCAGATTTGTTCCGTTGAATATAATCCACAACTTTTTGGTCCAAATCGGGGTTGCTGGAGCCGGGTTTCCGGCCACTTCTTGGTAAATCCTTGAGGGAGCACTCCTTACCAAACTTTTCGATGATGCGTTTTACACTTGCCGGGTGAACATTTACTCTTTTCGCAATCTGGTTGTAAGTAACACTCTTTTCGGTGCACCAAGTGTGCAGAATTTTCTTTTTAGTCTCAAATTCAATTCGCGACATTTTGAATACAACTTTATCAACGGAAATGAATGAACCGAATAATCATTTTTGACATGTAAACAAAGCAAATGGCGCTTACACGCTAAAAATATATACAGTAGTTTATGCGTAATAACGCATCGAATGTTTATAACTACTTTTCGATACACTCCTTATGCGAAAGAAAGCGAATGCTTAGGCACGTTTATGGCCAACTTTTCAAAGCAACTTGGAGCATCACTCACCACTCCAAATTTTGAAGATGAGCACATGCTCTGAGCTGGTCAATCCGATGCCAAGAGACTGGATGTTCCAATAACTTTGTCAAACGTTCTTCTGAAACGATTACAAGAAATTTGAATTTTGAAGAACACTTCCAATAAACGTCTTGGGAACCTACTCTGAACTGGGGAATGCGAAGCCAAGTGACTGGATGGTCCAATTACTATGGAAAACGTTCTTCTGGAACTATTTCAATAATGTTGACACCCATATTGCTAAGGTTCAAATCAAATAATTTTTAGGCCATCCGTGGCCCCATGGAAACCTGATCCGGGGTGACAGTTCCAGGATCAAGCCACCGGATTGTCATATGGCAATCATTCATATTCCTGTGTATTCATTCAACAGTTTTTGTATCACTATTGTTCGTTTTCTTTTGGAAATATTTATAAGTGTACCATTTTCGGAATATGGTTCCGGAAATCCGATTTTTCTAACAACGGAAAATATCCATCGATTAGGCTAGACGATTAGTGAAAGTGTTAGAGTTTTTCAATTCAATTCCAAATCGATTGGATATTTCCATAGTAATGGTCATTTTCGTTCCGTGGGTAAAAACGTTTCCTGTATTCCTCCAACCTTGCAGTTTGCGAAGGCTCTGAAGGTTGCATTCCACTTGAACGACCCATCTTGCCCGTTGCTCGTTGGTTTGTTCCCGAGAATCATTTTCACCGGGCTGCCTGCTTCCTGCCAACGGCTCAGCCCAGCGTAGTCGACCAAGTTCTACTGTGTGGACGTTCATTCACCTGGTCCTTGTTTATCATCTACATTACATTTTAAATCGTACCCATGAGGAGTTTAGAGACGTCAAGGGAGCTTTGATCCCCCGCTATAGGTCGAATCAATGTATTGTAGATGGTCAACTTTGTAGTGCGACGAACTCTGCTCAACCGTAGCGTCCTTCGAAGTTCAAAGTAATAACCCAAGTAGCACACAATGATCATCATTAGTTGTAGTAACTGGATTATGACTTAGCAAGTCAAATTTATGTTATCTCAACTGAATGGCAACAAGTGTGCTACTAGGGAATGCGTCGTTGTATTTCTCTGCCGGTGTTCTTTGTCGGTGATCATCAATTAGCCTAGACACAAGAATTCGTCTACCATCTCGACTTGATCACCGTCAATCTGAATTCGGAATGGCAGAGTAACATCGTCGTCTCGTGAAACTAAAGGGTGTCCCACAACAAATTGCATCACGGAAAAAAACGCCGTTAAAAGCTACCCATTGTGTGTTTTCTTTTGGAAATTTGGGTAGTTTAGAGTGTGTTTGTTGTTGTTGTATTTTTATCAGTTTGTCGAACATCGGACAAAATTGCGTCAAATCCTCAACTCTCTCATCGGGACATCGGAAAACAACTTGGAATCGTGCAGTTAACGGTGAGTAGTATGATTAAACTTTACTACAGTATGGATGTTCTATTAGTGATCAAGATAACGAGCGTGTCATGAAAGCTTTTAAGCGGAATCCCAATACTTCGCTCAGGGATGTAGCCAAGAAGTTGAATCTGTCTAAGTCTTTCCTTCAGAGAGCCGAGGACCGGGAGGGACTGCTTACGTACAAAGTGCAAAACGTTAAGATTCTTATTTATGCCGACGATCTAAAAAATTTTTTTAGAAATAAAAAAAAGGTATCAGGCTATTCAAAAAAGACGTATTCTTATTTTATAATTCGGATTGTACACCAAATGTTGTTTTGTTCACCACAGACAACAAGAATATACAATTTTATTACTTCCTTTACTTCCTTTGGAACATCAAACCTGTGCTAGGCGGTGAAGAACAGTAGCCCCTGAAGTGTCGAAAGTCCGCCTTGACGTAAGTCTCATCAACCAAGTCCGTCCAAGAGAGCTATTGGATAGGTATGAAAGGCGACTGGATATAATTCTTTTATGTCAAATATGGATCAAACCAGACAGAACCAGCTTGTATTGTTTAGACGGACTTAAGGGGATTTTTTCATGCAGGGCAGAGTCGTATGAAGGTTTGAGTACGGTTGAACTCTATAAACAAGCTAACGCCTTTATCATGCTGATTAGAGAGCTCTGTGAACAGCAAATCCTTTCGTTAGTTTGAAGAATCCTAATAGATAATTCAACGCACCATAAGAGCTTACATGCGATAACTATTCGGAATCGAGCATAACGACGGGAAGGGCACTTAGCGCTATCAAGGGCATACACCGAGCATGGCAGGAGAAAATTTGTGTATATTGGCAGCAAACTGTAAAACTAACTTCCACCGAGATGTAAACATGTTGTTGGTCCATACATATTCAATAATATTCTGAGGAAACATCTGAAGGATCAAATCCCCAGTTATCTTCCTTAAAAGATGCCAAGCCATACCAAGGGTTCTTGAGTTTTGTTTGGTAAACTCTTGTCTCCTGTCAGCTTTGCAGCTTTTAAAACACTCCGCCATTGCTTTATGGTTTCCAAAACAACGAGCTGTTTATCAGCTACATGTCAAGCATGTCAAGGATTCAACCTTCACCACACTCCGTCATCGCTACGTGGATTCCGGAACGCCGAGCTGTTCATCAGCTCCTCGTCAGCTGTGCTAGGGGCTCTGGACTTCGGTCTGGTGAAAGTCAAGGATATTGGACTTAGGTCTGGCGAAAATCAGCGTTCTATCGGGTAAGATAGAGTTGCATATGTCTGGCCGAAACCACCAATGGTACTGGGCCCTGAATTTCTACAAACCTTCCAGTTTTGCAACCTTCACCACACTCCGTCATCGCTACGTGGATTCCGGAACGCCGAGCTGTTCATCAGCTCCTCGTCAGCTGTACCAAAGGTTCTGGACTCTCTGTCAACTCTGCAACCCTCTCAACACTCCGACATCGCTATGTGGTTTCCGAAACGACCAGCTGTTTATTAGCTTATTGTCAGTCACAGCAAAGATTCTGGACTTCAGTCTAGCCAAAGCCAGCTTTCATTGCTTTGTGAACTCCAATACGACTATTCATCAGATTTCTGTTACTCATGCACAACTATCGGTCATTTATAGCCTTATGCATTATAGAATCAACCATGTTTCCTTTAAGTTCATTTCGCCCTTCCTTAAAATAGTTAAAACTCACTGGAAGTGCACTCTGTTGCATCTAAAGTGTTAAAACATACGAAGGTTTTGTGCCTGTGGGAGAAGAAGCTTTACTGAAGCTTTACTGAAGCTTCACTCCTAGGGGTTTTCCTTCTGCAGAAATAAATTATAATGAAAAAAGTAAAGAAGCAGGCCCAACGAAAAATGCTGGGCTATTACGAAGCAGGCACTACGGAAGCATCACAAGGAAGTCAAATTTGAGGAAGACATGAAGAAAAGGTGGGTTTCCGTACAGAAGAAGCTGCAGCAAGATGTTGTATAGAATCTATTAAGCGGAGTTCAGCGTAAGGTTGGAGCGCAAGGTTATGATGTTGTCTGAATGTTTGAAAAGGTTGGTCAACTAGGTTATTTTCTACAGCGTGCTATCCGTGATGCAATGTAATGTGGGACACCCTTTATTTCTTTCATTTATTTTGTATTCGATGCAGTAATCCTGCTAGCTTCGACATTAAGTCTGATGTACGTTTCTGCTATTGTCTTAAAGTTTATTGCTATGTAATCGTTTAATGAAAGTAACACTTTATAACAACTTAAAATATTGATCGGTTCTTTAAAAACAGACACCTTCAAACAACAGTACAAATTGTACGTTCAAATCCCACTTGAAGCTAACAGATTTTTTCAATCATTCCACGCATTTTTTGATATTCATTACATGTCCAGGATAAGAATTGAACTCGCGGCTCTAATCATAACCCTGGGGCCGTATCCTAAGCTGAACTCGTTAAAACAATGGTTATTATTATTGTTTCACTTTCTTTCTCGAAACATCGTCATTCATTACCAATCTCCCTTTTCAGGTGGGTTTTCTATTGTAAGAGCACTCCGGTAAGTATCCAAAACTGTCCGCTAAATTCGGGTGAAAGTTATAATTTATATTTAAGACCATTATGGCTGAAGCATTTTCTTTGCTCTCATCGCAAGTTTTGAACCTGGGGCTTCCTACCTGACCACATTGGAAGGACATTCTTTCAAGCTTGCAATATCAGTTCACTTTTCCTCGGTCAATGGTTTGGATCACTTTTTTGAATAATGGGAGGGTGGCAGTCATCGCTATCATCATGAAGGTTCGGATGTTATTATCCTCAGAAGGGGAGAAAGAAAGTAAATGTTGCTAAGATGAAAGAAAAGTGGAGGTATTATCTTTGGCATGTTTCCAAGGCGAATGGTGGTTTGGAAAGCCTGTTGATTTAAGTCGAGCTTACAAGAGTATAAAAAGTTGACAACTTGTCCGCAAGAATGTTTTATAGGTAGGAATGCAGAAACCGTTGTTGAAACTGGAGTTTGTATTTTTGACTGTTTGTCACGGACGGTGGTTGGAGAGTTTTCGGGATGACCATTTGTCTCTGTCATTTATGGTTTAAAATAAGTTTGAAACTATTTGCTTATTCCTACAATGGCAAATTGAAATACTGGCGAAGAGTATACCATTGAAACGGGACACGTTTC
The DNA here is from genome assembly GCA_034211315.2 of Aedes japonicus. Classification (NCBI taxonomy): domain Eukaryota; kingdom Metazoa; phylum Arthropoda; class Insecta; order Diptera; family Culicidae; genus Aedes; species Aedes japonicus. Next base: position 293,247 of record JASCZW010005443.1, on the reverse strand, counting down.
ACGCTAGCAACGACACATTGATTACAAAAATCTTCCACTGCAACTTGAGAAGCACTTGAAGGAATGAAAATTTCTTCCCAAGCAAGTTCCTAATCGCCTCAATCATTCGAAAGGCAAATTGCTGACAGTGACGTCTCAGCATTGCTAGTGACCTTTTTTTCTCCCTCACCAAAGTTACGTCCATCAAAGTCGTATCAACGGCCAAACTTTGCTCTCAACTTATTATTCTCTGCCCCATTTCTCTTGCTTGAATGGGGGAAGAAAAACCGAAAATAATTTGATACAATTCATCAAAATTAATTTGGTATAAGATTTTAAATTCGGCCACCATCAAACGAAAACAACTTTCGTTTTCATCCAATATCCATCCCTTGTATGTCATGGGGTTTCCTTTTTAAAGTAGAGCAATTTTTTGTCAGACAAATACTTCAGTAGAGGAGAGGATATTATATTACAACCCAGGAAGAAAGCCACCGACTATCATCCCTATGCCATGACGCTTCCTCTGGCAGTTTAACGAAAGAAAATCGAATCGGTAAAATCCCTCGCATAACTTCTTGTTATACGTTAAAGGGAAAAGAAAGGTATCCAAAATGCAATGCGTGTATAGGTTTAGATATGGTGTAGAATTTATCCACTCGCTTCAACAACAGAATCCCATCTAGTAATAGATTTTCTACCACATTTGCTCAGTTGGCAAGGCAAGTGAAGCACACGCTTGAAAAATATCGTTATTTAATATATGAAAGTCTGCCAGCATTGAATGGCTGATTCTACATTGAAGATTTTATGATCAATCGTGCATCGTTGAAGCTCTCAATATGGTGTGCAATATGTACAAATATGATATATTCTAGATGATCGCGAGTATTTGTTTAGAAGTTGTCGATTCATACATCAAACTGAAATTTTCAGCAAGAAAATAGCATTGCGGAAACCTTCCACAAACTTTCTCCATCTGCAAAACTATTGTTATGCTTGACTCTACCATACATTTTCACACCATCATCTGCTTCCTTTGAACTGAAATGCAGCTCGGCATCGTTCTAGGGGTAAGTGGTTTCATGGAGTTTCAATTTAAAGTACAGGGTGCGGCAGAAAATAATGCGAAAATTTGTTTTATTTCTTTCAAATCCCATTTTCAACTAATTCAAGCAATAATATCATCATTTTAGAGTACAGTTATCTCCTAAAGTCCTTTTCAACAAATTTATTCAATGTGTCTTCCATTTTTATTAATAATATCCTCGAGCCGATGCCGAAAGCCAGAGCATGCCTTTCGGACGTAGTCCTCCGACATTGACTGCCATGTGCGTGTTATGGTTGACTCCAGGGTTTTCACACTAGGGTGTGATGTTTTGCAGGCTCGTGCTTCAACATATGCCCAAATCGAATAATTCAACGGATTAAGATCTGGACTGATAGAAGACCACAAATCCTTCGGCCAAAACTTCATGTTATCGTTCCACTATCGTTCCACCATTGTTGGGTTCGATTGGCTTGTGACACGGCGCTCCCTCCTGCTGTAGAACAACGTTTTGGTTCTCGGAGAAGTAAGCTTCACCCACTTGGTCCTTTAAAATACCGATATACACTTCGGTAATGATTTTAACTCCAGCATCAATGAAAACAGGCGGCATTTTTCAAACCGTTGGACGCCACCAAGCCATACATCATGACACCAGCCGGATGTTTGGATAGAAATTTAAATTTCACTTTTTCCGGAACGTTCTCCATTTTTTGCAGTGAAATAAACCGGTCCGTGTGGCTGTTGGCCACAGCGTCGATGCTGAAAAGCTTTTCGTCGGAGAACAGGATTTTCATTTTTTCTTCTTCAACAAGGAAAGCAATCTCTTGGAACGAGTCACTCGTAGTTCCTTGACCCGGTCCGTAATCAAGTGACGTTCCACTCTGGCTCTGGAAGATGCATGCAGGTCTTCTTTGATGATTCTCCGAAATATTGGCTTCTTTTGCTAGTTTTCTTATGAAACGCACCGGGTTGCGAGCAATTTTTGCACGGATCGATTTGATCACGTTCGGCGTGCGTGCAAAGCGCGGACGTTCGCTTCCCGGTTTCCGCTGCTTAGGACCATCCTGCAGGGACTTTTTTTTATGCGGTAAACTGTTGCCAAATGGCACCCTACCGCCTTGGCAATCTCTTTCGGCTTCTTCTGGACGAGCAACAAACTGTTGATAACTTCTTTTGCGAAGATTTTGACGAATTTGCAATTAAACAAATAGAATGTTTGGATGCAGTACTTGAAAGTAAACATAAACAAATACACTTTCGACAGAAATTAGTCAAAGCTACACGAATTAACCTAATACTCAAGTTTGAACATTTTTGCATTATTTTCTGCCGCACCCTGTAGAGAATGAAAAGGTTACTGTAACAAACGCTTTTGATCGAATAGATTTTTTTAATCACTTAGGCCTTTTTCAGCGGTGTTATATTTTTTTGGTCTTGTTTTATAACAGTTCCAATAATATAGACCACCAAAAATAGATCAACTATTTTCCATTTTCACCGCCATTGTTTTGGAACTCCACCTGCTTCGTTTGATTTTGGTTGGTGTTGATGCAGCTTGTTCGACATTTCGAAACAATTCTAAAATGTTTTCGAGATTCACGAGTTAAAAGGTGCCGATTTTTGTTGATGAGGGTTGAATATTAAGATCTAAATTGGTTCCAGACAGTGAGGGTTATTCCAGGAGCGCCACGGCACTGCAGGCAACTTTTCTCACTTCAAGAAGAAACAAACCTCACTTTGACTATCTGTATAACCATCGTGAGTCGAAACTCCATTGCTTATACCTCTTCTGGCACAGCCGTTGGTTTCGACTTTTAACTGTTTCTATTTTTATTTCTGTCTCAGAACTCCGAATTTCGAACACCCAAGGTTTCCTACGACAGGATTTTCTTTAAGCCCCAATGCAAGAGGTTTGCGTTTCTCAGTCAGCTGAGCATCGCGTTAGTAAGTTCTATACCTGTCCGGGAAGAAATTATTGAATGGAAACGCACTTCCATCGTTTTTGCAGATGATCGTCAAAAAGCCATCAGAATGTATACTTTTTCAAAGTCTGGAAGAACCGGAAAACGACGTTGAAATCAAAATGCTCCGAACGACTAGACTGGATATTGAGACGTTCCTATATCACATCTCTTATTCAGCTTCCTAATTGGCACAGGAAGAAGTGCAGATAATAAAATGCAAAAAGGAAACTCCGTTGCAACTAGAACGAAAATATTTGTTGATGATGATTTAGACTTAGAACTTCGTACCATTTAAAAAAAAATAGATATCACTCATTTGGAAACCTCAATCACACTAGCTTGAGGTTAATCAACGAACACTGCCTACAATGAGATATTTTTGTACGCACTCACGACTCGCATGGTCATGAGTTGGTACATACTGTTCAGCTACGCTTGATTCTATTAAGTGTAAAGCTCAGCAATCCAGGCTGAATCACCGTACCTCAGTATCGACGAGAATATTTACACCAGCCAGAAGAAGCCTTTTACTACTCTTGATCCACCGTTTTTGGCATCATTCTACCCACCACGTTGATGGCCTTGGCCGCCTTCTCCCGGGCATAGTTCACATAGGTATTGATTTTCAGCCCGTAATCACTCCTTTCGAAGCAATGACACTTTGCATTTATTGACCAATAGTACCTTCGTTTAGTGGTGTGCAGCGCACCCCCACACCTCTTCCACCAGCTTGTTATTGGCCATACGATGTCATCCGCAAAACCAACGATCACTACGCCAACATCAGAACACTGTTGTACAATACGACCCAGAGCATGGAACCTTTCAAAACTTCCGTCTTGATCTTCAAGGTTGTCAAACCCAGAACTGTCTCGTGAACCAACACCTGGTTCTGGAAGTAATTTCTCAGCAGAGGAAGTGATATACGTTTTTCCGAGTACAATCATCAAATCAGTAGGGCCTCATAGTCCAATGTCTTTTCCGGTAAGAACTTTGTTCGATTACCATGTATCATGAATGTATCATTGTGTTTACCACACACTGAATGATGATTAGAAGCTTTGGAATGGCAAAGAAAAGTCACTAATGTAAAGGACAGTTAAAGCCCCGCAGGAGATTAACAGCACCAAGTGTGACAAAAAAAGGCAAATAAGGCAACGGCGGCAACGGTGGCAACGGCGGCAATGGTGGTAACGGCGGTTACGGCGGCAACGGTGGCAAAGGCGGAAGAAGCGGTAACGGCGCCAATTGCCCCAACGCTACCTCGGCACGAAATCTCACGCGCTAAGAGTGGCCCAAGTGATAGGGCCGGTTCCAGTAATGAACGGGACAACAAAAGAGGAACGAGCGATGACCCTTCCAGAAGCAGGGAAAAGGGAAATACACCCCAGAGAGATAAAGTGAACCGAAGTCTGGCTTGAAAGCGTAACCGCGGTGAGGCCCTCACCGTTAATACCGAAGAGTTAAGTACTCCGAAGTCCTCAAGGCGATGCACGGCGACGCTAAGTTCACGAATCTGGGCGCTGACGTTTGGAGTATCCACCGTACTCGCACTGGTTAACTGATCCTAGAGCGTAAGGAGGACACTACAGAGGAGCTGCATGGTCTAGTATACAAAAAGCTGGCCCAACAGGCCCTAGGAGCGGGAGTGGAGGTACGTGCCCTAGCCACGCCAGTGGCTATCCAATGTGAAAACTTGCACGAGATCATAGAGGCTGAAGAAATTTCCACTCTCAAAAGGGTTCACTTGGGACTCAAATGGCAGCAATACTACTACCGGTATCCGCCGCAGACTCGGCCCTAAAAGTGGAAAAACTCAAGGTGGGGTGATCTTTTTGCTCACTGAGTCTGCACCAGCCGTCCAAGGCGTGCTTTAAGTGCCTCGAGAGTAAACACATGTTTTGGGAATGTAAAGGCTCCCTTGGCTGTTGAACAACTGGAGAGTGGAGGACGGCTACACCTAAAGTGACCAACTGGTGGTACGCTAAAGCATCACCCACAGCGCTAGGCAGCGCGCAGAGGGAGGAGTACCCTCTCCGTTCGTCCGCAGCTGGAGGACTAAGTATCTCAATAAAGAAGTATTTAAAGAGGCGCTAGAACGGAAACAGCGATTGAGCGCTACCCAAGATCCCTGCGGCAATCTACTAGTAGCACAACTTACACGAGTGTGCGACGCAACCATGCCCAGAAAGGTCAAACCTAGGGATGAAAGGTGGCCAATTAACTGGTGGACAAAGACGATCGCCGACCTCTAGAGAATCTGCCACCGAGCTAGAAGGAGGATGCAAAGAGCGCGGTCGGACTCTGAAAGAATGGAGCACCGCGTGGTGCTAGCCACCACTAAGGCTGCACTTAAGAAAGAAATAAAGGCCAGACATGATTTGAGACTCTGGCCTTCCATAATGGAAAAATTGCCCCATGACCGTTACAAACGAGGAACTCATTGCGATAAGCAAATCGTTGAAGGCTAACAAAGCGTCAGGACCGGACGGTATACCGAACCTTGCCATCAAGACGCTCAGAATGTTCAGGGCGGCGATGCAAAGATGTTTGAACGAAGGCATCTGCCCGGACGCCTGGAATATCCAGACTCTAGTATTGCTACCCAAGACTGGCACCCATCGGCATATAGACCTATATGCCTGTTGGATACAGGGGGTGAAGTGCTCGAGAGGGTTATTTGCAATAGATTGACAAAATACACGGAGGGTATAGGTGATTTTTCCAAAAATAAGTTTGGCTTCCGTAAAGAGTAGTCGATGATGGACGCTATTCTGACCGTTACCAAGTCGGCCGAAGTGGCAATCCAGCGCAAGAGGCGAGGTGTCCGCTACTGAGCACTGGTCACCCTCGACGTGCAGAATGCGTTCATTAGCGCCAGATGGGTGGCTATCGGTGACTCGCCTCAACGCCTTTAGGTTTCGGGATACCTGTACAAGATTCTTAAAAGTTATTTCCAGAATCACGTGCTATCTGCAGTACAATACAGATGTAAGCTAGAAACGTGCTAAGATCACCACAGGCGTCCCGCAAAGTTTGATCCTGGGCCCGGTGCTATACAATACGATGTATGACGAGGTGCTACAGCTTGAATTTCCGAACGGGGTGAAAATCGTCGGGTTTGCAGACGACATCACCCTAGAGATATGTGGTGAATCCATCAAAGATGTAGAGCTATTGGCCTCGCAACCAACGGGATTTTGGAGATATGGTTGAGCTCCAGGAAACTAGAGCTAGCCCACCATAAGATCGAGGTCACGGTTGTTAACAACCGAAAATCGGAGCAACACGCGACGATTAGTGCAGGTATCTGCCCAACCGAATCAAAGAGGTCTTTGAGGTACCTGGGAAGGCGTTGGCGATAAGCTGGCGTTTACCAGCCATGTCGACTTCGCCTGCAAGAAAATCGAATAGCTCAGCAGTACAGAAGAGTAAGCGTAGGCTACTGGCAAGCGCCGCCTTGTCTATAATGAGGTATGGAGGCTAGAGGCACGGGTGGGTCTTTAGTGGGTCGAGGAGTTGGCATCCTCATACCCGCACCCTGGGTTCGTCAGGAGTCTGTATGCAGAGTTTCCCTCAGGAGAGATTAACAGCAAAGGGAAAGAATGACCATTAGATGTTTCCAAAATGCATATATTTGCGATTTTCGAAATATTTTGTGTTTATCTTCCTCAAGTATATATAGACTGTCGATACCTATAAATGTACTAATAATTAACCGTTAATTCAAAATGCAGTTTTCAATCAATTCTTAGCTGCAACCTGCTCTTTACATTTAAACTAAAGTGATGTTGTCTTTTTTTTTCGATTTTAAATTTTAAAATGCTTGGTCTTTGCGTGATGTGCCCTTCTTAACATCGTTGGAAAGAGAATCTTATGTTTCCGCGGGTTCACGTGGGTGTCTCTGCTTACGGGTTCACCCCACCTTTTTTGGCCCTTCATACAGCGTAACTGTGAATATGAACCGGTAACTCAATTTGATCTTGCATTTAGGTGGAGCAGCATATATGACAAGGTCTTAGAAGGGATGGTGGCTACCTTACGTACATTTAGAGTTGGGCATTTGAGGAGCAAAGAAAAATGTTAACAACATTCTTACAATTCACGTGAACTTTTTCAATAGTCGGAACGGTTGGAATTATGTTTCATGGCAAGAAATCAAACACAATACTGGAAAGTGTTTGGAGATTTGTATACGAATTTTTTATTATAAAGATTTTCTAATGTTAGAAACTAGTGATAGTTTTAATTTACTGGAATTGAAATAAAATGTTTTATGCCTGTAGGCTTCCATGAGTGTTTTGTAAGCTTCTATCGATCTGCTCCTTTTTTGTTGTTCTACCATTTTGATTAATAATCGGCACTGTTTGCAAATAAAATGTTTTGATGCTAGTGATTCTATGAAGGAAAAAGCTCCCATCGATTGAAAACAAATCATCACTCTTCCAACTTCAAAACACCATACCTTCACCCTCTCCTTGATCAGAGACTTCATACCTCAGCAGAGTACGCCATTAATATTTCTTAATCCAGATAATAAAACAACTGTAAGTAGATAATCTTTTTGCATTAACCTAAAACCAACAAAATCACGTTTTCGCCTAATTGTCCCCTTGTACCAGGTAATCCGGCAGGTGCAGATAGCAAGCCATCAAGACAAAAACAGTCCCAAAATCATTAATTTAATTCAATAACACCACTCCACCACGAGCAGCGACGTAGCTTCTTTGTTGCCGCCGTCATTTGACCAGCCACCAGGCGTTGAAAATGTCAGCCATAACTTATCATCAGCTAGTCTCGAGAGGGCCATCGAAGCAGGCAACCGGGTCTTGGTTCAGATCTTTTGACTTTCAGCAACTGTTCTTTCCCCTCGGGCTAAAATCATATAGGAAGGACTTCTCCCTTCCCTTCGGCCGGCAAACAGAGCGTGTCGGCTGTGAAGTCAATCACATTATTACAATGTTTTTCATGTTGCCATTTTGCAGCACCACCTCCCTTCTGCTTGGTTCCATTACTTCAGTTCCTTCCACCACTTTTAACGCAACACATTGCCCGGTTGATCATTTGTAGAGCGCTCCAAGGTAATAAGAGGATTTAGCCTACAAAGTAAAAAATTGAAAGTGAAGAGGTTACCTTTATACTTGTATGACCAATCAAAATTAACTAATAGTAGTCTGTTTGAGGAAATGAAAGGATTCGTCTCCAAATCAACATCATCTCATGGTTGTTAAACGCAATCTAATTCTCAATTATTTGAAAGTGCAGTTTTATGGGAACGTTGAACCAAACATAACGCATATACATTTCACCACAATCTAATATAACCACTGAAGCAATCTACTATAAATGGAACAATTTCACATGCCCAGATCATCTAACGTACAGTGTTAGGCAATAAGAAATATTATTTATTAGTCTGCTTATTTGTCTGGCTCCCCTCTCTTTCAACGCCTGGCTGCCCACCGCAAGCGACAAATCGACTATTTCCCATTCCGGTTGCTTTCTTTTCATCTCATCCAATAAACCGTTTTCATGCTTTAGTTTTGGTGGGGAAACAACAGACCATGCAAGGCGATGGAATCCTTAAAATAATTTCTTGTAATAGTTTTATTCCTCACCCGCCCATGGCCCATGTCGCTTTATCCCCATCATCCAACAGAGCAGGAAGCACATAGTCAGTCTAGGAAATCCTCAATTCATATTCAGTTCTGCTGCTTTGGAGTGTGCCATCGTAGTCGTTGCGATTCACGTGATGATAGATCCATTCCCCTTCACCCCCAGCATCAGTAGCAGTCGACAATAAGCGAAATCATCACCATTGTGATAGTAAAACAGCAAAAAACGACATCATCATCTCATCCCCTAGCGAAGTTTCCGCAGTAGAAGGTACCATCAGCAAATGCTCTGTGATTCCGTCGAAAGCACCATTTATCTGTAACTTTTTCCTGCTAAGCGTGGAGTGTCAGAAGATCCATGCTACCGCATCGAAACGCATTATGCACAGTTTCTTTTATTGTATGAAATTTGAATGATGGTGTTGGCTAACGTCAGGAGAATAGTTGAGTTTTATTTAAAATCTAAAGTGGATGTGCGAGAATTTGAAATTATTGAATGTTAATTAAAGAACAGAAATTAACTATTGTTGTCATCTCAAAATGTTGACTCGTGATTCCTGTTAAGGCTAAGGTGAATTGTAATTACGTGTCTCTTCACACTGAACATTTGTTAACGTAAAATCGCTTTCACTCGCTACGTAAATCTGGATTTTGAACATAGAGCATATGTCTCGTATATTGTATGAAACATTCATATTGCTGTCATTACACCTTTTCGTAAAAGGCACGAAATGAATTTTGGGTAGACCAACGAATCACTATTTCTCTTTTATTCTCATGCAGGATGATGTTGCTTGTGGGATGGGCGGAAATAATATAACTATCCCTAAATAAAAATTAGAGCGCTGTCGAGAGTTATAACTTTAAACTTTGAGGGTGTTCCGATCAAAATTTGGCCAAACAGTAATGTGTGTGAGTCGATCAAAGTTGTTATCATTAAGTCAAATTCTTTTTCATTTTTCAAGTTCATCTAAGCTTCCTTTTTACTGAATGCGAATTGCCGGGACTTTCGTTTAACACCTGCCATAAGATTTTATTTAGTCTCCTTGTCTAGGCGATTTATGCGCCGCAGATCGCCAGTTTGCCTTGAACTGTTTCTCGCTCACCACAGCTTGTTGAGTCTTCTTAAGGTTCCGCTTGACGATGGCCCAATATTGTTTGATTGGGCGGAGCCCTGGCTTGGTGGAAAGGTTCTTGTCCTTGGGCACCACTTGAACATTGCTGGCAGCATATCACTTCATGGCTTTTTCCATAATGGCAAGATGCCAAATCCGACCAAAATATAACTGAACAACTGTGTCGCTTCATGAAAAGCAGTAGACGTTTTTGTAGGCACACACTCAGATAAATTTCCTGGTTAACGGTTCCGGTCGCAATGTAAACGTTGCTCTTCAAGCCACAGGTTGGCCTGCCACACCAGATATTTCTTCGCAAACTTTGACAGTTTAATGTGCTTGAAAATATCTGCCACCTTTCCCCGTCCGGTTGCCGTCTAAAATTCCTGTCCAGAAAGCTGTTGCAAGTCTGCCTTGACGTAAGTTTCATCGTCCTGTACCACGCAATCAAACTTCGTCAGCATCATCGTGTACAACTTTCGCGATCGTACTTTGGCCGACGTGTTTTCTTTATCGTCGCGATTTGGAGTCACCACTTTCTTGTAAGTCAGCAGCCCAGCTCGTTTTTAGTTCTATCCACGGTTGAAGGCGCCACTCCCAGCTTCTCTGCGACATCTCAGGCGGAGAGGTTGGGGTTCCGCTCGAAACAGCGGGCAACTGTTTTTGTCGTCGCCTTCGGCTTTCGATTTCCCCACCGATCCAGTTTTCTTGGGTGTCTAAAAACATTCACCGAACACTTCTATACGTTGGTAGCAGGTGATTTAGCCACATTCAACAATTTCGCCAACTTGGCGTGATAGTAGTTTGGATTTTTGCCATGCACGTGCAAAATTTTGATGCGTTGCTTCTCTTCATTCGACGACATTTTGATTACTGAAGTAGTAATCTCAAAATCAAAATAGAGACATGATGCTACACGCACACATCTTCAAAATGAGGGGTATGCAAAAAAATTTAATGCACGATGAAAGGAATGTGTCAAGTTTAAATCGACCAAATTTTGATCGAAACACCCTTTACTACATACCTTAATTGTTATGTTATGTATTCTCCGTGCGTGGAGTAACGATTATGATGTAGAAGGAGGTGTTCGCTCATCACCATGAGGCACCAAGAGTGAACATTTATGTTTTTGGCTAGAATGAAAGATACGAAGAGAAAGTTTTGATAGTTCCATCAGTGTGCGGCAGGCTTGGAAATAGAACAGATGATTTAGAAATTGAGCGAAAAGGGAATGTGTACAGTGGTACTCGAATCAACGACGTTCATTTTTGCCTAACATCCCACTGCGGGGTAGGTCGAAGCACGGACTAAGTCCGCCACTTCAACAGGCAAAAATGTCCGGTTGGAAGACGCTCATGTACCACTGTGGCTTGTATAGTTATTCTAGCGATCTATTGTGTGCACTCTGTTTATTGATGCGCACATGGGAGAGGAACTCTCTCCTTTTTTGGGTTTGTTTTGATTCGCAACGACTGAGATCACTGAAGTTTTTCTCGTCGTCTCTAACGTAGAGACCTCGGAGAGAAACACCGTGAAGCGATGCGATACTGATCCCCACCAGTATAAATAATGGTTACCACCATTTATGGTTTTTACAAAATGGACGTCGTTGAGCAGCTGTCTTCTCATTGATTCTAGAACAATAAAAGTTACAACTTTTGGTGTGCTGAAATTGTCTGTATCGTATGTCAAACAAAAGTTTTTGTAAACAGAAAATTATTTCTTAACAGCATTTGGGGGGAGTTTCACTAATAAACATGATATGCAATATTAAAATTCCTTTCAAATGCTGATAAGAAATATTTTTTTGGTTTGCCCCAACTAGAAAAACCAACATTTGAAAAAAGCCTATTTTGTTAACAAAAACCTCAATAACTTTTGTTTTACATACGATACAGACAATTTCCAAAAGTTGTAACTTTTATTGTTCTAGATTCAATGAGAAATCAAATTTGCTGAAAAATTTGAAATAAAAAAGTTACAGCATATTAACTGATTTTTTTAGGGACACCCTAAGCTACGTAAGGAAAAATGCTCTAATTCGTCATATCCAAATTTACAAAAAAAAAATTATACCATCAAAGTAGCTTAAAATATTTATTCTACAGCTTTACCGAATGTATGCCTTAATTTCTGCAACTAAAAGAATTAGATTTTTGATTTCTCTAAAAATAAGGACCGCCCTAGTTTTCATTCATACCAAGAGAAGCGCCTTATCATTAGAAACTACTTTGTGGAAGATAACTTTGCTCCAAAACTTCAAATTTTGGCTGAAAATGTATTTTCCCAGCTAAACTCGCATTCTGGACCACTGTAAAATATGATGACAAGCAAAATTTCATTGCAAAAAGCCGTAAAGCTCCTTACACCATTTTTTTGCAAACATTTTCTTGTATCATAATGGACGATGAAATATGCGTTCTCGAAGACTTTAAACAGCTTCCGGGTTTGGCCGTTGCAGTGCATTTCCGAACAAAGAAGGTGTTCAAATTCCCGGAAAAGTATTTGATTTGGCAGGCCATATGTAATAGTCGTCGAGAATCTAAAAGTTTCGTCCCTACCGGCACTATTACTACGGCACTATTACCTGTTTCCGAAAAAAAATGTCTGAAAAAGCGGTTGCTACCGTTTATCAGAAGCCACGACTCTCCAGCTATGTTTTGTCCTGATTTGCCAATGTCCAAAACAGCCAATCCATCAAACTGTCCAGAATTTCACCCAATAGAAAAGTATTGGGCACTAGTTAAGTGGAAACTCTTTGAAATTGAGAAGAAACCAAATGGTACTGATTATTCCAAGAGAAGATAGAGAAACCGTCACGGCGGGCGTATGTGAGGATACCGAATAGAACCTGATGGCGGTTGTACCACAGAAAGTTTGAGAATTTTATAGAGAGAAGGATTGACATCTTAACCAACTGTTTCTTATGTAGATATAACTCTATTATTGTGAAATAAACAATCGGTTTTGTTGAGTTATGTGTTATATTTTTTTGCTGTCATTATTATGGTGTCCGTAATTGATCGTGGTCAGGCTTGAATTGTCGACCCAAATTTCAATATTTCCGATAAATATGTCAGACGATTTGTAAACCATGAAACTTTTGAACAGGGGGTGGCCACCAAAATGATGTAGTTTTTATCTCAAACACACTTGAAAAAGATCTGATTTATTGAAATCAAAGGTAAATTTTCCATTGTTGAATAAGTATTAGTGAACATTTGAAAGTTGCATTTTGTTCGGCGAAGCTTCCGGTTGACGTCAGCACAGGATTGTTGTACGGCCTTCATGTCAACTTTGCGAATACAACTTTTGAATCTTCTAATCAGCTGTTTGCAATTCGTGGGTCTTCAGTTAATTTGTATACCAGGAAGCTTATCATCTCGAAATATCTGTTTGTTTTTGTAAAAACAGGATTCATTGTTTTTTCGAATATTCGTTTTGGTACACATTTTGATCAACAGACAAACCAAAGGGCTTGAAGCATGGCTTAGAAATACCTCTCTTGGAAATGGAAATGCTCTGCATCATTTTCTGTTCAAACTTCTGTTTAAACCTATATTTTATGTTCAAACATCCAGTATAACTACCCAAGCAACACCAAACCTTATAACTAGTTGCCTAATTGAGTCACAATGAAGAAACTTTAACTGGTTAGCAACAAGTATACTACTAGGGTAGCCATGGAACTGTGTCGATCGTTTCCGGGAATATACGTCTTCGAAATAGAGAAGTACTAATTAGTCAAAAGAAATTGAAAGCGACATCTATGGCGTAGTCGAAAACCCAAAATTTCAACGTTATTATAATATTTCATCTTTCATAAGAACGTATTCAAAATTTCATTTCGGTTTGTCGATTAATTCTTTGTTTACAAACCATTTGAAGTTGACATGCCAGTGTATTTTGTTAGAAATGGACAAATCCGAATATTGTGCAGAGATTCTTTGTGTTGGAAGGTTTATCGGCTACTAAGATCCATTCAAAGATGGTGAAAGTATTGAAGGAGTCTTCCTCTTCATTTCCAACCGATGGATTTGGGAGTTTAAGCGTGGCCGTACAAGTGTTGAAGGCGATCCACACTCAGGACGTCGTTAAGAGTGCATCAACACCAGAAATCATAGCGAAAATACAGTATATGGTTTTGGAAGATCATCGATCGACGGTAAATGACACCATACGCATCTCACATAGAACAACATTGGCTGAAGTTTTGGATTTCAAAAAACGGTGTGCACAGATCTCATCAACAAGTTCTAACTAGCGCAACTAACTGAAAGCGGTTGAGCTACTTTGATCAAACTGCAAAAGAACTCTACTCATCATTAATATCGGTAATAAAAACTTTCTCCAGGACAGTTTTCCTTAGATAATTTAAGGTGTCCCTACAGAAAAAAAATATTTGCTCTTACTTTTTTATTTCATACTTTCTAACAATGTTGCTTTGAGATGAATTTTAGAACTTAAAAAGATAAATGTTTTGACGTGTAATTCTTGCGGATGTCTCTTACCGTTATCGAGTAATTAACGATTTTCTTATAAAATTACGCCCTTTTCAAATGAGTTTTACTCAATTTTGAAAAATAATCTATCTCCAGTTTTCAGACATGATATGCAATAATAGAATTTCTTTCAAATGCTGTTAAAAAATATTTTTTGGTAACCCCAACTAGATAAACCATTATTAAAAAAAGGCCTATTTTGTTTACATAAATCATAATAACTTTTGTTTGACATACGAAAGAAACAATTTCAGCACACCAAAAATTGTAACTTTCATTGTTCTAGAATCAGTGGCAAGACAACTTTGCTGAAAAATTTGAAATAAAAAAGTTACAGCATAATAACTAATTTTTATAGGGGTACCCTAAGCTACGTAGGGAAAAATGTTCTAATTCGGTCATATCAAAAGATACAGAAAAAAAATTGCCTCTTCCGAATAATGTATGCCTATATTTCTGCAATTAAAATAGTTTGATTTTCGATTTGTGTGAAAATAAGGCCCACTCTAGTTTTCATTAACACTAAAAGAAGCGCCTTGTTATTAGAAACATTTTTGTTGAAGACAGTTTTTCTCCAAAATTTCAAACTTAGGCTGAAAATGTATTTTTCTAGCTAAATTCGCATTCTGGACCACTGTGCAATGGGTGCCGCATTTGCTAACAATGCAACAAAAACACGTTCGAATGCGACATTCTGAGCAACATTTGGAACAATTTACAAAGGATTTTCTGCGTCGATTCATCACAATGGACGAGACTTGGATCTACCACCATGATCCTGAATCTAAACAAGAGGCTAAGGAGTGGCGTTAACCATGCACTTCGGCTCCGAATCGAGTTCGTGTCCATAAATCGGCCAAGAAGGTGTTAGCGTAAGTTTTTTGGGATGCAACAGGAATTTTATTGATAGATTATCAAAAACTGGTAAAACAATCAGCTCTGATTATTATTGTGACCTTCCCAGTCACCACAACGTATATCACCTCCACTGCATACCTATATTCGCTATCGTATGCGATCTTGTGTTCATTGGGGCTTGAACCAGATGGATGAAAAAAAATTGTAAAAAAGACCCGGTTTGCAGAAAAAAAATCACTTTTCATCATGCTCACACAGCTCAAAAAACCATCGTGAAAATCAGTGAATTGGGCTACGAATTGTTGCAGCATCCACCTTATAAAGGGTGATACGGTCAAAATTTGGTCAAGGGAAAACGCGTGTAAATCGGTGAAATCGTTTATTTAAAAAATCAAATTAAATTTCTTTTTCAAGTTCAATTAGTATAAAATTCAGGAAAAATATTCAGTTAGGCTTCCGCTTTTCCAAATCCGAATTGCCGGGCCTTACGCTTGACCCCTGCCATCAGATTTTGTACAGCCACCTTGTCCACCTTCTTCGCCGCAGAAAGCCAGTTTGCCTTGAACTGCTGCTCGTCCTTAGCAGTTTTTTTGTCTTCTTTAGGTTCCGCTTGACAATAGCCCAGTATTTCTCAATTGGGCGGAGCTCTGGCGTGTTGGGAGGGTTCTTGTCCTTGGGAACCACCTGCACGTTGTTGGCGGCGTACCACTCCATGGCCTTTTTACCGTAATGGCAAGATGCCAAATCCGGCCAAAACAGTACGGAACAACCGTGTTTCTTCAGGAAAGGCAGCAGACGTTTATTCAAACACTCTTTCACGTAAATTTCTTGGTTGAAAGTCCCGGAAGCTATGAAAATGCTGCTTTTCAAGCCACAGGTACAGATGGCTTGCCAAACCAGATATTTCTTTGCGAACTTTGACAGTTTCGTGTGCTTGAAAATATCTGCTACCTTTCCCCTTCCTTTTGCCGTATAAAACTCCTGTCCCGGAAGCTGCTTGTAGTCGGCTTTGACGTAGGTTTCGTCGTCCATTACCACGCAGTCAAACTTCGTCAGCATCGTCGTGTACAGCCTCCGGGATCGCGCTTTGGCCGTCGTATTTTGTTTATCATCGCGATTTGGAGTCACTACCTTCTTGTAAGTCGATAGTCCGGCTCGTTTTTTGGCTCGATGCAAGGTTGTAGACGATACACCCAGCTTATTTGCGGCATATCGGAGAGATATGTTAGGGTTTCGCTTGAAACTACCGGCAACTCTCTTTGTTGTCTCAGCGGCTTCCGGTTTTCGATTTCCCCCCGATCCAGACTTCCTGGCTGTCGACAAACGTTCCCCAAACACTTTAATTACATTTGTAACGGTTGATTTGGCAACTTTTAGCGATTTTGCCAACTTTGCGTGCGAGTAGCTCGGATTTTCGCGATGCGCGAGCAAAATTTTGATACGCTGCTCTTCTTGCTTGGACGGCATTTTGACAACTGAAGAGTGAATTCCAAAATCAAAATAGGAGCAACATTCTACACACACACCTTCAAAATGAGGGATGTTCAGGTTTTTTAAATGCAAAATTGAAAGAAATACGTCAAGTTGATATTGACCAAATTTTGACCGTATCGCCCTTTATACCAGATTTAGCTTCCTCTGGCCTCTGGCTTTTTTCACACCTCAAACAATTCCTTCGTGGAAAGCATTTTTCTTCAAACAAAGAGGTTATAGCCGTCGTCGAGGAGTATTTTGTAGGCCTTCCAGAAAGCCACTTCCGCGATGGGACAACAAAATTGGAAGATCGTTGGACCAAGTGTTTTCATCTTATAGGAGACTATACTGAGCAATAAAAGTGATCCCTAAAAAAAATTATGTATTTTAATTTCCGCTTTCGAAACTTTTAGAATAACCTTGTATGAGATCGAAATATTTCGTGAGAACAACTTGAAAAGAATGTTGCAAACAAAGAATTATGAACTATACCGGAGTCTAGGAATGGTGACAGGATTAGATTACCTCACATGTGAAAGGTTGTTTTTCATTTCAAAATTTTCCAACATCACAAATTCCAGAAGTAATTTTCCAATAAAACTCTCTTATTTCTATACCGCCGAAGCTTATTCCATATTCAAAGGAAAGTAGTTTCCAGCATTCTTTTACTAACGTACCGGGTGGTCCTGAAACGACGCATCGCGATGTTTCTCTAAACAGCATACGTGTGCATTCACGTAGCTGAAATGTCAGTCCAATCTGTCTTGCGCTTCTCCCCTCGTCCAAAATAAGGGAGTGAGCATCAACGGTTATTCACCCTCTGCGTTTTTGAGGCACCAATAAAGCACAAAAATCAAAAGCAGCACAATTATTAACAAAGGACGGAGGGAGTATGGCGAAATTAACCGATCTGAAGTGCAAGGGAAAATAATTACTCGCATGTGTCGTAAATTAGTGCGTGGGCCGTTTGATTATCTTCTATTTAGATAATTGCATTCATTTGTCTGGATTATTGTGCTTCAAATCCCATGAGAGCAAGACTGTTCGAGATATGATCAAAAATAGAGTGAGAGAGGCGAAATGGGCCTTTTGTTGGATTTTCGCATTAAGATAGACGTGTAACAAAAGAATGAAAGGTATGATTAATTGGAGTTTCTATTGATCAAATTTTAGGCACCCAACAATAACATTAAATTTGTCACAATAAAAAAAAACGTTTTACTACTACGGGAGAATTAATCATTACTATTTTTTCAATTGCAACGACAAATCCAGTTTTACCATTGAACTCCCTTTCAATCTTCATAACATCCACCAAAGAGAGCAATTTGTCACGTAAGAAAGACATTTCAACTCCCTTTCGTTCCGTGGTCAATGGCGTCGCGTGCCTGAATCAATTTACAAGAGTAATTGCACCACCCCGATTCCGACCCACCGGCAGATGGACCGATCCTTGTGTGCCAGCAGCCGGTAAGTCAATGAATATTCCTTGCTGAAGGGGATATTAACAAAAGAAAGTGCAAGATTTTCTATTTTCCCCGACACTCTTCTTTTAATTAGACTGGGTGCCATTATGTGACCAACGTTAGCTGGTTTATGATTGTCATCCTACCGCATGCCGAGCGAGAACTAGGCAAATGGCGGAAAATGGACCGGGAGCTGATTTTTCTTCTTTGTTTTAGGAACTTGTGTTGAAAATTTATAGCATTTGCTAGCAGGTCTCAGTTCAAGACGGGGTTGAGCTTGCTGAAGAAACAAACGGAGAAGGAGTTTTACTCCACTCGATGAGAGAGAATGATTGTCTTAATGGAGCTGTGAGATGCGGTACTTCGTTGGGGGATCCCTTGATTTTAGGGTGATATAAATTATGAACAGACATTCTGCTCGTACCTGTGTGGCGATCGTGGCGGCAACAGAGCTGTTAAGGTGTTTATTTATTGTTCAATAAATCAACCGGTAGCGTTTTTAACTTCAGTCCTCAGAAAAAAATGATGGGGTTATTTGTAATTAGCTTTTTTTTCATCTGTGAGATGCTTCTATAGGTAGCGCTGACCAATCTTCTCCGTTTTACGGTACAACAGTTATTCACCTATTGCGGTGCTCTTTTCAAAATTCAATTTGTCGATCAAAAACTTCTATGTTGCTAAGTTGAACTACTCCAGCTTTGCCTGCAGGGTAGAAAAAATCTTCAATTGAAAAAAATAGGTTCCAAAAAATGTGCCTTGGAGATAGATTGACCTAAAAACTAACTATAACATTTGAAATCATTTTTGCTTTCGACGAATTGTGTTATAAGGACTGTATCAAAAATAAATTTTACAGATATTTTTATTTCAAATCATATAAACAATGATGTTTTATTGAAACAAATGGATGATTCTTTATCGTACGGGATTGAAGTAGAACATTTTAAAGACCGGATGAAATTAATATCATGCTCTCATGAATATGCGAATTTTTGATCGAACTCTTTTCATCAAGTTCCGAGCAAGTGTTCCATTGTATTTGTTTGACGCCTATTTTTAAAGTACTGCATATTTTTAGCTGTTTTACCAGCGTTTTGAAGCTGCAGAAATATCCTTAGCATGTACAAGGTTCACTACAAGATTAGAAAATAATATAAGGTCTGATGTGATCTGACCTGATCCTAAGGCGTTCTTTATTTTCACGTATGAAACAAAGAAAACGTGTTACTTTTCATCGCGCATGCAGTTTCAAGAGTTTTGATAGCGGTGACATTTGCAATTTGGTTGCACGCTTTTTCCAAATTGTCTGCAAGAAACCCAACGATATTTCAGGTCAACACTATTTTTTCCTATCTACCTGAACATGAAATTGACGTATCAGTTGAAAATATCACTGTCAAGACATTTAATGGCGCTAAATGGTCGCAAAAACCTCTACCTAAAGCCCTCGGGCGACCAAGTCCAAGTGTCACGCTACGTGGCACCGTCCAAATAACAAACACCTGTCGTAGCTCGAGATTGTTGCAACTATCCACTACAGATCATCAAACCCTTTGTAGAATCCCGGTATCCTATTCACCACAAACACTACACAAAAACCATGAGTAAAATTAAGCGAATAAGTGATAATAAGGTGTGTTTATACTCCTGATCAGATTCCGAAAGCAAGGAGCCGTTTTTAAATCTTCAGGATTTTCAAGCTCGAGCTTGCCAAGAAAAGAAGCGATTGTAGCTCACCCCAGACGATCTCTGTGACTTAGACCACAGACTCTGTGACTTAGAACAGGACTCCGAAAGAACGGAGTGTCGCGTGGTGCTAACCGCCACCAAGGCCTCACTAAAGAAATAGATAAAGGCCAGTAGAAGACCCGGCTTAGAGAGTCTGTGATCGAAAGCCAATGCGAACCCATGTGGTGACGCCTATCGGGTGGTAATGGCCAAAACCAAGGGCACAACAGCTTAAACCGAGCAATCAACAGAGCTACTGTAGGTTGTCATTAGGGGATTTTCCTCGTTACGACCAGAGTCCCTGGCCTCCCATGACTATAACAACACGATAGGTTAGTCGCTGAAGGCAAACAATGCGCCAGGACCTGGCGGTATACCGAACCTATCAAGACGGCTATCTCATTGGCGCCCTGAATGTTCAAGGTGGTGATGCAAAGATGTTTGGAAGAGGGCGTCTTCCTGGATGCCTGGAAAATCCAGACGCTAGTATTGATACCGAAGACAGGGAAGCCACCAGGGAACCCATCCGCAAACCGTCCGATATGCCTGTTGTACACGACGGGTAAGGTGTTGAAGAGGGTTATCTTCAACAGGTTATCGAAGTACACAGAGGGAACAGATTGCCTTTCAAACAACCAGTGTGGCTTTCGTGAAGGGAAGTCAATGGTGGACGCGATAAGGTCCACCACCAAGTTGAAATCCAACACAAGAGGCGGGGTGTTCGCTACGGTGCAGTAGTCACACTGTACGTGAAGAATGCGTTCAAAAGCGCCAGTTGAGAGGCTATTGTCAACTTGCTCCAACGCCTCTGGGTCCCTGGGTACCTATAAAGGATTCTAGGCAACTACCTCCAGGATTGGGTGCTGCTATACAACACAATTGTGGGTCAAGAACGTGTTCAAGTCACCGCAAGAGTTCCGCAAGGCTCAATCCTGGGCCCGGTGCTCTAGAACACAGTATGCCGAAATGTTGAGATTGAAATTCCCAAACGAGGTAAAGATTGCTGGATGGATGCGCTCCAGAAAACTGGAGCTAGCCCACTACAAGACGGAGATCATTGTGGTCAATAATAAAAAAATCGGAGCAAAGAGCTTCGATTAGTGCTGGTGATTGCACTATTACCTCAAAGTGGTCCCTCAGATACTTGGGGGTTATAATCCACGACAAGCTGTCCTTTAGGAAAACCGTCGACCACGCCGGCAAGAAAGCCTCCTTGGCTATATCGGCATTATCCCGCATGATGTCGAATATCTCCTGGCAAGCATTGCCCTGTCCATAATGAGGTACGGTGGGCCAGCATGGGATACCGCCCTGAATACTAAGAGCTACCTCGGTAAGCTTGAAAGTACCCACAGGCTAATGTGTGAGTGGGCAGCGTATACCGTACAGTGTCACGCGACGCGGTATGCGTTCTAACGGGGATGATCGGCATCATCATCAAAGAGGACGTAGAGTGCTTCGAGCAAAGGGGTACAAGAGGTATTCGTAAGACCACGTAAGAGTCACATAAATGGTCAAGTGGCAGAAGGAATGGAATTATTCCACCAAAGGGCTAATTCTGGAAATATTCGGATGGGTTGATCGGCGATATGGAGAAGTTTCCTTCCATTTGACAACGATACTGTCAGGCCACGGCTGCTTCAGACAGTATCTGCAAAAGCACGGACACGGCGATTCCTAAGCGTGTCCCGTATGCGCGGAAGTGGAGGAAACTGCAGAACACGTGTTCTCCTTGTGCCTTCGCTTCAACGACGTGAGGAACGGCATGATGGCTGTGAGCGTCGGGACACGGCCCGAATAATTTTGTCCAGAGAATGTGTCAAGAACAGGACGCTGATTGCCCTTCGATAGGTCAGAGGGACCAACTAACTACTAAAGCTTTATGTAGTCAGACATAAGCGAACGCACAATAGCTCTCTCCGCGAAGTAATATTGAAAAGTGGTTCCGTGGGGGGGGGGGGGGGGCAAGGCTAGAAGCGCGAGTGGGTTTTCAGTGGGTCGAGGAGTTGGCACTCTCATCCCCATATCCTGAGTTCTCTTGGAGTCTGTATACAGATTTTCCATCTTGCTAGAAAAAAAAGACCAGAGAATGACAGGGTCTGGTTAGCCAGAAAAAAAAGTCTACGTTTTGTGCGGACGATGAAAGATCTCATTTGTTGAAACAGTCCTGTTGAACATTGGACAGGGATTCTTCTACTGCCGTCTAATGTATTCAGAATTTTAAATCTGGTCATTCGAACCCACTATATAGTTCTGCATTGGTGTAGAAGTTCCACAAGATAAAATCAGCAGAACGTTCGTTTCCTTGCTTAACAGGACATCCGCAGCCTGGGCACCACCTTCTAAACCAAAACCACTGAAGTCAAATTCACAAAAACACCGATTTATAATAAACTTCAAACATTAATTTTTCAAATGTTCAACGAATTTGCTAGTTGAGAAACAAGGAAGAACAGACAGCTGACGCGAAACTGAACAGTCCGCGGTGACGCTTGCTCGAATTTCTTGAACTGATTATTTAAAGAGAATAAACAGGCTATAATTCGACACTACTTGTTTCTAGAAAATGAGTTTGTTTTCAGAGAAGTGTTAAATTAGCGCAGAAAATGTATTAAAAATGTATTGTGTCTTAAAATGTTTTTTTTTATTTTGATGGAAATAATGTGGAAAATATTAAAAAACTCAATGAAACACTGTGGACCGTGCAATAATATAAAATTTTGTTCAGCACTACAACTTCTAATAGTGAAATATTCTCGTACATTACTTACCATGCTTCCTAGCTATATGCTGACCTCCAGCTACCTGCATACGTTAGACAGCAAATAGGTTGTGACCCCCCCCCCCCCCACCCAACTCCTCCAAAAAGGACCCTCACTCTCAACCGACATAAATTGAGAAATCAAATCTACGTGAGCTTTAGCATCTAAGCTCTCAACGGCACATAATACAAGTACCCACGTGTATGATAGTGCCCTGATATTTCCCAAAGGGTGGCAGCTTTACGATTATGCGTTTCAGCCTCTCTATCTGTCGGACGTCTACCTGCTCTTCCGGCCGAAAACAGAAACACCTGCATTCCATTTGGCCCAGTTCTAAGAGCTTTTCCTCCTGTTTCTCCCCTACAGGATGGAACATTTCGGGATTTGGTTTTATTACCGACCGAGAAAAAAAATATAGATGTTGTACTGCATGCCTAAAATGTAGCCTAGGGCAGCAGTCTGTGGTTTTAGCGAACAGGAAAATTATTTTTTCCACAAACTCATAAACTGCGCCCTTTCCTATGATGCGAACCACTGGCTGCTTGCTATGGGATGTGGCGGGGTAAACGCGTCGAACTGCTCCTTGATCCGTCACCATCCCAAGACGAAGGGAGAGGGTTGAACTCTTTTCCTGTTGCCCAGGAAGGGTGATGCGAAGATAATGGTGTCTTTTATGGCACTTCGTCTCAGTGGTGGTGGTAGACCTAGTGCGGTGTGCTTATTCAATATTTATATGCAATTTATAAGTTATAATAAATAAAAGCAAGACGCCAAAGTCCTGCAGTGAAGGGCAGAGAGTGGAACTGGGTTGATGGAAAGGAAGCCGATTGCAGGGATGACACTTGAAAAACGCCGGCAGACTTGGAGGGGTGATGAATGAATAATGAAAACATGTTATGCGCTAAAGAGATCAAACTTCGGATTGAAGGGACCAGTGGCAAAGGGGACAGTCTGGTCTTGAAAGGCTGGCTGGCATCGTTCAGTCATACTCAAATTTCGGAAACTCACATGAAAAATGCCGAAGGGGCTGCAAATCGGTTAAATTTTATGCTGGCAAAATAGAACCGCCGATGTTAAAAAAGAAACGTCACCCTTCGTTTCTTTTATTGAAGAGGAAAAGTTGAGTTTTTCTGTTTAACAGAATATGTAGATTAAAAGTAACCTGCGACGGGAGTGAACGCACTTGTGACGATGTCTCGAGAAGTAACCTAGCTGACAAGAGATTTTTGTTATCGGCCGGGTAAACATGTCTGTTGGAAAAGTTTCGAAAGGCTTCGGTGGGGTGAATGCGGTGAAAGTTTGTTCAAGTTGTTTTCACGATGATAAGTGGTGTTGCAATAATACAATCATAAATATTATTGCAGTAAGGGATTATGGCAAGTTAATTTTCATGATTCAAGTTCGTCACATCGTATGTTCTGTCTGCAACAACATTAACCAATTCCTAGTTAAAATATGTTTCAAAAGCGTATACATATATTTTGTATTCGAATTCAGTGTAAACCTGTTATGTCTGCATTATCATTCATTATTTATAACGAAAATTGCATCAAAACAATTAGTAAAGAGCAGTGTGTCAAATTTTATCTTTTTGTACCTGAAAACAAACGATAATTCGACACAAAACTTTCATTAGGGCCTAACTGACAAACGTAAACAATGGCTTCTTCCGTAAATTTCGCGTGGCACAAAAGCTACCCATATAAGCCTCCAATTCTATCGGATAGGTGAACAGTTCCTCTTCGAAATGATCGTGGTGGATTGATTGGGCGAGTTTTCAATAACGAGAAATTTAAGGAAGAAGCCATTGTTTACGTTTGTCAGTTAGGCCCTAATGAAAAATTTGTGTGGAATTATGACGAGTGATACACCCGTTATTCTTTCATTCTGCAACAATGATGCGTTGCAACTTGAATGTATTACAACAAAACACGAAGGAAAACAACAAAATCTAGGGTTTTTTTTTTCATTAGGGCGAATCTAAAAATGAGAGACTATCTTTGACTACTCTCTCTGTCAGTCATATTCCAAGCATCTTTACGTTTTTCGATCTACTTTTTGTAGTGTGTGCTAGTTGTTTCGATCTGTTATAATGGTGCTGTAATGAATGAAAGAGAGTGAGCCCGGAGAGAATCTCTCAATTTTCACCCTAATGAAAAAAAAAACCCTAGAAATGTTGTATCGATGATGGGAAAGAGACAAGAGGCATTGAGAAATTTTGTGATTCTCACAGAGGTTGCAATATCCTTCACGCTCAAAACTGCCTCTCTTTCATTTGTATTGCTGTCCGTTTCTTTCCTACCCCCTTTTTTTCTTAGATTAGTTTACATTATTTTTGCTTATAATACAAGCAAGCAGTGCGTTGCCCCAGACCTTATGTAGACGTCATTGTGTGTATATGGCTTTGTATGCAACAAAAATACATTCAATCATGTCGCATGTTGCATCTACCGAACATTGCTGAACCGACGAGTGATGACGTAACACTATTGAACTTTCTATTGGCGGGCATAGGTTCAGAATAAAAAATCGGTGCAAACGTTTATTGTGAATGCTGAATTGTAGAAATAATCATGATGCAAATGCCATTTATTGCGCAGAAGCATTTCCTCCCGATAACATGGACCATTTATAGTGAATTTAACTTGACAATCGAGTAGCGATATAGAGCCAATGTTCGATCATCGGTAGACTGGAATCGGTTGAAAAATTAAATTTTATAGCGCATACAATAAAGAATCACGAAGCGAACGTATCAAAATAAATAGTATGACGTAGCACTTTGCGAGCTTTAGTGTAGCGTGCGCAATGAGTGCAGTGGTATTAGAGTCATGAGCAAATTTGGCTCATTTCACTAATATTGTTGTGGCTACTGCGCCAGACCTTATATAGAAGTCATTGATATACACACAATGCGTTGTCTCTTTTCTAAATAACAATCAGTTGTTATGAAACATATGCAACAATGATAAAGATACATTATTTTTGGTCCCAACATTTAAAAGTTCGGACAATGTCTGTATCATTCATGCATTCGCGAGTTTGGATTCACTAAAGAGTATTCACTATTAGCATTAGCATTAGCATTGAAGGTTGCACACCTCGTGGATGGAGCTACGATGAGGAATAATTCGTTGCAGACATTGCATGCCACCATGAAACGAAACCAGCTTCTGATACGTTTCTTCACGCAACAATCACCACGAAAACACTCCTCGATCGCTCACCTGGCCACGTCCATGCAACCGTTGGTGATAGAGAGGATTTGGTATCTACCTTAAGAAGACACGGGGGAACCCACGTAGCCTTCAGTAGATATCAAAGGAAAAAGGAAATGAATAGTCGGAGAGAATAGTTGAACAAAATGCCCTGTTTGGTGCACAGAACAAAAATGTATTCAAAAATGGTCGTTGGGAGCATCTAGTCTAAGAGGGTTAAGTGATGCTCCATTTATCTTCAAACGGTTGGGACTTTAGCATTAACTATAGTCCTAGCTCCCTATGGCTTATGGTTATAGCGCCATTACTCGCTCTCTGAAAAGAAAGATGAAAGCGCCAACCCAAAATCATATGTTCCCCCCACAACCCCCCCACCCCCCATCACACACACACACACTCACACATAACTCACTCGCCCACATCACTAGTTCTGTTTGGATTTAATTATGTACCGGATTGTTTGGGATCAACCTCTGTGTACAAAAAAGGCTGCCCATTTCTTGATCGAACTGGTAAGGTAACAAAGTGAAACGATTACATTTTATAAGATCTGAGGATCATGCAAATGATATTTTCTGTCTCAACCAGTAAATAGTCATTGAAACCCAATGCGTTTCATTAGCCAATAAATAGATCCAAAAGCACAATTTTAAAATATCACTTGTGAAAGAATTGTTTAAAAATTATTGCTATATTGCTATAAAAATTAAACCTCAGCCGTGGGAACGTCATATAATAATATGTAAGTGACATTCATCATTGGTTATCATTTGAGTATAACAGTGATTATAGCACTTTCTATATACTAGTTAGAGTAATGCACTGTTGAACATTAGCATTAGCATTAACATTAGCGTCCACGTGGATGAAGATTCATTGAGGAATAGTTCATTGAAGACAATGAATGTTTTGTTTTTTTTTTCCAAAGTTATCATCTAAGCTGATTTGTGCCTATTGAGCAAAAACTTTACCACTTGACCAACAGACCCACTTTTGGCACAACAGACGAATACGACCTTCAACCGTTCAATCAGAACAATTTAAAGCTAAATAGATAGTTTACACTGCTTGTAATCACACATAAGTAACATCAGAGTTTTCGACATATCTGAGTTATAAATTGCCTACTATCATATATAATCTGAAATTTATTTGATCTGAAAATAAAAAAAAAACATAATAGTCCCACCTGAAGGTTGAACCTAAGCAACACACAACCACCATAATTAGTTGCAACAACTTGATTGTGACCATATTGAATTACATTCAAGTAACTTTTATTGCTTTCCAACAAATGTGTTACCATGGTAAACACTAATTTCCTTTCTACAAAAGTTCAACTCAGTGGAAGCAGTGGTAACACGTCCAAAAAGAATTACTGTGAGGTTTTGAACATGTTTAATATTTAAATATTGGTATTATTGATGTATTACATATCGTTTGCAGAATGGTGCTTGACACTGAACAAATCTGTAAGTCACAGACTCAAATATTCAAAAGACGATAAGTCTCTTCTGGCAGAACCCAAAGGAATCCACTCGCGGTTTCCAGCGGTATTTCTCACGAAGGAAGAAGTGAAGTGTTAGTTTGAACATTCCTAGTTATCCAGACAGAATGGGACTGACCTGCAGCTATATTCCAGCTTAGCATATACAGTTAATTGTTAAAAATGGTACAGTAAATTATACACATGCACACGCAAATAATTAAAAATAAATTGCATAAAGGGTGATACGGTCAAAATTTGGTCAAGGGAAAACGCGTGTAAATCGGTGAAATCGTTTATTTAAAAAATCAAATTAAATTTCTTTTTCAAGTTCAATTAGTATAAAATTCAGGAAAAATATTCAGTTAGGCTTCCGCTTTTCCAAATCCGAATTGCCGGGCCTTACGCTTGACCCCTGCCATCAGATTTTGTACAGCCACCTTGTCCACCTTCTTCGCCGCAGAAAGCCAGTTTGCCTTGAACTGCTGCTCGTCCTTAGCAGTTTTTTTTGTCTTCTTTAGGTTCCGCTTGACAATAGCCCAGTATTTCTCAATTGGGCGGAGCTCTGGCGTGTTGGGAGGGTTCTTGTCCTTGGGAACCACCTGCACGTTGTTGGCGGCGTACCACTCCATGGCCTTTTTACCGTAATGGCAAGATGCCAAATCCGGCCAAAACAGTACGGAACAACCGTGTTTCTTCAGGAAAGGCAGCAGACGTTTATTCAAACACTCTTTCACGTAAATTTCTTGGTTGATAGTCCCGGAAGCTATGAAAATGCTGCTTTTCAAGCCACAGGTACAGATGGCTTGCCAAACCAGATATTTCTTTGCGAACTTTGACAGTTTCGTGTGCTTGAAAATATCTGCTACCTTTCCCCTTCCTTTTGCCGTATAAAACTCCTGTCCCGGAAGCTGCTTGTAGTCGGCTTTGACGTAGGTTTCGTCGTCCATTACCACGCAGTCAAACTTCGTCAGCATCGTCGTGTACAGCCTCCGGGATCGCGCTTTCGCCGTCGTATTTTGTTTATCATCGCGATTTGGAGTCACTACCTTCTTGTAAGTCGATAGTCCGGCTCATTTTTTGGCTCGATGCACGGTTGTAGACGATACACCCAGCTTATTTACGGCATCTCGGAGAGATAGGTTAGGGTCTCGCTTGAAACTACCGGCAACTCTCTTTGTCGTCTCAGCGGCTTCCGGTTTTCGATTTCCCCCCGATCCAGACTTCCTGGCTGTCGACAAACGTTCCCCAAACACTTTAATTACATTTGTAACGGTTGATTTGGCAACTTTTAGCGATTTTGCCAACTTTGCGTGCGAGTAGCTCGGATTTTCGCGATGCGCGAGCAAAATTTTGATACGCTGCTCTTCTTGCTTGGACGGCATTTTGACAACTGAAGAGTGAATTCCAAAATCAAAATAAGAGCAACATTCTACACACACACACCTTCAAAATGAGGGGTGTTCAGGTTTTTTAAATGATAAATTGAAAGAAATACGTCAAGTTGATATTGACCAAATTTTGACCGTATCGCCCTTTAGCTACTTTCAGCCTCAATGATCATTTTGCCGAATTGATGGTATTCAACATGGGGCCGATATGCCGTTACATCCTTATGATAATGGAATATAAACAAATTCACAAATTCAATCAAGATCTAAAATGTCGTTGAAGCAACTTACAAAGTGTGATGGTGGCCGATTGGTACCTCCGCGGTCATTGAATTGAAGTGATAGAAGCTACACCTTATCACATTTAGTTGCCCTCAGACACCAGTTATTTTTTCGAGGAGTTTCACAGAGCACATTTCCAAACCTCCAAAATGGAGTGTCCTACTGCCACCGTTTCTACTGCCTCTGATTACCTCCACACAACATACAACTACGAAACTGACATTCAGCGGTTGGCACGTGCAATAAACACATAGAAGTAATCTCTTCATCATGCTATAAGGGAGATGAAGTCCATGATCTCGCAGCCCAAAGCTTAGGTCCTATATATTAACCTCTAAATTTCACTCGTCGGAACTAAAACTAATTGGGTTACGAACATATAAAGGATACTTAGCTGCATTGTACTTGATCATGTATTGAATCGGTTCGAGAAAGCAGCTAGCAACGAGCAAAACCTATCGCCATCAGCTTTCTGCAACTGCACGTAGGTTTAACACAAAACTGAGTTGAAGGTACAAATACAATTTTCACTTGGTAAAACTTTATTCTTTATCTCATGATTAATAAAACGCTGCAAAAATGACAGCAGAAAACCTCTCGCGTTTTACTTTAAGCACACCTGGATTCACTAAAGAGTATTCACGGCTATTAATTCCTTTAAAGCCTTCGAACCGTTAATCGTCTTGGCAAAATGTTATTGTTTATCAAACGCACATCCCCCATTCTTGAGGAATTGTTTTTTTTCGAGCCTGAAAAAATATCAACTCCACTTAGCATTAACTGCCTCACAACATGGAGCGCTATTCATCCATGAGTGATTAACCCTTTCTGTAGCCTATCCTCTCTGCTCATTTCAAACGCTAGCTGCCCATTCAGTTTTATTTGATTTACTGACTTCTACCATAATAGATTTACCACCCTTCCGGCAAGTAAACCACCAACATCTCCCACGCTCTGTACCATTCTATAGTAATCCCCAAGGCATGTAGGAAGCATTTCCGGTTGAAGAATTGCTTTATTGTTGTCTTTACTATTGACTTAATTCCCGTTATCGACAGAATGCAGCAGCACAAGCGGCAGGAGAGGCGATTGTTTTTATTATCGTCTTAATTTGCTGAGGTCGCTTTGTAGTTCAGCTTTGTCCAGTTCGATGAAGACACGAAGAACGATGATGAAGGCTGGCAGTAAATAATCCACTTTCCTGCAACCCACGTGTCTTCCTGGTCTTCGCCGTTGAGCCGGAAACGGCAAGATCTCCAGAGTAAATCAAAGTTCTCCCTCATTGGTGGTTATCGGTATTCTCTCCGGCCGGACTTGTTACACTCGTGCAAACACACATTCGAAAGGTAATCAACGTTTTGCACCGGCTGGCAAAGGGGAAATATATTTTCTGGCCAAACAACAGCAAATATTGGCTCGTAATTAAAATCTCATCCGTCTTGGCATCAGCGTGCGTTCGGAGAACATCTACAGTAAAGCAACTGAAAAAAATCCCTCAGCAGTAACAACATACCTAAGGGAACCATAGAAAATGATTCACTTGCCAGAGTCTTGCCGTTGTATGTTAAAATACGATGAGTTTCTCGCTTCTCCTCGGATGTATTTACTGTCAACAGGAAACCATCTTAGCTGTACAAACACATACAAGGATTCATCAGAAAGACTGATCAAACATTGAAGCAATGTTGAATGGCAACCACATGTTGAGCTTTAAGAAATCCTTATCTGACCTAATCAATAACCATACAGAATGCACTTGTTTCAGATCCGACGTTTGATTCGAAGCATTCCTCAAAAACGACGAGGTTAAGCATAAATTCTCCCACAACGGTCTAGGTGAAATCTATTTAGACCCCTCCTCCACATTACCAAACTTTCGTTCCAACAATTTTAATATGAAAAGAAGTTATTTGCAGCAAATTTCCCAGCTTAATTCGACGTTTGCAGATGTGTTTGTTAATGGGAAAAGAAATAAAACTCATCCCGTGCTGACGGCAAAAATGTTCGGAAGGCCCTCCGCCAAATACCCTGCAGCATCGACTAACTACCCCCAAAAGACCATCCAATGCTCGACTGGGTGGGCAGAGTACAAGCCATGCAAATTAGTTGAGAAAACGCTAGGGATAAGAGTGCAGAGAGACAAAAGAATATTCCTTTTTTTTTTCGGTCCTTCTACGAATGTTGAAAATTACAAGGAAAAAAGTTGATGTTCAAACCATTGTCTTAAGTAGCGAAGCGTCTGTTGATGTTCGCCGGAAAACTTTACCATCCGGGAAATTTCGTAATAAATAATAATGCCTCGACTCCAGGTCTGGAATGTCCCCGGTGGGTTGTATCTAGAGAAGAAAGGCCCTTTCCGTTCCGTTTCTCCCGTTGTTGTTGGCATGGAATGATGCTACACGCGTAAACTTTTTCGACTGACTCTGTACCTACTTGCGCTTGGTCTCAAGTGGGTAGGATGAGAATTAGTGTTTTTGGCAGATGCAAATTTACGCAGCATTTCAAGGAGTGAAATGCTTTCACTTTTACAGAACGTTAAACTTTACGCGCCTACAGAAGTGTCACCAGCAACAGTGCGATGAGAAGGAACCAAATGGAAAGATTTTCGTCGCAACCAGAACGATAAAGTTGCACGCTTAACCGACACTTAACACCTTTTGTGACGACGGACTAATTTGGATATTTGCGTGTATTTACGGAGCTAATGTCAACTAGTCAGTGGAAATGGCAGATGAACAAAGAAGGTAAAGTATGGTAAAGGAAAAACAATGTTAGTAACGCAATAGAGCAGTTCCAGGCGAAACAGGTAATAAAATGTCGAAATTTGTCACGAGCCGCTTGGATTACGACGAACTTTCGTAAACAATTCCGATGTAACAGATATATTATTTGAACACAAGAGTAACTTTTAAGAAGGGCTTATGTGTTTTTGATACAATAGTTTGAAGAAAACGGTAACACGGAAATCGTTCGTTTTAGAAAAAAAAGGTGTCTGAGAACAAATGGTAGGGAATCAAAGTATCCATGAAAAAAATACACACTGAAAAAAATATAACATGAAAACATCATAGTTAAAATTTAATATTCAAATTCCACAAATACGATAAATTTTGATGGTTAAATTTGGAAAAAAAACCTTGTTTGAGAAATAAGAACAACATGGACAAAAAAATGTTAAAAAAGATTTTCTAATAGCAAGATTTTAGAATATTTGCATAAAATTAATCTACACTCAGTAGCAAAAAAAAAGCCGAGCAACATTTTGCTTCCAAAAAATGCCATGTTCAACCTACTGTAACTTTGTCAATTATCAATGTTTCTAGCTGAAACTTTCACCACACTATGAACAATGTATAGATCTTATGTGGTCGAAATTGTATGTTGATCAGGCTTATAAATTTTAAGTTTTCATTACATATGTGAAAAAAGTCATTTTTGGACATACCAATTTAAAATAGAATTTTGTCCACATTATTTCTTATGTATTTTAAGGCTATTGTGAAATTTAAAATATGTTATCTAAATTTTTCACAGAAATACGGAGTTTTGAAATTGGTATGTCCAAAAATGACTTTTTTCACATATGTAATGAAAACTTAAAATTTATAAGCCTGATCAACATACAATTTCGACCACATAAGATCTATACATTCTTTATAGTGTGGTGAAAGTTTCAGCTAAAAATATTGATAATTGACAAAGTTACAGTAGGTTGAACATGGCATTTTTTGGAAGCAAAATTTTGCTCGGCTTTTTTTTTGCTACTGAGTGTATGTTTATCAAAAGTGCTTTTCAATGCCAAAATAGAACTGCTAATCGAAAAGGTTTTATTGACAATCTCCCTAGAGGTAAAGGCGGCTAAAAACTTAAGAAATACACCCTTTTCATAAGTTATTCGAGCTGCTAGTACAGCACAGCTATGTTTTTTTCAACAAAAATAAATATTTTAAAAGCTTTTTCTTTGATTTCACGATTGGACCAATAATTTGAAAGATGTAGGAGATTACTTCATCATTATTTCACATGCTAAAAACAAACCCAACAGCGGGAGATAATTTCTCACCTGTGTTAGGCAGTATTGGGAGACGGACAAATAGCTAGAACTACAAACAAGCAATAGGTAGTATAAGAGCCCGATCGGTTGCATAACCTTTTGTCAGTCAAGGGGATTTTCCCCCTTGCCTATCCTGCATGGGGTAGTATGACAAAGGGTTATGTGCCTGATCGGATACTTCCGTTCAAATGCCCTCCGCTCGTTTTCAATCTTGTATCTTTCAATTTCAAAGCCTGCCGTTGCCCTATACGGAACTATCAATACACTTTCTCTTCATGTCTATGCGTTCTAGCAATAAAATTACTGTCCGCTCCTAGCGCTTCGCATGGAGATGCGAAATTATCCGCTTCTGAAAACTTCATTGAAAAGTAGTTTTTATCCAAATATAATAATGTATGAAAATCTTCTAAGTGATGCTATTACAAAAACAATGGTTTTAGTCCTAGTTTCCCCATCGAAATTTAAAAGAAATTAAGAATAGTGTATATTTGAATTTTCGGTTTTAATTTATATTTTTTCATGTAATTTATTTTTCTTTTTTCAGTGTACATTTTCTTTATGGAAATTTTGATTCTCTGCCATTTTTTCTCAGACACATCTTCTTTGAAACGAACGATTTCCGAATTACTACTTTTCTTAAACTGTTGTATCTAAAACACATAAGCCCTTCTTAAAAGTTACTCTCGTATTAAAACGACCGTTCTCCAAGCCAAAACACTTATACTGTTATTCCGTTGTACTAAAGTTTTGTCATTTACTGATTTGGCGTGAAGACAATTCTCAGATGCCCGAATTAAATGCATTTTGATCATAAAATTAAGGCATCTGTATTCGAAGGACGAGTTTAACCTAGGACCTATATAGACGCAAATTTTACTGCGCTTGTTTTTTTAATAGCTCAATAACTCAATACACAAAATTTGAAACCAAAATGTTTTGTAACTATTTATCAAAGACCAATTGTTACATTTCTATTTGACTAGTTTCACAGTTTGGCTGGAATAGTGATGGAAGCAATTTGGCAGGCGTTTTTAAGAAACTGAGCTCTTTAAGCCGTTGCCAGTTAGTATTTGGCCGCTTCTTTTTAATTCCCGTTGTGCCGTTTTAATTTGAAAGGGTTGTTTATTCAGTTGCGTCTTGATTCTTCAATTCAGTTGCGGAAGTTCGAAGATAACTCACCTTGAAAACCCAACGTGCTCAGGAGGAATGATTGCAAAAGCTATCAAATTTTGAAATTGACTATGCATGCCGTGCTTTAACGTACCGGAAAACACTTACATTGGATCGAACAAAACACAACAAGTGTTGAGGTGGATCATATCTCAAGTAACAATTTTAGTTCTATTCCAGTCCTCAGTACTCCTCCCAGTTTTGTTGGTAAAACTAAATTCAAAACTGTTTTGTCTACCAACACCTCCTCTATGCTTCTTTAGAGCTGATATTTTACAAAAGCGGTCCACTCCAAAAACAAATGTGAAAACAAGTTAATAAAACCTTTTTAAGACTATAAAGATTATTAAAATATTCAAGTGAACAATATTATGACCACTTGAGAAGCTGCATCCAAATGGCCATGGGTTTGAAAGCAAAACATACTCCTTCCGCGCCTTGGGACGGAAGATCGATGCAACCAGCCAGTTGGTCAAAAAGTATTTGGCCAACAAGAATATTGTCATAAGATAGCGGAAATCAAGGTCAGTCGTGTCGAAATCACAAGTGGCTACCCAATAGCAGTAACTGATGGTGCTCGTCGAGGATGTCGTCTGTGCGAAGAACAACGCGGTTGTGATCATAGATGAAGAGATGAACCTGACGCTCGACGGCAATGACTGGCAGAAATCATGCTATTTCACGCCCCCAGGAAAAATGTGAGTATCCAAGCAGTTTCCGAAGAATGTTTTCAGGTGGTTGACAATCAGTGAGTAGGGGATGTCAAAGCTGCTCTCCTTTTCGTGGACGCTCGGTCATCAGGGAGCTGTACAGCATGAAGTGCTTACCGGAAGTTGCGGCATTCATTAATAATTCATTCTGGTCGGCACATTACACGAAGTGGTCAATAGAGGAGATCGGATGTTTAAAAATCCTAGTCGTCTTCATGAACACTAACCCCCAACGTGCCACAGATGCGTCTAATGGAAAATTTCTGGACCAGCGTGAAGCGGAAGATCTATTTGAACAATTCTCTGAAAAATCCCGAAATGGAATTTATCAATAAGGTGAACAGAGAGTTGAAGAGTACGACATCTTTATTTTTGACGGCTAAGGCGTGCATTAAAAAAAAACGACTGTATGTACCGATTTTTTCATGCAATAACTCTTCCACCTGCTGGTCGGTCTACCAGCCAGTAGTCAATAAAAATAGTTGCTTATATTGTGAAAATTTGACAACTCCATCAGTTTGTTTACGGTAGCTATGGCGAGAACAGCGAAAAAAAAATCGATTTATGGTTTGTCCGTACCGCCTGGTTCCAGCAATTCGACCGTTTCAAGTGACCGAAAGATTCCACTTCTCTCCGTGCGTTAGGTGGTGCGACCGACCAAATGGTCAAGAAGTATTTGGCCTAAATGAATATCCACATGCGGAAGCATCAGTCCATTCCAGCCGTTTCGGAGAACCAAACGGAAACCCAAAAACAACGGCTGAAGATTCTGGTCAAAGAGATCTTTCTGGTGAAGCGGAACGTGGTGGTCGATATGAACGACGAGACGTACCTCACGTTGGACGGAAACGACTGGCACGCACTGAACCTTTAATTTCGTAAAATAGCTTTCACGCGTTTCATAAACATGGATTTTGTACTTAGAACAAATGAATCGTATATTGTATGAAACATTCATATTACTTTTTATCTGGTGAAATGCTATCGTTACACTTTCTTGTATGATGCACGAAATGAATTTCGTGAAAACCAACCATTCTCTTTTATCGTTCTCATGCAAAATGGTGTTGCTGTTGGGATGTGTGAAAATGATTTATCTATCTCATAATAAAGATCAAAGCGCTGCCGGGAGTTATAAATTCATGCTCATTAATCAAGCATCTTCTCAAGAGTTATCATGGCCTATTGAGATCAATCAGCTCTGTCAAAAAAAACAGGTTCGAATCCCATGTCAGAATCATTAAAAAAAACGCTGGACAACTCCACGTGATTGCGCTTTTTTTTCGATTACATTTCAACTCGATAAAGTAGATCTGTCAGTCCTTCATGCAACAACCAGAGAGACGTTTCTTTATAATTTGCAACAAAATCTTATTGTTTTCGTACAATGCACGAATGTTCTTTCTTTGTCAACCGAAGCTTCGTGCTTTTGACAGTTTCGCGTGTGCCATCAATTACGAATGTATCTTCATAAAAAGTTCAAATCGTTGCAGAAAACAACTACGAGTAGATTTGTAAGTATAGCCTTCGATTTTGTAATATAAACTAAAATTAACTTTCAGTGCGGCAAAGGCTACTCTACCTCCCTGACAAACGAAATTAGTAACGATGAGAAGTACATAGCGCACACGAAGTTCCCGAAGAAGCTGTTGCTGGGGCTCACAGTCAGTGAAAAGGGGATGTAACGTTCCCTCTTTTTTTTGTCGGGGCTGGCAGTGGACGGCGAGATCTATAGTACGAAGTGCCTCCCAGAAGGTGCCGCCTTCATTAAAAAGTACCACAACTTGGTCCACAAGTATGACGACGTGGTGTTTTGGCCGGATCTAGCGTCAGCCCACTACTCGTAGCGGTCGCTGGAGATAATGGAGTGTTTGGGCATTCATATGGTGCTTAAGCATGCCAAGCTCTGAGACTTTCTGGGCCAATTTTAAGAGGAGAGTATATTCAAATAATTTCGTGGCCAAAACGACGGATGATTTGATCAAAAAGGCGACCAAGGAACTGAAGAAAATTCTCTGCCAATTTAGTGGCACTACGTTGAGGCGCTTCTTGACGATGTTCACCATGACAGTTATTGCAACAATAGCTCGACGATCCCACCATATCGTGTTTTGGTACTTCCGGTCTCCAGGTATCCTTTGACTGTACGGTGTACAAAACTTCTGCACACACGTAAATCGGATACCTCACGAACTATGTCCTTCAGCCGTTTTCTAGCCCAGAACAAAGCAACCACAGTACTACGTTTCTGTTCGAGATCCATTTCTCCAGATAGCACTCGATTACAAAAGTTACACATACATCCACTAACAGTCATGACACAATGTTACCAAAGCATCGAGGAGTCGTACAAGACAGTTTTGTTTGCAACATAATAATGACTGTTGAAGTAATGTAGCAGTTCAATTGCCGGACTCTGTAGATTTTAGTCCAGCTAAACCCTCGTGCAGTGAGACAGTCTTCAGTAAAGTTGTTTCTGAACACTTTATAAAATTAGCAATTTTGTTCGTTAAATAAATTTGCTGGAAAGCATTTTAGACTACGTCCTTCATACAATGTTGATGAAAATTAAGATGTTTTGATTTATTTGATCTCTATGACCTATCAGACTTTGAGAGTATGAAATTACTTGAAAACAAAATATTGGCAGAATCATTTCAAAACATATAAGGGCATGTCATTTGGCCTGCAACCACTTGTGATACAGATGAATTACATGAGTATTACTTTAAATGAAGTAAGGCTGAAGAGCATAGATCGGAAATTTGAATCGTGAGGTTTTAAATATTCTTGGTAGCACACTTGTTGCCTTTCGCTTGAAATAAATATTAGCAAGTCATAATTAAGTTCCTACATCATATTAAGACCTTTGTGTGCTTCTATGGGTTGGATTATTCAGATCTTATGTGATCGGAATAATAATGAAATTGAATTCATGAGTTTTGCAGAAATTGAAATTGAATTAATGAATTATGGTCTTGCCTGGGTATTCTCCACTGTACGCAAAAATCGTCTTCAAATCACACGGTTCAAGATTACACTTCACCAGCCTCTTCTTGAATCGTTTGTTCTCGAGAACTATTATCATCTGACACTGACAGCACTAGAACTGAGCCCACGATTGACAGAATAAACCCAATAGATGCGGTCGAAGAGCCCACCCTCGTTCCGCGAAATGTAAACAATAGGGAGGAGGCAGTCCCTACCTAAATCGTTTAACTTGGATGCCCTGATGGTCACCTAGTATTCCCGTAATATGTTATTTAATATTTAGTATGTTTTGTTGTTGTCGTTTGATTGGTAACCTGGTATTAGAAATTTTGGCTGGAAGTAAAATTGATTAGGGTCACATACTGTTCTGTACTTATTGCTTCATTTGATGTAGTGTCCAGGTTGTCTTCACAGTGTGACATATAGTACTGGGTGTCCAAATATTATCTGTACATCAAAATGGTGTTAAAACTATCTTTTTGTTGGTGGATTAACACAAAATGTATTGTTCGTTGTAGCAATATGTTGGCAAATAACATGTTTTGTTTGTTCATTTCAAAATGGCTGCCTCATGTTGAGATGCATGCCTTACGTTTCGGGAAGTTATCCACGATGGCCGCGAGTTCTTCGACAGATATTTGTTCCCAACCTTTGAAGGAGACGATTTGAGATGTTCTAGTGATTTATGTGGTATACTGCAGGCTCTTGACTCCAAGATGGACCAAATCGAATAGTCCATCGGATTCAAATCCGGTGAGTTAGGTCATTTATCTTTTGTTAAAAAGCTTGGGAAAATGCGTTCCAAAGACTAATAGTCTTTTTGCTCCATGAGCTGGCGCCCAATCTTGTTGGAAAATCCATTCATTTTTTCCAAAATGCTGCGATGCTTAAGAAGCTATTATGTCAGTAAGAAGCTTCTGATATACGGCTTGATTCACTCTCACCTCCTTGTCGATGAAGATGAAAGGAATTTTGCCGGAATGAGTTATTCCAGCCCAAACCATGAAAGAAGCGGAAAGATGACTCCTTGAAATACTTCTACGATTTTTGGAAGCAGCAGGAAGCAACTGCCAAACATTTTGGTGGTTGTGATGCTGCTCGATTGTAAAACTTTTTCATCGGTGAACAGTACTGACCGCTAGCGGCCCTCGGATAAGCAGTTAAGGAGAACCTTAGCTTTTCTTAACCAGTTTGCTAATATGATGTCATTCAAGTAGTGATTCTTGCACAGCTTATATGACTGAAGCTTCAAATCGTCGTAAACTATGGCTCCAACGGAAGATTTTGAAATTTTCAGTGATTTCGAGAACTTTTAGATGGAAATCGAAGGATTTCGTTTGATTTGTGGCCGTGTAATCTCGCGCATTTGTGGAGTCCGAAAGGTGCGCCTTTTTCCTCTTTCTACGCGGTTATCTAGCGTTCCAAGCTGTTGGCGTTCTATATGCGTCACTCACTGTTGATTTTGCCGTATTCAGGGTCTTTGCAATCACTGAAACAATTTTTAGTTTTCGAAAAAGTTCAATTACACTCTCGCGTTGCTTAGTCGGCTTCATTTTGAATGAATTAAAAATCACTACTGTACCAAACTTACAGTGTATAAAGACAATGGGTTAAGATGTTAAATCCTGTAGGTATGCTTAGTTTATTCAACTTTGTTGCGTTGAGGCATGCCGACAAAGTCTGTACGGAGAATTTGCAGAGACCCTGTATTGCTCGCGGTCATGGGATAGGGAAAAGAACAGGAGGCTCGTAGGACCTTTGTTTTGCTTCAACAGAGGAAGCAGCATTCTGTAGACACTCCTTGAGGTAGATCCTCCCGTTTACAGTCCCGGTAGACGCAAACACATGATCAAATCGTTTGCCAAATCATGTATTTCTTGGTAATCTTTAAAAGTTTGTGCTTCCTTATTTCCTCCAGGACATCAAAATTTTGCTGGGTGGTGAAGAACAGTAGCCTGGAAGCTACCGGAAGTCCGCTTTGACGTATGTCTCATCAGTTGTGTACAGTTCCTCTCCCTACGGGGTGTACAGTTTCCGGGCCTGTTACTTTACCACCGTATTTGGCCGTTTGTCACGGTTTAGAGCCTTCTGCACTTTGAACGACAAATTTGGACAGATTCAACTTTTTGGCCACATCCCTGACCGAAGATTTGGGATTCTGCTTAAAGGCTTTCACGACACGTGTGTGATCCTGATCACTAATAGAACATCCATTCCGACCGATTTCTCCTTCCGTTCGATGCTCAGAGTTTTGTAGTAACGTTTAATCACACGACTCACAGTTGACTGAACGATTCCGAGTTGTTTTTCGATGTTCCTATGAGAGAGTTGAGGATTTTCGAGGTGCTTGCGCAAAGTCAATTCGTGACGTTGCTCTTCGACGCCATCTTTTTTTTCAATTTTCGAAAAACTGAAAGCAATAAAAATACAAAAAAAAACACTCTGAACTACTTCTAACAGTATTTTCAAGAAAATATACCCAATAATTTTCTACAGCGTTTTATCCGTGATGCAATTTGTTATGGGGCACCCTTTAGTTGACGTTTAGCGAACTTGGAGGAATTAAATAGTTAACTTAATAGTGCGGTGAACTCTGTTCGATCATACCATGTTTTGGAGTCCACAGCAGACACGGAATCCAGCCATAAAGTGTCTTATTATATCCATGATGCCGTCAGTACCGTCATTATCATGCCTTACATTATCAAATGCTGTTACAGTTGAGCAGAACCCTCCAAAATCCTTCTTCGCCTATTGCATCACCGTTGTAATTCAATTAGACATTATCCATAGGGATGAGCGGTAATGACTCCATTGTTCAACGTGCCGCATCATATCAGGTGAAGCATATTTTCGCGACAATTTTCAGAACTCGTGCTTGCACCCATCATAAAAATCTCCTCTTTAAAAGTCCCTGTACGCCGTTTATGGCAACTTGTGCGAATCCAGTGGTGGTGGTAATGGCAAAAATTGAAACTTTGCCCAAAGACCCCTCCTTGTTGTTCTGGAGAGCATTGTTTTCCTACGTCCGTCGATTGGTGCGTAATTTTCGTTGCTAATGGTGCAAACCCAAATAACATTCCGGTTCAACCCAGACAGCAGGTCGGGTGGAGAT
This sequence comes from Aedes japonicus, assembly GCA_034211315.2. NCBI lineage: Eukaryota > Metazoa > Arthropoda > Insecta > Diptera > Culicidae > Aedes > Aedes japonicus. Next base: position 252,314 of record JASCZW010005443.1, on the reverse strand, counting down.
TGTCAGTGATGGGCTTTCCTGAGTAATAACATTTGAATTATTAATTTTAATCATAATTATCATTACTTGCCTTTGAAGCCAAGGTAACGGTTATGATACTAAATTTGGACGATGCGGGAGTGTTTCTGACCTGATTCTGTACTTATGGATCTACTGTACGGTGCCAACTGTTGGTTGGGGTTGACTGAATATATTTTTAACTCTCTTTGATGATGAATATTGCAGATGCTTAGACACCTGATTTATCAAACCTTGCCAAAACATTTAATGAAACATGTTTGCTGAGATTGATCAGTTTTAACACAAACATTTACATTCCTTTTACTAATCGACAAGCAAATTTATCATCATCGCTCTTAGAAATAATATCCAAATTCAACCCTCCAAGAGGGAAAATGTGGTCGCCTTTCTAACGATTTTCTGCCATCCGGCTAATCGCTTGTTTCCAAAAATATCTTCTCCGTTCGTCCCCATCGATCGAGTGCATGAATACCAGCGATTATAATTTCCATCTTATTTATTTATTCATACCCAAAATCATATTTCAATAACGTGCGCGTCGACATTCCGCGTCCTCTAAGGAAGATAAAAAAAAAATCCTTAGACGAGATCCCCACTAAGCAGACGTCGCCTGAGTATCATAAGACGATGAAGCGGGAATCCAGTTTATTAGCGTCCCTCTCAATTTTCTTCCCCGGATCGAGACCATCGCATATTGCAGAACGGATGTTTACATAATACTTTCCCTTCATTTATCTTTCATCACTTTCTGCGGCAGAGAGTTCCTAATGATGATGCTTCGGATTTGGAGCTACGAGGGGGCTATAGCAGGGGGCGGCGCGTGTCAAACACTCTCGTTTCATCGCACTATACTGTGTATGAGAAGTGCGAAGGAGTCGTTACTTCTTGCTAGTTTTTTGGCAGCGTTGTTTCGAGCTTTGTTTGCGAGGAGGTCAAAATCTGTTGCCTGTCACTGGCAGATGCTGTGAGGCCAAAGTATGTGTGCATTATATTGGAAGATATCAAATTGCCAAATATGATCGATGGGTTTTTCGGGCGATAGTGAGCGTTCCGTGTCTCCGTGGCGGGACCTATTGATGATGATGATGGACAGCGGTGTTATGGCAGGAGAACATTGTTTGATCGTACAAATGACTATTTTGATGGGGTAGAATATCAGTGCTTTTTGTGATATATGTTCATGCCATTAATATCTCATCCTGAATTCAGTTGTGAGCATTCGATTAACATTTGATCTTCTGTTTATTTTCAGGTCGGTTTCATATGAGTGATTTGGATCGTATCTCAACTATCAACAGGTGCGTTTCAAGGTATAATCCTATGCTATCAATTTCGGAAAGGTTGCAACAAATATATTTTACACTGCGGTTAACCATGTTGGAAGAATGCTTTTATATTCGTGGATCACTTCAAGTCTATGGAGAAACATCAACAAAAAGAAAAATCAAAATTTCTAAAATTAAAACAACAAAGTGAAAATTACTTTCCCTCTCTCGTGGCTGCAGAAAGCGAGAAATCCGATTATGTTTCATTTAATGGACTGTTAAAAACTTTGGTGCAGCCATATCTTCGATGCTTTCGAGTTGCTACAGTAGCAGTACCTACCCACTTATGGTAACAACTTTGCGATGTTTAAAAGTTGTAATCAGTGCTCTTGAATCTCTGCCTTTGCTGCTCATATAGCCACATCATGGAAAACTGGAAACAAGTGGAAATAATCATTTCAATTTAGCAAAACACGTCTCGTCTAACCCTTCCTTCGCCAGCACGTGATTGACCAAACCCTTCTCGGAAGCATATGCTTCATTTGAAAGCTTCATAAAAGTTAATTGAAATGTTAAAATCTCTTAAATGTTTGTGGTTTTCGAAACTCACACACCAACCGCCACCAGCAGTCAATCATGGAGTGAAGAAGCAAAAGAAGTGGAACCCGGAAAAGTTTCAGAGACACTCGAAAATTATTTCTAATTTTCGTTTTCTTTTATCCTTAGCTCAGCACAAGCATTGGACTTCCGTTGAGTAGATGGAAAATCTATTTGGTTTCGGAAAGTTTTCTATGCATAATGAAACAGAAAAAAAAGTCTGAAACGCAACGTCCTCTCACTCATCGAAACCCAAGAGCCGTTTCTGGTTTAATTCTAAGACTGAAGGTACGGATTAGAAACTAACGACCTTTTGCAGCCATGGGAAAAAATCTTTTAAAATGTTGTACCCTGCCTAATGGAATGGTCACTTGGCTGTTGGCGTACTTTCACAATCTGCAGATAACCAGAAACTGCTGTGTTGTTCATAATTTGATTAAAAATATTTAGAGCAACAATATTCTTCCCTAGCGGTGACGATAAATGCCGCCGAGGGAAAAAAATCTCAGAACCGTCTTCCTTTAATCATCTCATTAACTGTCTCTTGAAATAAATAGGCCCATTTATAATATCCTTTGATGCCCCCTTTCTTGAAATGAAACAATCACCTTCTGGATTCTACTGTTTTGTATTGTATTGTTTCGAATACGACTTCTACTATTCTGAAATAGAAACACTGAATCCTATTTCTGCGCAATTTCGAGTTTTTAGAAATCATAATAATAGGTAAATAATCTCTCGATACTTCTGAGTTGTCTTACACCATGTCCAATATATTCTCATACAAAATCAAACTCTATTTATTTCAAATCGATAATCCAGATTTCATTGATAACTTTACCCATTATATTGCAATATAATACTGATCAACTACAGCAAATGTTTTGGAATAACACCGCCTTTAACCTTCTTGGTCAGCTCCAGACGTTTTTCGAAACCGTCACAGTTGGCACGCACGACTTCCATCGGCATTTCGTCCCAAATTCGTTTGATTGCGGTTTCGAATTGGTTCATATTAGACACCCTGTGGCCATTTACTTTTGCCAGCATGTATGATCATACGAAATAATCCAAGGGATTCAGATCTGGTGAACTGGGAGGCCATTCATTCTTGTCCAAAAAGTCGGTCAAATTTTCTCGGCACCAGCCCTGAACGAGATTTGCAGTATGCGATGGGGCTCCGTCCTGCTGAAACACATAGTGATCATCTCCAAACACTTCTTGTACATATGGCTTGACAACTTTCTCCAAAACTTCCGCTTTATAATATACGGCATTCACTTTAACGCCTTTTTCGATGAAAACCAGTGGTTATTTGCCTGGCTTGCAAATTCCTCCCCCAAACCATCGCTGACGCAGCACTTGGAACCGTGGAATATTCCTCTCTGGAACAGTTCTCGAAGAGAGAGCCCACAATCTGTCGTTCTGGACATTGTGGGATTGTTGCAAGACGAATAACTTTTCGTCGGAAAAAATAAATTCTTCCCCACCGGGCCGCGACAAAAGCAGACTTGCTCTTTCGAGTCGTTTCTGATTGGAAGGTTCCGAAACTCCGTGAACCTTACGTTTCTTGAAAACTTGGAATCCGAGGTCATTTTGCAGTATATTGTGCATTGACGATCTCGAAACTTTCAGATCTGCGGCCATTTTACGTACAGAGCGCTGTGATTTTCGTCAAATCCGTTCCCTTACCACTTTAACAACTCGTGCAGCCCGCACCGTACGAGTACGACCGGATCTCTTCCGGTCATCCAACGAGCAGGTGGCACGATACCTTCTGATGGTTCGGTACGCAAAATCCCGCTTTACTCCGAGGTTTTTAAAAGATGTTTTTTAAAAGATCTGAAGGGAAAGAATTGATTGTTCCGTTAGAGCATGGCAAGTAGTGAAATTTGAATAGAAGTAGAGCGTTTCCAGGTGAAATCACCTGGAAATGTGGAAAATTATTTTCAATATTTTTTATTCGAATGAAACTTTGCACTCTGCGCTCCACGTCTTCTTGTGCCCACCGGATCAGTAGTGAACACCAACATTGCAGGGTTGTTGCCCGGCATTATTGCAACATGCCCTGTTCACCGTATCCTTCCGGCTTTGGCCATCTTCTGGATGCTGGGTTCGCCGAAGGTGCAGCGAGCTCGTGGTTCATCCTGCGCTGCCACACACCGTTCTCCTGCACACCGCCGAAGATCGTCCTTAGCACGCGTCGCTCGAAAACCCCGAGTGTTTGCAGGTCCTCCTCGAGCATGGTCCATGTCTTGTGTCCGTAGAGGACCACCGGTCTTATTAGCGTTTTATACATGGTGCATTTGGTGCCTCGAATTTGTCATCCGTCGGTAAGAATCCGAGGTAGACAAATTCCGCCACCACCTCGAAGGTATCCCCGTCTATCGTGGCATTACTTCCTAGGTGGATCCGGTCGTGTTCGTTTCCGCCTACTAGCATGTACTTTGTTTTCGACGCATCCACCACCAGTCCGACCTTTGCTGCTTCGCGTTTCAGGCGGGTGTACAGCTCTGCCACCGTTCCAAATGTTCTTGCAATAATGGCCATGTGGTCCGCAACGCACACAAATTGACCAGATTTCGTGAAAATCGTACCCCGGCTGTTGAGCCCGGCTCGTCGCATAACACCTTCCAGAGCGATGCTGAATAGTAGGCATGAGAGTCCGTCACCTTGTCGCTGTCCCCGACGTGATTCGAATGAACTGCATAGTTCACCCAAAACCCTGACGCAGTTTCCCAGGAAAGCCGTTTTCGTCCATAATTTTCCATAGCTCTGTGCAGTCGATTACGTCGTCTGTCGCCTTGAAGTCGATGAACAGGTGATGCTTTGGGACCTGGTATTCACGGCATTTCTGGAGGATTTGCCTTTGGCAACATTGAGAATTGTGATCGCTCTGAAGTTCTCACATTCCAAATTATCACCTTTTTTATGTATGGGGCAGATAACCCCTTCCTTCCACTTCTCTGGTAGCTGTTTGGTTTCCCAAATCCTGGCTATCATCAATTGCAAGCAGGTGGCCAACTTTTCTGGGCCCATCTTGATGAGTGCAGCTGCGATACCATCAGTTTTGTTCGTTTTGAGCTGGTGGATGGCATCCTTAACTTCCCTCGGAGTGGGAGTTTGATCATTTCCTGCCTCTGCTGCACTGACTTAGTCGTTTCCACCTTGCCTTGGTCTCCCATGCCTACATTCTCCACGCCATTCAGGTGCTCATCGAAGTGCTGCTTCCACCTTTCGATGACCTCAGGTCCGTCCGTCAGGAGGCTCCAATCTTTATCCCTGCAGATTTCGGCTCGCGGCACGAAGCCGTTGCGGGATGCGTTGAGTTTCTAGTAAAACTTTTGTGTTTCTTGAGAACGGCACTGCAGTTCCATTTCCTCGCACTCCGCTTCTTCCAAGCAGCGTGGGTCTACTGTTTCCACTTCTGCTTATACGCTTCCACGTTCTGCATTCGTCTCCTCCAGAATCGCGCTGCACTCCCTTTGAATAGCACTTCAATCAATAATTTGTAGCTCGAAAATCTTTGGTTGTACAAAACAACTGTCTAAGAACAAATTGTTACCCTATGTGTGAAGGTAGTAAAAAAATATACACTGAGAAAATAAATGTTTTTTTCGGAAAAAAATTGACAATTAACACGAAAATTTAACCCGATTTTTTTATTTGTTATTTTTTTTACTGTAAAAACTTGAAGTTATTACGCAAATTTTAAGCGAAGGCTCCAGGATGGAGAAATGTCAGGAAAAAAAAGTATCTTGAACATCAACTTGCGGTGCATTTCTCAAAATATTAATATATTCGGAAATAAGCGTATTTTTATTATGGAATCTGATTTTTAAAGTATTTAAAAATTTCTAAGTTGCTGATAATGACCTTCCGAGAGCATCCGTCCTCGAGATATTAACGATTTATTATTGTCAAACACGAATAATTTTCAAAAACACGACCTTTTCATACGTTTTTCTAGATTATTCAACAACAAGAGTTAGTTTTTCGAAATGTATGATAAATTTCAAACTACTCTCTCTTTGACTACAAGATGATTGAATGAACGGTTCAAATAAAACAGATTATAAACTATAGAGGATGCATAGCACTATTATTCGTCTTGTTCTCACACGTGAACATGCCGGGTACATAACTGTCGAATCGCATACTTTTCACGTTGAAAGTTGGTGTCCCTGGTCTACTTAAACTACTGCTACGACGTCAGCATTATGGGTACTCTACAGTTTATAATCTGTTTTGTTCAAATGTTGGACCAGCTTACCACCTGCCAGAATTTTAGATAGTATCAAAGACTCTCAGTAGCTTGAAAAATTCTGGCAGTCGAGTTATTAGTACGAGACGCTGAAGAAGTCTGCACATTGTAGACGAAATACGCGTATCTGTCAAGATAAGCAAAGGTAGTTGGAATTAAATGGAAAATACTAATTTTTCTTCTCATTTCTAGTTGCAGGTTTTCTACTAAACAGTTCAAACCTTCTAGGATTTAGTTGACTTTGTTTTAATAAACAGGTGAAACTTTTGACGTTAGTCAATACAATTTCTATAAGTCATCCAACCAAACAGTACTTATTTGTCCAGTGTACATTAACGTATGACGGCACTTTTTGTGACATGGGAAGTACTGATTTAAAAATCATCTGCGTCATCCTTTGGGTGTCCAAATGATCCCAAACCACCCTACCTGTACCCTGACTTGCTGTAGAATGCGGCTGATTTCACCATGACACATTCTTTGTCGCGAGAATGACGCATAATCGCAATCATTGTCATCAGAGCTCTCCGTCTATCACACCGAACCGACCGTGATGCAGTGCCAGGTTTCCTTTATGTGCGCACCGTCATCAACCCGTTCATTGCACTTGACGTACTTCAATCGTTAGAAAATTCGCCTTCGTTGAACAAAATTGGCTGTGCTCTCGATCACGATGAAACATCATCACCTTGCTGTCAAAGCTCACCACCTGCAATAGAATTGGATTTTATTGGGTGGATACCGGTCAACGGCTCTTGACAAGGGTGCAAATATTCTAATTATCGAGAAAATTAACAATCATCTGGTCTGAAAATATAGGCACAAGCTTATGAACCTGCACTGGACCAGTTCCGTTCCCGCATCGAAAAGTCATTACAGTCCATGAACCCCCGGCGCGACGCAAACCCCACTGCACGATGGATATAATAAATGTAATGCTTTTCCCATCATATTTCCCTTTTCCATCCGTTCGTGGTGGGTTATTCAATTTCCTCTATTAATTGTTTGGATTTGCGAAATGAGTTTAAAACCCGACCCCGCTGTACTGTATGCGCCATAATAATAGCACATCTTCGAACACATATAATTTTAGGTTTTATGGCTTTCACTACAGTTTCCATAAATTTAGATGCCTCAGTACTGGAGAAACTGAATTTCAATTTAGCGTCGCCTGTCGGAATCCCATTTACAGGATACAAGAGATGCGATACATTTGCGTTCATTAATAAAACGATAACCAATCCTATGCACATATCAAATGACAGTTGAAATTGTACATTAGAGTACAAATTTCAAAATTTCGTCTCGACAGTAATTATGAATCCCAAATCTAGTTCTTGAAATTCTTTACAGATTTACTAAGAAACATAAATGACACAAGCTATTTGAAGTTTTGATGGAACACCGGTCAACCCAAAATATTTTCACCACTGTCCACGTTGCTCTCCGCAGAACTTCCCTGTTAAATTATCCTGCAGAAATTCATTATGCTATTCCTTCGCATCTACATTTTTAGGCAAGATTATTTTATGCCAAAAGTTTGATTGGATGATAAAAGCTTAATCATATGCGTCTAGGTAAGCGTTCCTGTAGTCGCGCTGCCATCAAAACGTTAGGTTCATAAAGTTTATCGAATAATGAACTGCAGAATATGGAAGAAAAAAATCGAGCACGCTAGGAGATTAACTGGAGTTTGCCAAAATTGTTTGATTTTTGTTACAACCGGAATTGTCCGGAATGATGCAGCAGCGTGGTTTCGTCAACATTTGTGTGTAGAGTGTGTAGAGTAAAATGGCACAGGTTATTGAAAGTGATGCCATTTAACTGTAGACACTCATGATGCCAACATAAGCTAATAAGGCTTGTTCGCGACAAAATTGGGACAGATAAAATTTGGAATAGAACAAATTTTCCGTTAGTTAAATCTAAGATGCATTTCTTATTCGTTTAATTGTGCATTATTAGTCATCTTAAAACTAATCACAGTTACTTAATCAGGCTGCATGAAGATACAATGAACTTTTGAGTTTACTTCAGCCATTTTGATCTGTGTCGTTTGTGCAACTGATTTAGCTGCTTTTGACCAATAGTTTCTAATTTTTTTCTAAATTTCTAAATTTGTAGGTTGTTGTTTATACTGAGAGAGTTCTCTCTTCACGAGAGCCCAATACCGTTCGATAGGTCACAACTCTGGGCAGTTAGGTGGATTCGCTGCTTTCGGTACAAGGTGGACTGGTTGGCTTGCTCGACCACAGCTGCATATTGCCTGTCGAACCAACTATTTTTCGGGAAACTTGGCCTTTTTTCTTCGTCCTGAAATGCTTCTCTACGCCGATCCGTTGCATGGCAGTATAATAAGACATTCCGAGAAGCTGCTTAAAGTCTAAGTTTCATACACATAAGTTTCATCGCCCATTATCACACAGGAAAACTTCGTCAAATATTAGCGATATAACTTGCGAGCCCGGGTTTTGGCCGTCTTATTCTGTTTATCATTACGGTTCGGTACAGTTTTCACCTTGAACGACTTCATACCTAGCCGGTGCTCGGAGGTATGTACGAAAATTGGAGAAATTTTTATTTTTCTAGCCACAGTACGCACCGAAAGATCTGGTGTCTTCTGAAACATTTGCTTCACCTTCACGACTTCTAGTGATGTAATGACCTCCGCTTCAGTGCAGGCGCCATTTTGGGTTCTCACTAATTGGATCTTGCTTAACATGGCCCAGCAGCATATCTTCAAACGAATTTTTAGAATATGAGCTCTGTTCTGCGATGTCCGGTCCGGTTTTAAGCTGTCCCCAGTGGCTGATGCGTTCAGCACTTCCAGTAGAGCAGAAAAGATTTGGTTCCGATGTGTTTGGTGACACTGGACGTTGTAGAGACTTTTTGAACCTCTGCAAAGCTGCTCGCTCAAATGTGGTATCTGGAATGACATCTTTATCAAAGGGATAAATCCCACCTTTTTTGGTATCCACTTTCATAATTAAGGGATTAAGTTCCTTCCAGACTCGGGAAATTATCGTTAAAACCACTTGTTTTGGCATCTTCACGCCATAGTTTCAGCGCTGCCACCTGATATCGGCGTTGTGGTATTCCTGTTTGAGCGGCTTGAAAACAGAGAGATCCATTGGCTAGAGAAGGTGGCAGGTGTGTCGAGACAACTCCAAAATGACAACGTTTTCTTTCAAAGCCACATCGATTATGTCCAGTGAAACATATGAGAAATTAAAAACAAAAATCAATACTACTGGACGAGCTTTTCCAGTTCCAGTCAGAAAACTTCATTTGAAAAAGTACCGCTGTCCTTCCAGCCGTTTTCATTAGCAGCATACGTCATGCCAAAAAAATCATCGTTTTCTTTAGCCATTCACCTGCCCCCTAGATGTTTACCTCGGAAGATGATTAGGGGAGCAAGTTTGTCTTCAAATGCATTTCCACCCATGAGAACAGTGTTATTTTCCCTTCCTGGGCCAGCAGTCAATGTGCAGCGTTTCCCTTGGCACCGACCACTTTGATGCAACTTGGATCCAAACAAAAACTAGTCTCGTCGATATTGTAAATTCTCTCTGGAGGCACGTTACAGGCAACCTCTTTGAGTAGCTCATAAAATTCAGAGTTCACGAACGGATCAACTGCTTGTTTACTGAAAACCTCGACCGACTGTGATTTTTTGTGAGATTCTCCGTGCCGTCGCTTGAGATTCAGGAAGTAATCGTCTCCTGGAATGTCGTCCTTGAATGGCATCTTGATAGAGTTTTTCTTCAGGAACTGAGCCATATCAAAAATTATTACCTATTTGCTAAGACCGTAGCCCCACTTCTCCAGGGTATTGATGCAAGATGCCATTCTTGCTTCCACTTCTAAAGGAATACCAGTGGATCTGCCTCTGCAGCCACTCTTAATGCTCTTTGGTGTACCGGAACAAAGTAAGTGTGGGTATGCTGTAGAAACGAGCCCATTTCGATTGTGGCATTCTGTTGTTCCGTACAGTAGCTGCCGCGAGATTCAGTGCTTCCTTGGAATATGTGGACACCGTTTTTCGGATGTACTTACGGAACGTGTTTAATTCTGGAATAAAATATAAGTTTTAATTGCAAGGATTGCAAGGATGGTGCCCCGATGGGTTGAAAAATGCGGAGCAATTTGAAACGCACACAATTCAAGATAAAACGGGTTTCCCATCGATTTTTTATAATCATTATGGTTATTAACCATTGAATGATTACCTACCGTAAAAAATTGATAAAAAAAACCCTTCCAAACAATAGTTTCAGGCCTATCCTAAGAGGCACGTCAAAAAGTTTGGTAGGATTTGGAAAAAGTCAACAATGGCAAGGAGTGTGTTTAAAGGGTGTTCCGATCAAAAGTTCAAATCAGTTAATGCCGAATATAGGAGAACTATTCAGCTAAGCTTCCTTTTTACCGAATGTGAATTGCCGGGTCTTTCATTGAACAACTACCATAAGATTTTGTACAGTCTCCTTGTCCATTTTATTCGCCGCAGAACGCCAGTTTGCCTTGAGCTGTTTCTCGCTCACAACAGCTTTTTGAGTCTTCTTAAGGTTCCGCTTGACGATGGCCCAATATTGTTCGATTGGGCGGAGCTCTGGCGTGTTGGAAGGGTTCTTGTGCTTGGGCACCACTTGAACGTTGTTGGCAGCATACCACTACATGGCCATTTTTCCGTAACGGCAAGATGCCAAATCCGGCCAAAACAGAACGGAACAATTGTGTCGCTTCAGGAAAGGCAGTAGACGTTTTGGTAAGCACTCGCTCAGATAAATTTCCTGGTTAATGGTTCCAGTTGCAATGTTAACGTTGCTCTTCAAGCCACAGCTGCAGTTGGCCTGCCACACTAGATATTTCTTCGCGAACTTTGACAGTTGAATGTGCTTGAAAATATCTGCCACTTTTCCTCGTCCGGTTGTCGTAAAAATTTCTGTCCATGAAGCTGTTTAAAGTCTGTCTTGAAGTAAGTTTCATCATCCTGTACCACGCAATCAAATTTCGTCAGCATCGTCGTGTACAACTTTCGCGATCGTGCTTCAACCGACGTGTTTTGTTTACCGTGGCGATTTGGAGTCACCACTTTCTTGTAAGTCGACAGTCAAGCTCGGTTTTTAGCTCTATCCGCGGTTGAAGGCACTCCCAGACTCCCAGCTTCTTTGCGACCTCCGGCTTGCGATTTCCTCCCGATCCAGTTTTTCTGACTGTCGATAAACGTTCACCGAACTCTTTTAATACGTTGGTAACAGTTGATTTAGCCACATTCAATAATTTCGCCAACTTGGCGTGACAGTAGTTTGGATTTTCGCCATGCACGTGCAAAATTATGATGCGTTGCTTCTCTTCCTTCGACGACATTTTGATAACTGGAGTGCTGATCTCAAAATCAAAATAGAGGCATGATGTTACACGCGAGGGGTCAAACAATGAGGGATGTGCAAAATTTTTAATGCACGATGAAAGGAAATGCGTCAAGTTTAAGTCGACCAAATTTTGATCCAAACGCCCTTCAGCTGCAATCTTCCGGGAATTATAGCCAGAAGGTGTGTTCAGTGGAGTAGATTGTTGAAAAAAACTAAAAAAATAACCTGCGCATTCGGCCATTTCCGGTGTAAATTACAGCTTTCGGATCAACTTATCCCGCATTTCAACTTTGCCCGGTGTACCGGTGTAGTTGAGAATATTTTTACGATATTGAAGCAAAAAGAACGTAGAATGAACCAATTTGATTATAATAGTTTACCTCTACAGCTTGTTTACTCGTTCTCTCAAACGAAACATTTCCCTAGTCAAGTTGGTCTGTGCCGAATAAATGTTCTGGAAGAATAACTCAAGGTACCTCCTTCCCACACCGGCACTTGATTTTGGTTCTCCGCCTGCCATCACGTTTACTTCCACCCTCTCTACATCCAGCTCAGTGCCCCCAAAGTTCTCAACAGTGTCTATACATTGCCACTCTTTGAAGCGACGTCAATGGGAACGTTAAAGGTTCAATTTGGATTATTGTTGCCGTTAGAAAAATAAATCTACACAAATTAAAACGAATGTCGAAGTCTGAATACTGAATTTGATTCATTTTAACATACGCTGCATGTTCGGATGTTTGAAGAATGATTGAAAATTTGCCGCTTTACGTGGTTCGTGTTTGCCAAGCAAGTTTCTATCTACTTCTGGATAGACAAGTGGATTCTTTGCGAATCGATAAAAAAGAAGGTCCGTATGAGCACGTCACTGCGACCACAATTAATTATTATGCACTCATTTTTTCGGATCAAATTATAGAAAATCACTGAACAACTGCAGTATTGTGTTTACGTTTCGGCACAAACTACAAAAAATCAACGCCTGCTTGCAACACGGCCAAATCATCAATAAAGTGCCCATTTGCAATTTATTTTAACGATGAGATCGCATGCATTTGTCAATTCGACCAATCAGAAGTGGTCTTTTCTGACGGAAAATTGGTTGCGGTTATTCCAGGCCTATGACAAGGACCACTTTTTTACGTAGACAACGTCTCAGCAAGCTCAGCTGTCAAAATAATGTGAACATTGTACGTTGTGTTTGTTGTTGCTCGTTTACGCTTTGTCTGTTGATGCTCGTTTTCGTTGTGCACGTCTTACAAAGCAGAGAGATTGTTTTCTGTGGTGTTTTACATCAAAACAAACAACCAAAACAAATTATTAGACTTCTATTTGACAGCTGACAGCGGGCCCAAATCAATTTGAGCCCAGGACATCCTGTCTACTGTCAATCATTGCTATTGATATAGGCTTATCAGTAGCCTGGTTTATTCATTTGCAGCTGGCATGTCCTGTCCTAGGGTCTTGGAATCGTGCCATGGATTTTTTGGGGGCCAGGCATCTTGGACACGGGCCGTCGTTTGTTTGCATCCAAATGACGATTTTGAATTTCCGAAATCATGAAAAATTCCACGTGGATAACGTGGATGGATGACCGACTTTAGACCAACAAATTAACAGTTTCGTTTGAATTTTTTTGAATTATTGTAAATCATCTTTTTTAAATTTGCCTAAATCTCTTGTCTACACACCTAAAAGTAGTAAAAATAGTGCTGAAAATATCCACAATCAAGGTGATAAAATGTTTACCTTTTTTTTTGACGCAGACTGTACAAGCTGTCCGATGAACAAGGCGGGTTTGACCCTGTGCATGGGAATGGACCACGATTGTTTATGACGCCTCGATGAATTAATTTAATTATAAATCGTTTTCCTTGTTTATCTTCATTCTAATGGTTGGCGCCCGGTTCGTAAACAATAGCAAACGAAACCAGTGTGGTGTAGGCAAATGCACTTTTAATGCAGTCGAACTGCTGGCTAGATTTATGGATGCTTTTTTATGCCTTTGATTCGAGCTTCAAATTGGTTGTATTTCATGCAGATATATCTCAAACCTGGCTGAGTACTCTAGATGATCGTAAATGTTTTATGAATATCGTGACTCCCTCCCCCGAGTACGTGCTTGCACAACGCAGTTGAGTGTGTTTTCAATTTTGAGAATGGCAGCCATAAAGTCATCCGCAGTATATCCATTATTTAAAGTCGTAAATATTTAAAAAAAAAAAATGGTGTGTCAAAATATTCGTCAAACAGTAGGAGAAACATGTGTGGAATGAAAATTTTATGAAGAGTTTGACAAATATGTTTTTAAGAAGAAAAAAAAAACATGGAACCAACCTCTCAATTTCTTTAATGAACTAAATATTATTTTGAACTTTTAAACTCGACAATGCTCTGTATCAGCCTTCAGCTATAATCTTAGCCAGCTGAACTGTGATGATGTCGTTAATTTCCCCTGAAAATGTTCATAAATTGATCATAAAAAGATATTCCACCCAACTGCAATCTACAAGCTTGCCTCCGTAATTTCAATGCGTTTAACGTGGAGGAAGCCATCGACGAAAATTCATCCCCTCGCTTATCGCTGGGGCATGGTAACTCAATCAACACAAATTGCATTATTTTGATAGTAGGTATCTACTACACATGAAAGATTTCAACGAGGCCATATCCCAGATATCTGCTTCACCATCTGTAACATTCTGCGTAAATCTGGCCGTCCCTGTTTCGAACGATACACGAATGATGATGACGATGATGGTTCTGATCTGAGATGTAGAACAAGCATTCTGAAAACCGCTTCCAGCGTTTTAAGCATTTTCAGATGAGAATCCATTCACCGCTTCGTCGTTTCCGACTTTCCCCATACTCATGTATTCCTGCAGATGATTTTTTTTTCCGGAAAACTGCGTAATTGAAATACGTTGGGTAGGCGATGGTGCTGTATATATTTAGATGGCAATCGAAGGGGATAAGTTTCCTGCGTAACATTCGCGATGATTTCCGAAAACAGGAGTCTTCTTAAAGCCCCAAATAACCCAATATGAAATCACATGTTGCATGAAGTTCATACGCCAGACGACTTGGGTAAGCTCGACAGGTTTACCTTGAATGTTCGATTTCACCCCTTTTGCGATTGCTAGTGAAGGAAAACGAGATGCAGTCAAATTTACGGTTGGGAAAGTTGAGACAATAAGCAGCTTCCTGTTGGAATTTTCCCATACTTCCTGAATGATTATTTACATTTCGTAGTACGCTGGAGATCAAAAACTGTCTGAGTAGAGGAACGGAAAGTAACGGAAAACTTTGATTTAGTCGTTCCCTTGGTACACGCAAATCGCTCACAGCAGGTTCTGGTTCGTTACTGGCGGAAATGTAGCAGAGAGAAAAATGTTTACTCGTTGTAACGTGTTCGGAAGCTGCAGGATATTGGAAGCTCATATGGATCATCCATCTGATTTTACATGCATATGTATTTGACTTAAAGTGGTCCTGCAGACAAATGAATAAATAATGATGCATGAATAATGTCAACATGGCTAGAGGGTGAGTTGATTATTATTACGACACTACAGATTGATTGATTGAAATCAGCTGTAGTTATCGGAATGAAATCAGACTTTTACAGCAGTTCAGTATACATAATTATTTCAACTTACATGCGTCTTTGGAATTTTAGGATGATTTCGTGTGAAATGCTTGATATTTGCGATTGACGTTCTCCATCAGAGCCCGTACAATCGTTTTTGCACAGTTTGTTGCGCTTTCTCGTCACCTCTTTTTCGTCTTTCGTTTTTCTTTTGGCCTTCCAAAGTTCCGGCTTCACCATGGCCCAATAGGTTTCAATCGGACGGAGTTTAGGACAAAACCCACCAATTTATGTGATTTAGCAAAAAATCACAGAATAAACCGGCAATCCCTCCTGCACGGGTTTGAAGTTGTGGCCTGTAGCCAAATCAAGCCACGGGTATTGATTGTCCTGTCTCAAAAACGGAAAAAGCTATTTTTTGAGGCATCTTGATCTACAAATCTCACCGTTTGTAGTTATGGTGACTTTGATCACGAATGGTTCGCTTCGTTTGCCACAAGTATATATCGCTTTCCAAATCAGGTACTTCTAAGCAAATTTCGACAGCTTCTTTTATATTAAACGGTCATTAACAGTAGACTTGCCCTTACTCGTAAGATATTCCTGTCTCGTCAACTGCATAAAATCCGCGTTGATGTAGTACTCATCATCAATGACCCAGCACCGATCTTCCGATTGCAATTTCGTGTAGAGTTTCCAGGCACGCGTTGTGGAAACACTCTGCTGGCGTCCTTATTTGGTAAGTCGTGCATCTTGTCCGTTTTTAATCTGGATTGTTTTGTTGTTCCCTGGATGGAATTTGGCGAAACATCAAGTTTTTTTACCCAGGTCCGGCGTCGAAATATTCGGATGTTACTTGAAATGCGTTATCAGTGCTCTCTCGAACTTTTTGGGCATTGTTTCCGGATTTCGTCTAGTTTTTGGCTTGTGGCGAGTTTTCCAATTTTTGGCTAGTCATCCGTTTCCGAAATCTTGGAGCACCTTTGAGACGGTTGAATGCTATATACTCATCAAGAAAATTTGAAAGTGTCGCAAAAATTATCGAACTACCCTTTAATCTCACACAACTTTACCAATAAATGGACGGTTGTATAAAAACGGAGAGGATATGATTAAACCAAGAGGTGATCACTAGAATCGAGCACAGCAAATCTCTTATGAGTGTGAGTTTTTCAGTGGAATACCTGTAACTAGAAAATGAGAAGAACGATTAGTAATTTCCATTTAATTCCAACTACCTTTACTGCTTATCTTGTCAGCTACGCGAATTTCGTCTACAATGTGCAGACTTCTTCAGTGTCATGTACTAATAACTCGAGGAAATTTCTATTGATTTGCTGTCAATTAGCAGCGAACGGTTTCCGATCAAGTACTCTCGATCAATATTGGAACACACCTTTGACATTTGAGTTGAAGGGAAGGAAAAGTTTATCTAACTAAATTCGGCACTCACGCATTTTCTGTCAAGCTGATTCATATTGATTTGCATTGAATTTAAATGAGTTCATCAAATCAAGTTGGGTTAAACTGATGTTTTTATGTAGTTCTTGGATGTGTTTTAATGACTTTGTGTTGAAAATATTTTATTAACCTCTATTATTTTGTTGAGATGTATACACGCATTAGTCTGAGTGAACTTCTTAGTTCTTAGTTTGAAATCTCAAAACATAGGGTAGGGAACGGCTTAATCTTAGGAAATCGGTCTAAATCGGTTCTCCTCGTTTAAGCTTTCGCTTGCCGACGACCTGAATTTTTTTCGCGCTATACTGTCCCTGGCTGATTTCACCATTCTACAGACGGACATCAATACCATATTGATCTGGTGTGGCGATAATGGCATGCGCGTCAGCAGCAAGAAAGTCAAGATCATATCCTTTACCCGCTCTAGTAATCCCGTGCATCACCACACTGTACTGCACGCTGGTGCGTAGCATCCTAGAATATGCTTCCCCGGTTTGGTCTCCGTACTACAGCTCAGGTAGATGCTTGCAGCGGGCCAAAATGAAATTTTGCGCCAATGCCACGGGCCGCAATGAGTTATTATTAATAGCTTAAAATAATTAATAAAAAACAGCTTATTTTGAGCACACGTTACTTGTAGATGTACCTGAAATGTAAAGCAATGCTCTTTCTTCCAAAATATAAAAAATTACAAATGTAGATTTATATCACATTCAATTTATTTGAAAATCAATAAAAAAAACTTTTCGCATTTTAATACATAATTCACTTACACTTTTCTTGAGCAAGCTTATCGAGATCAGCCTTCATGCTAGAGGTCGAAATACGCAATGAATTGTCCAAATGTTCATCACTTATCTTATTTCTTGCTTTTGACTTTACTTGCTTCATCACGGAAAACAGTTCTGGAGCAACAATAGAAAAGGGCCTATCAACATTTGTAAACAAACACTTCTGAGCCAATTTCCTCGCAAAGCGTAGGCCACCCTCGCAAACCAATACCATCATCATGTAGGGGAAAGTTTTCCCTACACCATGATTTCGTAGGTTTGCGTGTGTAGCCAGCGGCTTGCGAGAAAATGGGCTCAGAAGTGTTTGTTTACAAATGTTGATGGGCCCTTTTCTATTGTTGATCCAGAGTTGTTCACAAATGTATGTGGATCCAAACAAAGAAGCTACGAAAAGAGCATGATTTCGCAGCTCTGGGAAGCGCTCTTCCGGAACAAATTTGGTATAGAACTCCAACAAATCATGTCGATCAAATTTTTCTCGCAGTTTCGTGTCGCACTGTAACTCAATTAGTTCCATTTGGATATTATCTGGGGCTTGTTCAGCATCAACACTGAATGGAGCAGAAAAAAGTTCAAAAATTTTGTCATGCGCTTTGAAATTTCCAAAACTAAGAGAAAAATCATTTTTCATTGTTTGGAGTGCGTCAACGTATTTTTTAGTCAACGTCACATTGCATTTTCCGAGAGTAGGGAAATGGGCAAAATTTAGAATTTTCATCTGCTTCTCCCACAACACGAGTTTGTTTTCAAATGTACTGATTTGATTAAACATGCTGTGCACCAATTTGCCTTTACCCTGGAGACTTAAATTCAAATCGTTCAGGTGCGTTGTAATGTCAGTCAGGAAAGCCAGATCTGTCACCCACTCCGCATTATCGAAAAACTTCACTGATTTACCTTTGCTCTCCATGAATTCGACGATTTGTTTCCGAAGATCAAATACGCGTCGCAGCACCTTTCCCCTGCTCAGCCAACGTACCTCAGTATAATATGGTACGTCACCATATTCTGCATCCGTGTCTACTAGAAGAGCCTGAAATTCTCGATGGTTCAATGCGTGCGATCGGATGAAATTAACTATTTTGATGACATCTGTCATGACATCTTTGAATCCCACGCTTTTGGCGCAGAGGTTCTCCTGGTGCACGATGCAATGGTACTGGGAGAATTGCTCTGACACTTCTGGTAATTTTCGAAGATGGGCAATGTTCATGTTTTCCTATGAATAAACATTTTTTTTCAGTAATAAAATGATTAAGCACAGAGAACAGACAAACAAGCTCAAACATAATTCATAAATAAATAAATAAATTTAAACATACATAAATGTACGAAGAAAATACCTAAAATTTAACACCATCCTTGGTACTAAATTTTCCAAGGCCTCAAATCTGATAAAGCTGAATATTTTGCATCATTTGTATGCAACCCTTCAAGTAAGAAGTAAATAAACTTACGGCCTGATGCCAGCACCAAATACATCAAATGTCCACAATAAATGTGATAATGCCAGTACTGTCAAAAGGCGACGTTCAAAATAGCACAACATTTTAGGCAAGAATTTTAAGGAGCTTGCACGTCTTTACACTGCGGTATAAGCTTGCATAATTTAAATAAGATGGAAAACAAAATACATACCACACATAGCGGGAGCTCCATTGGTAACATCTCCGGACATTTTCTTCAGCGGTAGATCAAACTTTTCTAGAACAACGCACAGAGCATTAAAGATATCAATGCTCTTCGTCGTTCCTTTCATGGGGAAAAGGCTTGCCAATTCCTCAGTCACCTCAAATTTCTTAGATATGCAGCGGATAAAAACTGCCAATTGAACTGTGTCAGATATATCCGTGCTCTCATCCAGCGCCACTGAATAAAATTCAAAGCTGACAACTTTTTTTCTTCAAACTCAACACAAGATTTTCAGCAATGTCTTCAACCCGCCTGGTGATGGTCGCCTGCGACAAACTCACTTGCGCAAAGATGCGACTTTTTTCGGGACAAATCATTTGAACCACAGCTTCCATACATTCCTTAACAAACTCGCCATCAGAAAATGGCTTCGAATGGGAAGCGAGTTTTTCTGCGATAATGAAACTTGCCTTTGTGCACAACTCGTTTTCTTGCTTTCTTCTCACAAAAAAGTTTTGCTGGCTACTCAAATTTCCCCTGGACTCAGCACATTTTTCAGCCCGCGCCACACCGACATATTTATCCATTTTTGACGCATGTTTCGACTCGTAGTGACGCTTCACATTAAATTCCTTCATAACTGCAACAGCTTCGTTGCAAATCATACACACCGGTTTTTAATTAATGCACGTAAAGAAAAACATTTCAGACCACTTCTCCTGGAAAACACGTCCTTCATCAGCCACTTTCCGTTTTTTGCTAGTGCTGGCTTCCATTTTCACTGAATAATTGCTCGAAACTTCTCAGAACTACGCACGCGACTACAGAACGGAACCAATTGACAACAGACACTGAATGGTGAAAGTGAATGAACCTGTGGTTGCGGGAGCGAGAATATGACTGCATTCTCTCTTTCTTTCTATCCCGCCTTTTTGGTCATTCATCATCTGTGTAACAAGCACGGTAAAAATTGTTCACATAAAACTATGAGAATCACAATTATTGCACAGTAAGAAATGCAACTCAAATCGAACAGCAAATAGCTACATATTCAATAAAGTTCTCATATTTCTCAAATACTATCGCGGGCCGCATTTGCCGACTCGGCGGGCCGCATGCGGCCCGTGGGCCGCCGGATGAGCACCACTGCCGTACTACGTAGCGCATATTCTTTCAATTGAACGAGTACAGAAAAAGTTCGTGAGATTTTCATTAAGGCTACTTCACTGGAACGATCCAACGATGCAAACAATCTCCCTCCCCGAGCGATGCCAATTGATCTGCCAGACGCGTGAAAATGCAGCGTTTATTTATATTCGACGGCATTAACGGTGGCATCGACTGTCCTGCGCTTCTTGAGCAGGTACCGCTGAACATTCTTCCACGACGCTTTCGGAACTCCAACTTGCTTGCTGTTCCGTATCACCGAAACAATTGCGGTTGCAACAACCCTCTTTTTTTTTTTGACGGGATGGAAAATCTGCAAACAGACTCCTGAAGAACTCAGGGTGTGGAGAAGAGGGCGCCAACTCCTCGACCCACTAAAAACCCACCCGTGCCTCGAGCCCCGGCCCTCTCCGGAACCACCTTTCGGTATTACGTCAGGGACAGGGCTAGTGTGCTTTACGCACCCACTATGTCTAACTACATAGGTCTTTAGTAGTTAGCTTCGCCGACCTGACGCTGATTCGATCGAGATGCTCCTGGATCCAAGCAGGGTTCAGGACGTCTGGTGGTCAATCCAGATCGTCCGAGATCTCCCTACCGGACCAGACGGTTCATGCCGAACCTTGTGTCGTATGGTCCCTCCTCCGATCGAGAAAGCCAGGGCCAGGACCGGGGTTGGAACGTCTGGGAGTGCGGCATTACCCCAGGATCGTCCCTGTTCCCCATGTCACGACCGCTTACGACCTCCTGCTGGATCCCGCGCCGTATGGCGCTTCCTCTGTTGTAGTTCGTTTAGCCGTTAAGGGGAGCTTAACGTTTCCAGGGTGCACCGCGGGGAGGCGAACTACTTCCACACCCCTACACCCAAAATAAAAAAGCAAGATTGTAATGCAATTTCGTATGATTTGGTTTCATTTCTCGTAATGGATCGCAACTTGGAGAAAAAATGCAACATTGGTCGTGGGCAAAAAAGCAACACATCAATTCGATTAGAAAAAATCAATGTGTGCGTGAGGTTGTACGTTGATTAGTAGTAGTAAATTCAATGGCTCACAAAAAAAAAGATTACGATCCGCTACTGGGAGTCGAACCGCGACCATCAGCATGACGGTTCCTTATTGTAACCATCCAGTCACCACAACAAGTTGAGGTGAACGGAATAAAAGCCCTACAGTTGCTTCGGTTGTCGAGGCACTCAACGTTACAACAATGAAGCAAATGTCGGTCGCACACACTTACATGGCTTCGTTTATTTCATAAAACGCATGGTGACTTGATGAGAGAGCGATAGGAGGGTGATGACGAGTGCAAATAAAAATAGAACACTTGACAGCAGAATAGCAACAGTGGCATATGACGTAGCGGCGTACTGTGCCATTGTCTCACCCATATTGAGAAGTTGTTGACGGTTGAACAAAAACCCAACGGTTGCTACGACTGTCGAGGCACTAGGCACACAGCGATAATCGCTTGCACACACTTGCATCGCTTTGTTATACCATAAAAAGCTTTGTGGATCATGATGGGCAAAATTGCCTTTTCAGAATCATGCGGATTTCTCAAGATATGATTGCAAAAACTGCAATTGCATTTTTTGCTACAATTTCAACTTTTGGGTGTACAACAACCCTTTTGACGCTTGTCTTCGGTCATTCAATGACATTTCTGACGAGTTTGATTTTAACATGTTCAGGAGTATTTTTAAAAACCGAATTATACGAATTGTTAAGCTACATAAGTTAAGTTAGAATAGGTACAGTCTGTACGATCTTGTTGTCGAAGACGGTGATAATAATAAATGATAAATCAATTATTAAACTCCTACATTTTCCTCGTACTATCGAGCGATGATTCGATGTATAAATCACGATTGATTGCCAATTTAATACTGTCATTTTGAAGATTTAAAAAACCATCTGTTTCATACCTGTTGAAGAAGTTATTTCTGCATTTGTTTGCGTGTACCGGAGGGAACACTCCCGATCCCTTTTACTCAGTCACTGTATTGCTTCCTCTTTTCCTCACACGGAAATGTTACTCACTTTTCTTATAAAAGAAGATCAACTCAATTTCTGATCCACTTTTATCGAAAACTCAGTAACGTTTCCGTGTGAGAAAAAAAGGCATACAATTCTACTTAGTTACTGGGTAGAAAGGAGCTAGAGTGAATGTCTACATCACCTCCTGTAGTGAAGAGAAGAGAGAGACTCAATGTGTCAACTCCATTTCCTGATTGGTTGGACTTCTGTCGTCATTGGTAATTGGATTTTCATTGGATGTATCATGGTTTGAACCGTAGCAATCTGGATCATCTGTTGCAGGATCAACTTCTTCAAAAGTTGGTGGTGCAATCCTAGAGGGTTTGAGCTGTTTAGTGGAATACCTGTTACTAGAAATTAGAAGAAAAATTAGTATTTTTCATTTAATTCCAACTACCTTTGCTTATCTTTGACAGATACGCGTATTTCGTCTACAATGTGCAGACTTCTTCAGTGTCTCGTACTAATAACTCGACTTAAGGACGTACTCGACGTACTAATAACTCGAAGTCGAGTTATTAGTACGAGACACTGAAGAAGTCTGCACATTGTAGATGAAATACGCGTATCTGTCGAAGATAAGCAAAGGTAGTTGGAATTAAATGGAGAATACTAATTTTTCTTCTAATTTCTAGTTGGTGGTGCAAGCTTGATTTCTTGTACATTGCGCGCATATTGAACTCCACTTTTACTGATAACGACAACCTTTTGCTCGTCTTATGTTGAGCTAACAATACGCAATCGCCTATGTTTATATTCGAGTTCCTGTCATGGATTACTTTGTCCAAATATTTGTTGCTTGTCAACTTCGCCTCAGCATCCCGTTCTCGAAGATTTACTCTATCCAAGCCTTTTGATTCTGCTGGACCCCAAAGACAAGGGAAGTCACGGCCAGTCGCGCGTGAGGAACAAGTTTGTTGAGATTATGGACATATTTTTGCAGTGCAGTTTTCCAATTGGTGCCATCGATTCGAGATGCAGCCAAGGCTTTTATAATTCCTTGGTTCTAGCGTTCCACTATCCCGTTTGTCTGCGGAGAAACCGGAATGGATTTGCGTATTTTCACTCCTTTTCCTTCCCAAAACGACACGAAAGTGGAGCTTTAGAACGGTGGACCGTTGTCACTCTATAGGATAAATAATATTGTTTTATTTTATATATTTGATTTTTCTGGATTCTTCTGACAAGGTAACGCATTCAACATAAACTCTACTTACATGCAGGATAATAGGACAACCCCAAAGTTGGAATATTTTGTAAAGTGTAGCGTTTGTGCTATCTGCTATGTTTGTGTTCTTCATCTCAAGGACTGTTAGATGGCGTGAATATGTATCTGCGACAACTAAGAATTCTCCAGATCCGACGTTTGGCATGGACAAAACATCTATTTGAAGGATCTCCCAAGGCCCTTCGGGGATGGTCCTACTAGATAGTGTTAGTGGAGGATTCTTTTTCGACGGCAGAACACAAGTTTCGCAGCTTTTCACGAACTTTTCGACTTTGGTGGACTTGCCTGGCCACCAGAAGAAGTCATGCATGATCCGTTTCATCGCAACTTCCCCCGCATGTCCGCAGTGCCATAAGCCAATACGGGTTTGTCGTCTTTAAAAATAGTGGATCCCAGATAGTGCAGTTTTTTTTGTGCCATACATTATGCTGAAGAGCATTGAAAACAAGTTTAAGTTCCTCATCTGTTGCGGAGTGTTTCTCGATTTCGGTCCAAGATATGTCCATGTTGCCTACATCCAGACTGTTCAGAAAGTTGCTTCCATCATCGTCATTATATAAAAAGAATCGGTTGCTTGTGTATCTTCAATCAATCTTGACAACGAGTCGGCTATGTTCTCATCTCCCGGGACCCTTTTGGTTAGTATAATCATACGATTGCAGCCCTAAAGCCCACGATTCGGCTCGTGATGTGGCTCTTTTTACAAACCGATGTGAACTATTGAATATGTATTCATTGGTCTCCGCATCGGAACGAATCACGAACGACTTGCAAAGAAGGTAAGATGAGAAGCGTTCCATCCCCCTCTTATAATTTGTGAGACAATGACTTAAACGTTAACACGGTTCTATCAATTTAGTGCTTCAAACGCATAAAAAGACAAAGCATAAGTAGCATAATTCTTGAGTAATTCATGACAAGGGCCTAACGTTTGCATTAAAGAAATGGACTTTTTTTTCGGATGGTGTTAAAAAAAAGCTCAGACAAATAATTGCCTACGATAAATTTTCCATGTGAGGAAATTATTTAAGCTTACTTGCAAAAACATTCTACGCCCTTACGAGCGACCTTCTGGAAGTTAACCGGAACATTCGCCATGGCGGACGAAAACATGCATGTAGGCATGTTTATGAGTTCTTTTTTTTGTTTTATTTATCAATTCCTCCTCAGTTTTTGCGTCAAAATTGTTGGAGTAGATCTTACGCTTCAGGTTAACCCAGAAATTTGCGATGGGACGCAGCTGAGAGACGTTGGGCGGGTTCGCCGACTTGGGTACCACATCGATATTCAGTCGCTCCATCTCCTCCAACGATCGCCTCAAGTAGTGGGCCGACGCCAGATCCGGCCAGAACACCGCGTCATCGCCCTTATGATATTTCTTGATGAACGACGATGAACTTCACCTCGGAGCTCACTTTCTTCGTGGGGGAAGTAAAATACATAGTGCCCTGCCAGTCGTTGCCATCGAGGGTGAGATAGGTCTCGTCGTCCATCACCACGTCGCGATTCGCTGGGAAAATCGAGTTGACCATCTTATTCAGCCGCTGTCGCTGCGTCATTGCCTGCAGCTCCGAAACCAGTGGACGCTCGGAAGTATGTTCATGTTCACCAGGTACTTTTCACTGTTCGGCCGGTTGAACCGACCTCCCGGCCAAGCGCACGCAGCGATGTAGCCACTTTTCCTGTGTCTTCCTCCTCATCATCCTTTGGAGCTTTTTGTCACTCAGGGTCGTCGGCCGTCTGGAACCGGGCTTTCTTTCGATGCTCTGATTGTTGTCTAATAGTGCCAAGATGTTGTAGGTGCCGGAACGGGCGTGTCCGGCGTCCATAAAGTGCCGCACGATGTCCGTTTTCGACGCGGCGGGGTGCCTTTTTTTGAACGCACACACTTCTGAACGTAGTTGCTTCACTGTTTTTGACATCACGGTTAGAGTTCGACTGATAGAGCTGTCAAATTTTATTTGTTGCTTCATGGGTTACTATGATTGATGCTGCATAGGTAGTTTTGTCAGTGCGAGTGAAGGTAAACCCATGAAAATTCGGCAATTTTTGTTTTTTGTTTTTGTAAACAATGGCTTTAAAAGTTAATATCTCACGAATCACAGGAGTCTTACGATATCGACCTACATCAATTGGTAGAGCAAACATTCCTTTACCAGATGCTTCTTTTGATTCGCAAGAGTGTTTTGAGATCCGTGCGGAATCTACGTTTAAATCCATTGTTTACAATTGTCTTTTAGGCCCTTATCATGAATTACTCGAGAATTCATGCAAGGTATCCCGGCATTCAAAGAATTTTGTTTCCACATGTATTTGTTGGCCGCTTATTTTGATTGCATCATCTCAGCCTCTAAATAACCACTCACCTTGGAATAAAATAAATTTAGTAAGGTAACATCAATCAGCATTTACATTAAATTTCTTAAAATTATTCAAGAATGATTACTTTGATCTTAAAACATCACCTTTTAATATGCTCGTAGGCATTTCGGGCCGTTTTTTTTTTTTTTTTTTTGAACTTCAGGCAGTAATAGAAATTATAGTCGAACACAGATATACTTCTCCTTCCAGAATTGTTACAGAAAATCAATCTAATTTTTCTCGAAGATGGTCGTTAGTTCAAATAAGTTACCAAATCAGCTATATCAATATCATCTTGTAATATCGAGATTCTCAGGCACTATGATAACTAATGGCCTCATGCACTCAGATCTTACATACAATAAGAAAAAAATCCAGATTTACTTGTGGCACTGTACTCAAATGAACAAGGTGTAAGAGAGCTGTACATCAACATTGCCATTACTTTTATTGTGCATCCGACTGAAACCTTCGCCAATCATTATGGTAGAAGTGTCACTTCGTGTGCTTCCGGATGTCAAGCCCATTCATGTCTGTTGAGCTTTTCATTCCATTGAAAAGTGGAGTGACGGGGACCGTTGTTAGGTGACGAACAGCATGCTTTGCTAGTTCCTGGTAGATGAACTCTGCCTCATGGCACACGTGTCTATTGTAGATGTCGAACATAGCAAGTTTTTCCAACGTCTTTACGACATCCTGAAGAAAAGGAGCCTGGAGCTATTACCAAATCACCATCAACCCTGGGAAAAAGAATGGCCTTGCTAAAATGAAAGATGCCCGCACGGAGAAAATGCGAAAAGAATTCCACTCTGGTGAAAAGCAATAGGTTGAAAGGATCTAAAAATAGCGCTAGGCTTATGACGGAGGTTTGGAGTCAAAAACACTCTAGGAGGTGTATGGGGTTTTCAAGATTCAGTCGACTGGTCGGTGACATTGCAATGGATGAAAGTCATCCTAAACAGGGGTGACCAAAAGTTCGCGGGAATATTGACACGCACACACAGCACACCCACTTCCTGGCAGTGAATGGTGTCCCTTTTTACGACTTGATTACAGCCTTCGATGTGTCATAAAAAGCCAAACTTTTTCTTTTTGGGAAAATGAGGAGTGAATTTCAGTGGTCAATTTGATTCCTACGGGTTTTCCGCGGCCTCCAAATATATAAAATATTCAAATAATTGGGAGCGTATATTTCGGTGCGGCTCTTGAGGGACAGTACAACTGGAAAAAGGGAAAGCCAATGATAAACTTTGATGTTTACTGAGTATGATTTGCATAAACGTGTTTTTATGGTGTTTACGACTGGGACAGTGAAGACGGGTGCGAAAAGTTTCCACATAACAATTTAATAGTTATTGGAGGGGAAAATCGGTCAATAAAGGAGATTTAAGGTCCAGGACTACATGGATTGGAAATTTTTAAATGCAATAATGGCAATAATTTAATTTGCAAATCAAGTTATAAAAGTGATTCGCTCTTATGTATTGAAGTTACAGTACTGGACGAAATGAATCTTACATCATACCGTTGTTGTGTTTCTTACTATATGTCATTTGATTGATCTCTTTGAAAAAGTGAATCATTGAAATAAATCTATAATAATGATTATGATTTTATCTGTTTGCCCACCACCTCAGCTTTCAATCGTCGAGGTATGCTTTCAATAAATTTGTTTAAGTTTTTCGGATCACTTTGTTCGACGACTTCGTAATTATTCGTGTTTGGTACCGTTCACTTGCCAACTTTATCGTCCAAATAATCCGACAAATTATCTATTGACTCCAGATTTGTTTATTGTGGAGGCCATTATTGCAATTTTTACACCCGGATCGATTTGAAACAAAAAAAACAGAGATTTTCTTCAGTTCTACAAAACATTGAATTAATATCCTGTCATCGGTTCCATCTATGAGCGTTTCCAGCCGAAATGACCTACCGACCAACTTCGAATGTCTCCGATTTAATTGAAAATTTGTACACACGTTTTACCCACGAAAGTAAGTTTTTTTTCCATTGATGCAAAAAAAAAATTGTACTCAAGAGTCGGTCTTAAAAAGGGCGTAAGCATTTGGCATAGCACTTCAATTAATAATTTGTAGCTCAAACACCTTTGGAAGGACAACAAAACTGTCTAAGAACAAGTTGTGGCCGTATGCGTGATGGTTGTGAAAAAAATATACACTGAAAAAAAAACATTTAAAAAAAAATCAAAAAATTAACATTGAAATTTATATATGTCAAAACTTTTTTTTTTATTTGTGTTAATTTTGGACTATAAGAAGTTGAAGTTATTACGCAAATTTGAACGAAAATTTCAGGATGATGATGATGGTCCCGCCACTTACTCCTACAATGGTTTGAGCTGGACAATATATCCATTATTAGATAATTTATTTAAAACCAATTCAACCAGTTATAGAAAAAAACGAACTAATTTCATCTACAGATGTAAAATTCTTCAAAAACTGTTCATTTGCTTTACAGCGATATATTTGTGAAAAGCTATTGGACGGTTTTCGCCCCAAATCGTATTCGGAGTTGGCAGCACCCTTTCAGATTACAACAAAACTTTCTGGGTGTGAAGACCATTACTAAATAAGCCACTTTGCATACTTAGTTTCTTCATTTTTTCTCTAGACTGTCTTTTGAAATGGGCTAAATTTGTTTTATAGATCTTTTTGAAATGTTTACTAAACACAAAATGACTACTCCTAAAAAAAAGTGATGCATGGGTGATTATCACAAAACAAGTCAAGTTTTAAGAAAAAAATATTGAAAAACAATTCAAAACGAGCCCTACACTTTAAAATGTCATTTTTTTAAATTCAAAGTCGATTGAAAACAAAAACACCATATGTGATTTCGATGAAATTCTTTCTTAAGATAGCAAATTATGTTCCCTATCAGTCGTTCATACATCACCAGATGGGCACTTTTAAGGAAACAACGTTTTTCCAACAAAAACTTTTACATGTCCCATTGATTTTTTTTTCAGTGTATTTTGTTATCAAAAACTAAATCAGTGAATGTCATAACCATCCCAGAATCCAATGAAACTCAATTTGTTAGGAGATTTTGTCCTATTTATTCAATCATTTGGAAGGGTTTTAATGTTTTAATTGTTTTGTATCGTCATCAATACCTTGCCCCCTTCTATTTTCAGTAGTACAAAGAATACCCTGTTCATCTACAAGATCCTTTACCTGCCTCACCATATACATTGGTGCGTTTAACTCTCTTATGACTTTTTACCGATCAAGACTTAGGCAGTACAAATAGTATTTTAATCTGTTCACTTCTGTTAGTTGTTTGGTGATTGAACTTCTCCTTTAACTGCATAATTATCTCGTCATACGCCTTCACTTTGCGAACATCCCTTGAAACTATTCCGAAGATATTTTTTTGCACTGCTTTCGTAATCTGCAATGATTTGTTTATGCGATATTTCATACTTCTCATGTTTCTAGATGAGATTGGCGATAAACTCAATGGTTCAGCTATGGTCTTGAACTTTTCAACATTATATGGACCCTGTAGTGGATCTGTTGACGGGATTGACTCCAATGATGGAGTTGATGGTGCCAT
The DNA here is from genome assembly GCA_034211315.2 of Aedes japonicus. Taxonomy (NCBI): domain Eukaryota; kingdom Metazoa; phylum Arthropoda; class Insecta; order Diptera; family Culicidae; genus Aedes; species Aedes japonicus. Next base: position 222,942 of record JASCZW010005443.1, on the reverse strand, counting down.
ATCTGTAAGACAAAAAAGGTTAAAAATATAATAATGCATGCAGTATTAAAGAAGTTAACATGTTGAAGAATAACTTACCTAACTCATGTTCGATTTGTTGACCACTCGTTGACGGTTTTGGATCATCATGATGTTGCTGCCCACTAATTGATAGTTGCATCGTTTCGTCGTTTCCATCCGATCGGCGTTTTTTTGTATTTGGACCTCTATTGCGACTTATCAATCTACTACATGACTCACAAAAACTCATCGACTCGTCCATTTCATGGGCATATCCCATGGAATGAATTTTGTCTATTATCCTTGATTACATGGTACGTAGGTTATGACGGTTGCACTTTGGATTGTTTATTTTTGCACAGCACTTGAATCTGTTGAATTTTGATTTACACGATGCATTATGACACTATTCAGAACTGCTTTTAATAACCTTTCGCAAAGAGAAGTAACACGTTGAATGTCACTGATTCACTTTTTTATTTAGTTTATATTTGGTTTAGGTACAACTCTTGAATCGTTTCTTTCGATTTGGTAGTTCGATTCTACTAGATAGCCTTACATAGTATTAGGTAAGAAAAGGGGTAGAAACGTTTCGGAAGAAATTACAGTAGCCCGTATGAAATGCGTGTTCTAATATTGTATATTGAGCAGCACTTCTTGAGTGCTGCTGCGTGAATATGCGTGCTTCGCTTTGTCTCACATCACAAATAAAGTTTCTTTGCATTTTGAGATGACTGCATAGTCGTATAACCTTCACTGGTTTAGTTTTTGATAACTGAAAAAAAATCAAAGGGACATGAAACAGTTTTTGTTAGAAACACTTTGATTCCTTAAAAGTGCTCATTTTTTAATGTTTGATAGGTTGGTAGGGAACATAATTGCCTATCTTGAGACAAAATTTCATCGAAATCATATATGGCGTTTTTTTTAAATGACTTTAAATTTTTTTAAATGATTGTTTTCAGTGTAGGATTCATTATGGATTTTTTAAATTTTTTTTTCCCAAAACTTGACTTATTTTGTGATAATCACTTATGCAACACTTTTTTGTAGGAGTTGTCATTTTTTTATTACACACATTTGAAATAAATCGATAAAAAAAAGTTTAGCCCATTTCAAAAGACAGTCTAGAGAAAAAATGAAGAAACTAAGTATGCAAAGTAGCTTATCTAGTCATGGTCTACACACCCAGAAAGTTTTGTTGTAATTTGAGAAGGTGCTGCCATAGAAACATTTCTTGCCTCCAAAACCTCCACATTTCAAATTTGGTTCCATTTGCTTGATTACTTCCCGAGTAATGCAGAAATTTGTGTTTTATTTGTATGGAAGCCCCTCTTTCTCCCTTCCAGAAGGCAAAGCAGTCCAAATCACCTTAGAAACATTTATTTTCTTTAGAAACCTCCACATCCCAAATTTGGCTCCATTTGCTTTATTAGTTCTCGAGTTACGCAGAAATTTGTGTTCCATTTGCCCCCACCTCCTTATACGGCAGAAGAGTCTCAAATCACCATAGAAACATTTATCTCCTTCAAAAACGTCCACATGCCAAATTTGGTTCCATTTCCCTGATTAGTTCTCGAGTTGTGTAAGGATTCGCGTTTCATTTGTATGGGATCCCCCATTTTCAGAAAAGAAAGGGGTCTCAAATCAACTTAGACCTATTTTTTGTCTTCCAAAACTACCTCATACTAAATTTCGTTCCGTTTGCTTGATTAGTTCCCGAGTTATGTAGAACATTGTGTTTTATTTGTATGAGCGCCACCCCCTTATAAGACGGGGAGGGTTCTCAAGCTACCATAGAAACCTTTTTTGCCTTCAAAAACTCACACATGCTAAATTTGGTTTCATTTGCTTGATTAGTTCTCGAGTTATGTAGAAATTAGTGTTTCATTTGTATGAGAGCGCCCCTTTCCAGAGAGGGGAGGGGTCTTAAACTATCATAAAAACCATCCCCGGCGATAAAAATCCCTGCATACAAAATTTCACGCTGATCGGTTCTGTAGTTTTCGATTAGGTTCAGACAGACAGACAGACAGACAGACAGACAGACAGACAGACAGACAGACAGACAGACAGACAGACAGACAGGCAGACAGACAGAAAGACAGACAGACAGACAGACAGACAGACAGAAATCTATTTTTATATCTATAGATATGTACCAAAATCCGACAATTGTTTTTTCGAAATATTTTGATTTTTACATATATTTTTTTGTCTTTTACGCTCAAAACAAACAAAGACATTTCTTTTTGCTTGGAAAGCTACAGTTAAAAACTATCCAAAACGCCGGAAATTTTGAAATCGGTTGGAAAAAAAACCCATGTACGATTGTTTAATCCCTAAAGAGTATAAAAAAACAGTTTTTAGCTTTAAATTAACATTTTAAGGGTGTTATAAACATTTCGAACATGGTTTTGTGTTATGTTCGACCAGATAAACAATCGTGTTATGTCACGCATTATTTAAACCCCTCCCTTCCCTTGTTATTTATACCCCTCCCTCCCCTTGTCACGTTTTTTGTATGGACCATACATTTTTTTGGTATGGATTGTCACGTTTTCCTAAGCCCCCTCTCCCCCTTACTGCGTGACATAATTAATGGACCTTCCCAAAAACAGTAGCGTAAAAATTATTATTCATTTCAAAAAACCAACTCGTGTTGTTGGAGAATCTAGAAAAACTTATGAAAAGGTTGTATTTTTGAAAATTATTCTAGTAGAGAACGGATGCTTTTACGAAGGTCAATCTCAGGAGCTTAAAAATTTCAAAATAATTCAAAAATTAGATTATATAATCAGAGTACTTTTTTTCCCGCATATATTAAACTGCAACTGCAAAAAAACTTTTTTTCCTGACATTTCTTCATCGTGAAATGTTTGCTCAAATTTGCGTTATAACCTCAAATTTTTACAGTCAAAAAAATAAAAAAAAATAAAAAAACTGGTTTTGAGAGATTTAAATTTTGATGTTACTTGTCGATTTTTTTACGATTTTTTTTTCTCAGTGTATATTTTTTACACGACCTTCACACGAAGAGTCACAACTTATTCTCTGACAGTTTTTTTTTGTGCAACCAAAGGTTTTCGAGTTACAATTTATTAATTGAGTCAAGCGCGTATGCAAAGTTTCATTCAAATAAAAAAAAAATCGAAAATAATTTACTACATTTCCAGGTCATTTCGCCTGGAAACGCTCCTATGACTCTTTTTTTTCCGTTCGTATTCGAGGAAAAAAACACCCACTACGTCACATGCTTGCACCACTAGCACCCTCGAGTTTGTTTGTCGGGTTAGGGTAAGAGTGTTTGAGCAAATTTAAGTCCAATCCCATCCTTGCGACCCGTTGCTATACCAAAACCAACCTTTGGAAGGCCAGATTGAAGTGGTTTTGCACTTCCACACTTCCACCCCATGCCCATATCGGCTCTTGCGATTCTTCAAAAGTGCCACTTCATTTTTACCTTCATCTTGGCTTTGAGGCTTTTCCTGTCGGTTGATGGTTTGAGAAAATGGAGCCGCGTGTAGAAAGAACTCGTAACATAACTTGAAACGATGTTTGCTTAAAAAGGTGCACCCGGTGTAACATTTGCTTTTTTGACGCCCGGGCTGATGCTAGAGCCTCAACCAACCATTCCAGCCAACGAACCATTTAACTAGTTGCAAGTATAGAAAATTCCTTTGAAAATTACCGGGCACATGTAGGATCGTACCAGCTACAAGACTGCTAGATGAGAGCGAACGGCAAACATGCTGGATAGAACGTTCTCAGCTATTTAGAACGGAAGGAAATACGGAACAGAAGTGGTGGTTCGGTTGCGGTTGAAATTAAAATGCTGTTTTTAAAGCCCAACATTTAGCTGGTTGAACTGAAACAGCTGGTTATAAATAGCTTTTTCGCTGGGAAGAATTTTAGATGGATTTTTTTGCTAAGCTGTGGAAAGTTCAAGGACCCGGGATTGTCCTTTTGAGTTTCGGGAAAAGGTGAAAATTCTTTTGAGTTGTTAATTTGTTGAGAAAAGCTATATAGGGCAAGTACTGGCTTCGATTGTATTGACTATTCTTGGCAACTGGTTTTGGAACATCCAACTATGTATATTTTTCTGTCAAATACCTATTTGACTGAATATATTCAAATGATGAATGGTTATTAAATTTTATTTAGATTAGTTTACAAATAGGGAGGCATTCCGTTGAACAATAATTTTCTTCAAGTAATAGTAATACTCGCTTGAGCAGTTTGGTGCCTAAAGCCTAGAGCGATTCAAAGTAAATTTGGACGCATTTAAGTGATTATAACTCAAGAATTAAACAACATACACGGTTGATCAAAACGTCAAGCAAATAAGTATTTATTCAGCTTTCAAACGATATACAACAAGTTATTACATTTCACCGTATCGAATGAACTGTCGCCCTTTACTTGTGATCGATACCATCATGATCTGCTTAGTCGCTGGTGACTCTGTACGGGCGAACTTATTCCACTTTGAATTGTTGTCATTTGTTGTGCATTTCGCTTGACGCCCAATATTTTTCGATCAGTCTGAACTTAGGGAAATTCGGAGGATTGATTTTTTCGGCGACGAAATTAACATTATTTGCAGCATACAATTCTAGTACCTCCTTAGAGTAGTGGCAGCTGGCTAAAGAGTGTACGGAGTCAAATTGCGACACACACAAATTCAACCAATTATCTTCAAACTTTCAACCAATCATCTTCAAACATTCAGGGAGTAAAACAAAACATGTTATGTTTTTTTTCCATGTTTGTTTATTCAATTTCAATTCCATATCTAAATACTCGAACCTAATTCTTTACAATACTCGGAAGGTTCTGTACAACATTTGGACCAATTTTTTTTTGCGTGGCAATCTATTTTTTCATCATATCTTCTTCCGAATTCACTTCTTTAGGATGCTTCCGAAGTGCCTGCTTCATGATGGCCCAATTATATTCAATTGGCCGCAGTTCCGGTGCGTTCGGGGGGTTAAGATGCTTCGGTACGAAATTGACCTCCTTAGCTTTGTACCACCCCATAACCTCTTTCGAGTAATGGCAAGAGGCTAAATCCGGCCAGAAAAACGCTTTTGAAACATTCCTTTAGGCTCGTTCTAGTTGTAACGAATGGGGTGCTTCGCTTTCCACACAAGCAAATTGCTTTCCAATTCATATATGTTTTGGCAAACTTTGACATCTTCTGCTTTCTAACGTCCTTAGGGACTTCGAATCTATGATGAGCAGTGAAAAACTGGAACTCCGGAAGCTGCTGGAAGTGTGCTTTTACATACATCTCATCATCCATAACGAGGCAATGTGGTTTCGTTAACATCTGAGTGTAAAGTTTCCGTGCACATGTTTTACCTATCGTACACATTATACATTATTATACACATTGAACTAATTTCACCCAAAATTTCAATAGAAAATTCTCAACGGTTGAAAAGTTACAGCCATTTAAAAATGGTGCAATTTGATTCCGAACAACCTTTAGATCCTGCCAAAATATAACGTTGGTCTTGTGATGCCGAATGAAGGGTAAAATCTGCTTTTTCAGTCACTCTTTAATGTAAACCTTCGACATCATTGTATGAGATGTGATGAAAACCTTGGTTTAAAGGCCACAACTGCTGATTCTTTGCCAAATCATTAGTTTCCGAGCAAACTTATCAGCAAAAATAAATTTATACCTAGTGGAGACATCCCCACGACCAGTACGACAGGTAAAATTTTCGTCCGGGGATTTGTTTATAATCCATTTTGACATATGTTTTGTCATCCATTAAATTTCGTCAAAACTCGGAGTGATTCGGATGTTTATTGGCACAAAAAGACTTATATCCTTCTCTTGGAAGCGTGCCACTTTTATGATAGATGCGCTGTGCACTATCACATTAAGAGTATCCTTGTAACGTTTGATTACAAGACACACCGTTGACATTGGGAATTTTAACACTTCTGCTATTTTTGAGGCAGAAAACGAAGGATTCTCTAGATGTTTATGCACAATTAATTTTCTTTCCTCAAGTTCCATGATCCGTTATTCTGAGATGCGTCGATCAATCAAGAAAAACTGTTCACCAAATGTCTTTGTCAATGAAACATCAAGAAATGCCTATCAAACGTTTTCGCCTATCCACCAGGAACGCGGTGGTGTATTTAACCGTGCGTCCAGATTTACTTTGAATCGAGCTTTAAGAAAAAAACTTTCAATCCGTTCTGGATAATTCTGTCAATTGCGAAAGATGGAAGAGCAATGAGTAAATGAATGTTAATATACTAACATGTCAGATGTATGCACGACGCTGCCAAATTACCCATTATATGGTGGATTTAGCTTAGCTTGACTAAAATATTAAAATGCTTGCCATAGAATCGAAGTTTTCGCAATTGTGTTTTAGATTTATACACAAAGTTGACCTTTCCATGTGCATAATCAATCATCAAATCCGACACAGTTGTTGAATAGAAGAAATTGAAATGATTTATAGCAGATCTAAAAATCGATATCAAGATACACTTTTCATTGTTCTTTGGACATAAAATCCTGAAAATTTCTTTGGAATGGGCTTCAAATTTAGTTTAAAGTAAGGTTTGCCTTCTTAAAAAGCGAGAATTTCGATCTCACGTGATTCGATTAATGTTTGAATCGCTTTTGTTTCTTACTTGAAATTGAATTTTATCACTCAACCGTAAGAGTTTTGGTGCTACACCCAGCAAAATTTTTTTTGAAAGTCTTCTCATTTTTTCTATCCTCTTAACGGAATCCTCTATGAAGATATTTGAAGTGGGTTGAGTTATTTCCTTTTTATTCCTCTTTGGATTGTACTGCTGTCTGCAAACAATGGATTTTCCTGTTCAAATCTAATTTCAGATCATATGTATTAAATATGTCCGACGTTAGGGTTAATGCATGAAACAGAAGATGCAAGAAACAGGAGAAAAATCCATTTTCGGATGAGAATCATTCCCGTTTTGACTGGAATGAGAATATGCTAAATCTAGCATTCAAATATGTGTATTCACGTATGTTCAAAACACAGCACTGGCCTTAGCGATTTTTTTAATTTTATATTATGCGATTAACCTGCCACCTGGTGGTAAATGTACGTATGAAATCCTAACTGTAGCATCCCTGTTTTGTGCAAAAAATGGATATCGTTATCAGATGATTTGCAGCAGCCATGTCAGCCAAGAAATTATGCTCGATGGTTTCTTCGTACTACCTTTTCCACTCTGGAGAATTTAGTACATCGTGTGAGTTATAGATATACTCTTTTTCTCTCTGATCCTCTCCCTGATGGAGCCTGGTTCCAGCCACCCGACCAGGCTTCACGCCCGCGTATTTCAGCTAAAGCTGAAGAGGACAAGGCGGTCTCATCATCCCGCGCCTAGGATAGAGAGGTTGATGTAACCGTCCAAATGGTGTAGAAGTACCTGAGCAAGATTTACATTGTTATACGGAACGTCGGTCGAGGCCCGCCCTGTGTAAGCAGCAGGCAATTGCCCAGAAGAAGCGCCAGTGCCTAGCCGCACAGCAAACAGCAAAAAAAGTGACAACACGCAATGGAGTCGTCATAATGAATAACGAGTCCTACTTGACGCTGGATGGTATCGAATAGCAGGGAACCGGGTACTTTACGTCATCTTTACGTAAGTAAGCGTTAGCTCCAAACATATCTCTCACTCCAAGTTCCGGAAGAAAACGTTTCTGTGGCTGCCGATCAGTGAGAAGGAAATGACCAACTTACTGACTTATGTCTACTTTCCAACTCTAGGGCGTCCAACCTATTTTCGTAATTGAGTCTGTCGCAAACCTTTGCGTAGTTACTGAATACCAAATAAAGGAACTCTTGAACCTACTCCAGGATGATTCAGAGCGTAACAATATGGTCCACACAAGCTATTCTGTCACCTGTTACTACCGGAGAGTTGCGTCCTCTTTAACCCGATTCAGGATAACTTTGCGTAGAACTTTAGGAACAATACGCAATACCACACAATCGCACACAGTCAGATCCCCTTTTATAGGGACCTCTACTGAGACGCCGTGCAATAAGCTGGAAATATCGTGGTGTCCCAGATATTTCAGAACAGTTGATACAACATGTGTACTGACAGCATCTCTGGCGATCGACCCTGAAAACCTTATTGGATTTCATGTATCGGATAGCTGTTTCAATCTCCTGCAGTGATGGGGCCTCGGAGTTGAAGCAAGTGATGCGGGCCGTGTCTAGTTTGTTGATGTTTGGTTGAACGTCGTAACTGGAATAATTTGTTCGAAGTGTACAAACAACGTTTCAGCTGGTCAGTGGAGTCGATAAGAAATTGTCCAGTCGCGTCATTCACTGGTGTCTCTGGGTTCATCCTTGCTCGATTCAGGACTTGTGAGGTATCGTGGAGTTTGTGGATATCGCCAGTTTTTGAGGATTTCCCCCCTTCGTCAGGCAGAGAGGTCACCAATGCTCTTTCTGCCTCTAGAGCCGAATACCGTTGACGAGACATGTATTTGGTTACTATGGTTCTCGTTCACTCTATCGCGGTTTTTGCTTCTCTTAGCTCCTCAATCATCATCGGGGTTTCAATAGTGATCTACCATTTTTGTTGTGTGCGCAGCTGATCCAGCTTAATTCGCCTGTCTCTTCCAAGTTGCCACCTTCTGTTTTGAAATGGTATTACGTCCAAGATGTCAAATATGAGCTAAAACAGCCAATCCACCAAACTTCGTCCAATAGAGAGCTACTGGGCTTTAGTTATGCCGAAACTCTTCGAAACTAAGAAGAAAGCAAATGGTACCGATGATTTCAAGAGAAGATGGAGGACGGGCGTATCTGAGGATACCGTACAAAACCGAATGGCGGGTGTAAAGTTTGCATAAAAAATGGACTTTTTTCGGATGGTGATAAAAAAAAGCTAAGACAGATAATTTCTTTTGATAAATGTACCAGGAAAGGTAATTGTTTAAGCTTACTTGCAAAATTAAGTTTACGCCCTTGCGAGCGGCCTTCCGGCAGTTAACTGGTACTTTCTCTATGGTCGACGAAAACATGCGTGTAGGCATGTTTTTAAGTTCTTTCTTCGTTTTATTTATCAATTCTTCCTCAGTTTTCGCGACAAAATTGTTGGAGTAGATCTTACGCTTAAGGTTGCCCAAGAAATTCTCGATGGGACGCATCTGGAGAACGTTGGGTGGGTTCACTGACTTGGGTACCACAACGATATTCAGCCGCACCTTCTCCTCCAACCGTACTATAAATTTCTTCATTCATCCCCTTCTCGCTGATTGTCAGCCACAGCAGCACTTTTGGGGGAATTTGGTGAAATGAACTTCATCTCGGAGCTCACTTCCTTCGTGGGGGAAGTAAAATACGAAGTGCCCTGTCAGCCGTTGCCATCCAGGGTGAGCTAGGGCTCGTCATTTATCACTAGCGCCACGTCGCAATTTGACGGGAAAATCGAGTTGACCATCTTATTCAGCCGCTGCCGCTGCGTCATTGCCTGCAGCTCCGAAACCAGTGGACGTGGCTTCCGCTTTCTGACATGTATGTTTATGTTTGCCAGATACCTTTTCACTGTTTAGCCGGTTGAACCAACCTCCCGGCCAAGCGCACGCAACGATGTAGCTACTTTTCCATCGGTTTTCTTCTTCGGTATCCTTTGGAGCTTCTTGTCGCTTAAGGCTGTCGGCCGTCCAGAACCAGGCTTTTTTTCGATGCTCTGATTGTTGTCTTATAATGCCAAAAAGTTGTAGACGCCGAAACGGGACGCGGCGGGATGCCATTCTTTGAACGCGCACACTTCTGAACGGAGTTGCTTCACTGTTTATGCCATCACGGTAAGAGTTCGACTGATAGAGCTGTCAAATTGTGTCTGCTGACTCCTAGGTTACTATGATTGATGCTGCATGGGTTGTTTTGTCAGTGCCGGTGAAGGTAAACCCATAAAAAATCAGCAATTGTTGTCATTTTTTTTATGCAAACGTTACTACGAGATTTACATCTTAATCAATTGTTTCTAATGTAGATATATCTCTAATTTTGTAAAATAAACAATCTGTTTTGTTGATTAATGTGTAATTTTTTATTTGCTGCTGTTACTATTTTAATTTTATTATTATTACTTTTTGCTCGTTGATTGCGTAACAAAATGTTCCGATGTTATCAAAGCAAAAAAAATGGAAAGGTGAGTTATGTCAGTGACATAACATAAGTTGTTGATGTCAACAAATTGATGTTATTGAATTAATAAATTCTCCTTAAGTCTAAATAACCCTGAAACCCTATGGTATTAGTGTGAGTCTTTCTATTGGTTCTCCTCGAATGTTTTTAGAAACTGCGGGTCGGTTAATCATATTTTGTTTGTTGAATGTCCAACGTGCTTGCAAGTGTTGAATGGATCCTGTGTATACATTAACATTGAACATAGAGCGAATTACAACGAACAACTTAACCTTACACCCAGTAGACCAGTATGGACATTTTCGTTTGGCGAAAAGTTCGAATTGGTTGGAGCAGGAATCGAACCCTTACTTCATGCACAGTCGCTTTAACGACGGGTGGCGCCGCTAACCACTTGGCCACGAAGATGACGTGGATGATTGATTTGGCCATTTTCTCCGGGACACGGCTTTTTAAGCTACGCCGGTTGTTCAGCCGGTGCGTGGAAATGAAAATTTCGATGAGCTCAAGAGATATTTCAACCAAACATACTCTTTTGTTGGCAAACTGACTTGGTCGTCTTGAGAAAGCCGGGTTTTAGTTGTTTACGGAGGGAACATGGTTCTCGATTGAAATTTTCTTTTCAGGCTACAGGACGGCCTGGGTGTTTGGCAGCTCGTAATACTACGGTACTACGCAAAATTTTAGGCCATTTTGTCCGGGACGCGACAATTTATGTAACGCCATGTTGAAGCGGTGCGTGGTTATTAAAATTTCGATGCACCCAAGAGAAATTTCTATCAAACATAATCTTTAGTTGGCAAATTGATTTGATGTTTACGGAGGGAACATGGTTGGCGATTAAAATGTTCTTGGGCGGCAGGACGTTTGGCAGCACACCACTCTGTGAATGGTCCCACCGGAGAATAGTTTGTTCAGCTCCTCGTTGTTGCGGATGGCCAGCTAAAGGTGACGTGGGATGACTTTGGTCTTCTTCTTTTCACGAGCGGCGTTTTCTACCTACGTGCTCGTCAAACACGTCGGTCTCATATGGATGCACAGCGAGAACTGATGGTTGGTCGGACGTCCTCAGATGTTGTATAATCGCTGGCACGGTATCTGTGGCAATATGAAACAATCAGAGCTTTGCGCGTTTTGACATTTTTCTTTTTAGTAAAGGGTGATACGGTCAAAATTTGGTCAAGGGAAAACGCGTGTAAATCGGTGAAATCGTTTATTTAAAAAATCAAATTAAATTTCTTTTTCAAGTTCAATTAGTATGAAATTCAGGAAAAATATTCAGTTAGGCTTCCGCTTTTCCAAATCCGAATTGCCGGGCCTTACGCTTGACCCCTGCCATCAGATTTTGTACAGCCACCTTGTCCACCTTCTTCGCCGCAGAAAGCCAGTTTGCATTGAACTGCTGCTCGTCCTTAGCAGTTTTTTTGGTCTTCTTTAGGTTCCGCTTGACAATAGCCCAGTATTTCTCAATTGGGCGGAGCTCTGGCGTGTTGGGAGGGTTCTTGTCCTTGGGAACCACCTGCACGTTGTTGGCGGCGTACCACTCCATGGCCTTTTTACCGTAATGGCAAGATGCCAAATCCGGCCAAAACAGTACGGAACAACCGTGTTTCTTCAGGAAAGGCAGCAGACGTTTATTCAAACACTTTTTCACGTAAATTTCTTGGTTGACAGTCCCGGAAGCTATGAAAATGCTGCTTTTCAAGCCACAGGTACAGATGGCTTGCCAAACCAGATATTTCTTTGCGAACTTTGACAGTTTCGTGTGCTTGAAAATATCTGCTACCTTTCCCTTCCTTTTGCCGTATAAAACTCCTGTCCCGGAAGCTGCTTGTAGTCGGCTTTGACGTAGGTTTCGTCGTCCATTACCACGCAGTCAAACTTCGTTAGCATCGTCGTGTACAGCCTCCGGGATCGCGCTTTGGCCGTCGTATTTTGTTTATCATCGCGATTTGGAGTCACTACCTTCTTGTAAGTCGATAGTCCGGCTCGTTTTTTGGCTCGATGCACGGTTGTAGACGATACACCCAGCTTATTTGCGGCATCTCGGAGAGATAGGTTAGGGTTTCGCTTGAAACTACCGGCAACTCTCTTTGTCGTCTCAGCGGCTTCCGGTTTTCGATTTCCCCGATCCAGACTTCCTGGCTTCTTCGACAAACGTTCCCCAAACACTTTAATTACATTTGTAACGGTTGATTTGGCAACTTTTAGCGATTTTGCCAACTTTGCGTGCGAGTAGCTCGGATTTTCGCGATGCGCGAGCAAAATTTTGATACGCTGCTCTTCTTGCTTGGACGGCATTTTGACAACTGAAGAGTGAATTCCAAAATCAAAATAGGAGCAACATTCTACACACACACACCTTCAAAATGAGGGGTGTTCAGGTTTTTAAAATGCAAAATTGAAAGAAATACGTCAAGTTGATATTGACCAAATTTTGACCGTATCGCCCTTTAGTTTATAATTAGTTTAAACATCTGTTATGAACTAGGTTAGGTACAGGAATTCAGCTTTGATGTCCTACCTTTCGAATGAAATACTTATCGGAAAATTTCTGTTAGCCAGACAGGAGATATTATCGTTCAAAATCTCCAAACTTGCGTAACGCTTTCGATTTCAGAAATTTTAGTTCGTCGCCCTATACAGCAATGTCAAAAAATTAAACTCAAGTATTTATATTGCAACCCTGGTTTAATTTTCTTGTTGCAAAATATATCTTTCGTTTCTTAATGAAACATTTTCATTCAACACTTCCAGGAATAGCGTGACCAATCTTCTAGAACTGTCACACTTCAAATAATCAATGTTGTGAAACGCTTCTTGAAAACAAACAAGAACGTGCATTTACTGAGAAATCAGGCGAAAGACATTCTTATTTCAATGCTATTTCCAGGAAAGAAGCACATGAGAATTTGGGTATTGCTGGTGATAATAGTCACTTTAAACAGTTGCCAATGTCTCGACTACGGTCTTAAAAAGTCCAGTCCTGATTATTTTCTTGCAGTCTGAAAACCTTAAAGGACATAAAAATACATTTTTATTTTATTCTTATATATATGAATTAGCTATTTCCAACCCTGAAACATACAATTTTGCATGCTTTCTAGTTAAAATAAATATAAATATATTGAATTTATCTTTCAAAAATCGGTCTTACTTGTAGCATCCTATAAAATTAATGAACATAAGCCTTATTAAATCATCAAGTGGCACTCAACAGGATTCAGCTCCCGTTACCCAAATCAGGATACTCTAAACCCATTACCATTTGCATAAACTGTGTGAAATCAAAACAACCGAACACGAATGGACGGAGGATTCCTCCTCGTCAAGAGCCGTTTGAAACTTCAGCTTCTGGGTCTGCTGTTCATGTTCGCTTGTGGAGAAGCCCTGCCCCGTAAACGGTTTAACTTTATTTAACTGGTGGAAATGAAGCGGCAGTGAAACCATGCCTTAGATCATCATAAATCTCGCATCCGAATATTAATTGTGGAGAGGCTGTAACGAGGGTTGCAAGATAGACACACCTTCCAAGGGATGGATGGTTTTTGTTCTTGGAGGAGACTGCTGATGCTTGCGCTTATAAGGTAGCATAACTGTGAAGTGGGTGGCAAAGTAAACAAATACAATTATTTGTATGCTGCGGGGAAGATCTACCAATGAAGTTTGTCTCCATCCATCGTTGAAGTGTGTATCTTCTTCGTTTGAACCATCGATGGTTTCACAATTGTAGGACATGGAGCGTAAGCTCAGCGGTAGGACAATCATACATTATTCATTACACGAAATCATGCATCAATTCGATCTTTGCACGTGAAAAGTACGTTAGTATGATGAACAACTTCAAGCTGCGGAAATGGTGTAATGAATACACAGTTACATAGCGTGCTTACACTTATCAGCAGGACGGAAGGCTCTACAACTAACGATATGTAGACATCCGTGCGTGAGCTAAGTATGATTTATTGCTCAGCAAACCTCTTCACCGGTTGGAACATTCCAATCCAAATTCTTCTCTAGTTGAAATTAACTTTTCAACTGGTCGGTCGAATTTATACGTGAATGGAAGAAGGGTAATTCGAATCCCTTTCCATTCTCTTCAAGTGGACCGAGCTCTCGGATGTTGTCATACTGTAAAGGTTTAAGTTTTCCGAGCAGATAAGGATACGGTCCAGGGATAAGAGATTGGTGGGTAAAGAGGATTCTAAATAGATTTCCAATGTTTCATTTTCTTAAAGAGGGGATGGACGATGCCATGTCTGGCCATGACAAAGTCGAACGTTTTCAAATTAGTACAACACACTCCACGAATGCCATTCGTTGAAACAGTGAACAAAGCTTCTTTCGTCTGTCAAAGGTTTGCGTGAAAAAGGGATAGTCGTCTAATCGTATCATTTTAATCATCTCTATTGTGTGCTGCTTGGAGGCAATCCTGACGAAAGGATTTATTTTTAATGGAAATCTGATGTTTTTTGATGAGAAATCGTGCAGATGGACTGATTGCCATCTCTTTGATGACCGTTCTTAACCAGTCTTAGATTATTGCAAACCTTCCATCAAGTTTTGCCTTTTAGTCCGGATGAATCTATCATCATCCCTACTCAAATATCCATAGCAAATACTCATAATATTTTTAGGTTTTTAGCTCCAGTGAGTCGTTTCCGAATCATGCCTTGAAACCATCCATTAGGTGGCAACGTTCTCCAGGAATAAACATAAGTATTTCTTAGTGAGGCTCGTCAAACAGGTTCCGTTCGTGGAAGAAACGTGCGTCATGTTAATTGGTTGCCTCTTCAGCTTTTTGTTTTGCCCGCTTATCGGCATATTCCGCGTGGCATTGATGTAAAGTGAAATTTACGTGACAGGTATTTTGCTTATTTATGTCACTGAGGTACGGTAAGTAACCAACGCTTCCGTTTCCCTACCGATGATAGATTACATCAACAGGTTCTGCTCAGTTGCAGAGTTCGCGTTGGTCCTCCGGATGAGGAAATATACGCAAAACTCAACATCAAAGGAAATGCCTTAATTAGTCAATTTTTATCGAGGAATTAAAAAAACGGGATTATATTTTCCAATTGCTTTTCTATAAAAAAAAGTTACATGAATTTTCCAACATTTTCATTCCACTGACTTTCTCTAATTATTGTTTTTATTTTTTGTTTCCAGGTATGGACCATGAACGTCGTTAGTTTTGCTTTTTCCATTGGTAAGTTTATTCATTAATTTAAAAAAAGTTGAAAACGAATTTCGTCGCTCTCCGATGTTTGTCGAACATATACAGCAAAAATAATGTTCATTATGATTTAAATATTGATACGTGTAAAATTGTACTTCTTTTTACATGAAGCATCAACTTGCAAGACATTTTGCTGGGAAAGACGGGCATTAGCGTACAATATTAGACAATGTAATAAATGTCTCAGAATGAGTTTTTTTTTCACCCGATTGCGACCGACTGCTTTTCGATCTGTCTAGATAACAGAGACAGCTACGATAATCAATCTCAGAAAAATTGAATGTCTCCGATAAACTTTGTTTGTACTGGAAATTTATCAATTGCAAATGCAGCCTTTGTCCCCCACTAAGGACGGTTGACGGAGAGTAAATAGTTGTTCAATCACGATTCGTTCGATATAAACGTTATCATTACACCGAAAGTTAATTTTTTTTTTATAAGGAGTGTATCGAAAATACGCTATCCACAAACTTTCTTTCAACTTATGTTGAACACCGATATTTTTTTCAAACAAAAAATTGATCCTTTATTGTACGAGGTTAAACTTGAACATAATGAAGACCGGATGAAATTTAAGTTATTCCTTCACGAATTTTCGAACTTTGGATCGAATGCTCTTCATCAAGTTCCGGACAAGTGTTGCATCGCATTTTTTGGACGCTTGAGCCCAAATTTTTTTGAACTCCTGCATGTTTCCAGCTGCTTTACCAGTCTTCTTGAAGACCCTCTTCACGATTGCCCAGTAACGTTCGATGGGTCGAAGCTGAGGGCAATTTGGTGGATTGATATTTTTCTCAACGAAATCTATACCCTTTTCCGCAAGTCAATTGAGAGTGGTTTTGGCATAGTGAGCCGAGGCTAAATCCGGCCAAAACAGTGGAGGTGTACTATGCTTCTTAAATAAAGGCAACAATCTCTTCTGGAGACACTCAGATCGATAGATTTCCGCATTTATAGTTCCGGTAGTGTAAAAAATGGTTGACTTCAAGCCACAGGAACATATTGCTTGGCATACCAGTACCTTTCGACCGAATTTCTCCACTTGAATCGACCTGTCCGCATCGCTCACATCCTCCTCAACGACGGCAGTAAAGTATTGTGGACCTGGAAGAGTTTTTGAGCCCTCCTTTACATAGGTCTCATCGTCCATCAAAACGCATGCATCCGGACGCTGCAAAAGACGTGAATACAATTTCCGGGTCCTTGTTGCTGCTCGCTTCTTCTGTTCTGCACTTTGTTTCGAGATTTTCTGCTTCTTGTAGGTCTTCAGGTGGTTTCGCCTCTTGATACGCTGGATCATTCCGACACTCGTTTCTGCTTTTTTGGCCAAATCACGTATTGACATTGATTTGTTCTTCATGATTAGAGATACCACTTTCTGCTCTAGTTTCGAGTTTGAAGAACCGGGTTTTCTGCCTCTTCCTGGTAGCTCATCCAATGAATAGTGTTCCCCAAACTTATTAATGATGGTTTTAACACTCGCATGATGAATTCCAAACCGCTTCGCCAATTTTCGCATAGTAATACCCTTCTCACTTAACCATGTGTCCAGAACCTTAATTTTCACTTCCTTTTCAATACGCGACATTTTGAAAACGCAGAATTTGAACCGCACAAACAAGTAAACAAAAGAAAGCTGACATTCAAATGCACAACATGCAGTGTTCAGAGCATAAAAAACCATCACAAATACATGCATACAACGCAAATGTATGTGGATAGCTTATATTCGATACACTTCTTATCACCTCCCTCCCCAGCAGGGGAGGATTTTCTGATGTGAAGATCAATCTGATGTTGAAAAGCATAAGCCTTAGAGCGTCAACTTTAAACGTATCAGACTGGAAGTTGTCCAGAAAGACCTGGACCTAGTTTTTGATGATCTTAACAATATTGATCGGAAGTTGTATCGATGCCAGACATAAGTATTTCCAACGGATCTGTTCCGTTTGAAGATGATAGTTACTCGCGTCTGTTGGTGGATGATAAATTGACCTTTCCTGAAGGATGTTATTCTGATTTGCGAATTCCAGTAAACGGTTGAGGAACAATATATTCGAACCAATTCAAGGTGGCTTACAGAAGGCTGTTGGGACGACAGCTTTTAGCTCTGGTAGGATCTTTGCCAGAGTTGCGAATAACTTTGGCTATTTTCCAGCAAGATGAAAAGTAGCCAAGGACTCAATATCTGTTAAGAACCGCTGAAAGATATTGGTAGAGATCAACACTCAAGTCTCGCCGGCGTTGGTGGTGTAGTGGTAAGCGTGACTGCCACTTTGCACCCTAGTGGGTCTGGGTTCAATCCTAGTCGACGTCGATGGTTTTTCTGAGGCGAAAAAACCTGGTCACGTCTTCCTTCGGAAGGAAAGTAAAGCCGTTGGTACCGGTTCATAATCATGAGTCGTTAGTTAGGGTTCAGGTGGTGGAGTCGTCTCCCTGGCATCGGTGATTGTCACAATGTGAGGAAATAGGCCGACGGAAAATAAATAAATAAAAAAACGCTCAAGTCTTTCAACTCGAGAATGATAACTCCGCCGACACCAATGGCTTTCACTTGGTTCACATGATGGCAGTTTTCACCCACCTCATGAGCTGAAATACTAATATCGTCAGGGAACATTATGGGTATGAAGAAGAGGCACGCAACGTGCAATGTGTATCGATCAAGTACAAGGCGACCTGCGGGCTCTCTGTAGACAGCGAGGCAGGCGAAGTACAGCCATGGCCGAATACAATGGAGACAATTTCTACGTAAAGCAGAGATCACATTGCCCTTGGCCTGATTGACTGACTGCATACAGTTCCGTCAAGGTTCAGAAAATCACTCACCTGGTTTAATGAAGGAACATGCTGCTCTCGGGCCCGAGAGATCGAAGGCATCGATAGTACGCAGTTCGTGGTTGATGTCTTCGGGCATATCGGAGAACGCATCGTAATCGACATAGTTGTCAACGCATCGTCAGATTGATTCGGTGTAGTTGTGCCTGGTGATGAGATGCCGCTTGAATGAGGATCCAACTTCGCCCACCACAAGATAGTGATCCAAGCTGAGTTCCTGATAAACAGCTGGCTGAGCGATGTTGATGGTTATGTTGGTGAATAAAATGTCGAAGGTTGTGTGAGCCTCGGCTTGACTCAAATGGGTGGTAGAATCCGAACCCAGTACCGTGTAGTGACACTTTTTCAGGTCATTTTGGATGTTGAATCCGTGTTTTGCTTTGAGGTCACCAGCGATGATGAGTTGCTCCCGCCGCTGCGTTAGCTTGACGATGCCTTACCACAGGACCGTTGCCGCTTGCTGGGAGCAGCAGGCCGCGATGATAACGATCGGTCAGACGGTGGTTTCTACCTCCACACTTTTGGCTCCGGTGACTTTGAGATGAAAAATCAGCAGCAGGCGGCAGTTGATGTTGTATTGCAAAGAAATGGTAACATTGGTCCGATAGAGTTTAATGAGTCTGAAGTCAGGAATATAAACGTTAATGCCAGGCTTGAGATTCGTTCACTGTTCATATTTGTTCATGAAGTTCATTATAAACTACCAGCGTTAATTTGTAGCTCCTTAGAATGACAACAGCACAGTTGTTGATTCAGGGTCTAGATGAAGTCCTTCATGAACGATTTGCTGAACTACTTCTAGCCGGATTTCCCCAGACTGGAGGAGGGACATGTTGAACTGGTGGGCCTGTCATGGCGGCAAAAAGTCGGTGTTCAACTATCGTGGTCGGTTGGTGGTTTTTCTGTCATTAGAATACATCGAGAGGCGGTAAGTTTGGTACATTGCGCCGAAGCTGCATGAACTGTTCCTCCGTCACCAAAGAAGGCGGGCGTCGCTGGTATTTTTTTTATTGATTTCGGGTGTTGATAGCTTGTGAATTTCGACATATTCTCTCGTGGTTGGCACCACAGTTGACGTACTTTGGCTCAACACCTTCGTCTACTTGCTTGCACTCAGTGTTCACGTGCGTTCCAGCACATTTTCCACAACGATATTTCAAGTGGCATTTCCTGATGCCGTACCCAAAGGATAGGCAGTTTCCGCGTTGCGTGACGTCGTTCTCCAGCGGACGGTAACGCTCCCATTCAACGATGATGTTAAAGAGTGTCTAGATTTTCTGAAGATTATCCAGACAGGTTGAGTCCTTTTTCAGAAGCTTTTCCTGATAGTTTTCTGACCCCTTGTGCTCGAAGAGAAAAACTTGGATCTGACCCCTTGTGCTCGAAGAGAAACACTTGGATTGGCTTCAGCTTGACCGATTTTAGCTCAGAAAGAATTTCTTTCGGTGTGTATTTCGAAAGTCTAGGTATGGCCACCTTCAACAGCTTGCTGCTTGGAGAATTGTGCGTTAAAAATCGAAGCAGTGATGCAGAAGTTATGGATATTTTTGAGAAATATTTTTAATATTTTTGGAAAAAAAACACAATTCCTGTTACCAAAGCGGAATGAACCAATCTAATGACAAAAAATAACGTGTCATATATTTTTGTATAAGAAACGAAATAACTAAATATTACCGAGTTCTTAGATATAATAAATTCATCATACCTTCAAACATATTCTCTATCCGCTGATATCCATTATTCTTCTTTTTTCTTGGTGTTTCAAGATTATTGCTTTGACAATCAGCTTATTGCTCTCAATTAAGTATTTTTTTCAATGTCAGGTGCCATTTTTGCATGGGTATGCTTATGCAGCAAATACAATCATACCCTGTGCCCAGGGAGTCGAGAAATTTTCCTCAATGAAAAGTCCCTGGACCGGTCTGGAACCGAACCTAGCCACCTCCTGCATGGTGTTGCTTTGTAGCTACGCTTTTGCCGACTGAGCTAAGGGAGGCCCGATATCCATTATTTTAAACTTATTACTTCCAAAGGTGTGAAATTTTCCATATGTGAAGGCTTCATCGTTTATGGCGCGTTCATTTTTAATATACACGAGTGATGCACGTAAATAAGATCAAAGCAGCAGTATGGTACCAAATATTCCCCCCCGAACTCGAAGTTGTTCCAGAAAGGTGATGGTTATACGGGCATTTCATGCGGGAAATACATGCTTATGGCATTTATGTCTCGTGTTGCCATTCACCAGCCTCACCTGCTTTCGAAAACGACAATTTCCCAACCGAATGGTTAAAAGTGAAAATTCACAACAACAGTTTGTCAGCATTACAACGGCGTGTATCATCCCCAAGCAAACATATTTTCTATGGAGAAACAATAACGATAATACCGTGGGCTTTCTTCTGGAAAAGAGGGCCATAAATATTCGGCAGGAAACGACCGCAGATACAAGCTTTATTATTATTTTTCTTTGATGTTATTACCCAACTGACAAACTACGTCCATCGTGAGGGTTCATTGTGTTCATCCGCCATTTTTTCTGTAGCAAGGTTTTGCAGGCTCTCAACTTAGTTTTGTTATAAGATTTCCACAGTTAACGTTTGCGATCATCGATGTCAATACCAATACATAAATTTGTTAGTTCAATACAACCATGATGTTCTTTTTTCGAACACGTTAATCGAACCACCAGTAACAAATGAAGGTGTCTCTAAAGACATGAAATGGATGTCTCTACTAGTAAGCACCACTAGCTCATCTTTATTAAATTTTGCTCAATTTCACCAGAAGTAACAGAAAAATAATATTCCAGCTGTTCCAATATTCTTCAAATAATTTTTCACCCCTCCTGTTGAATATCGTTTCAACGGGTAACTTTCCGTTATCATAATTCTCCGACCGACGACAATGAAACGCAAATAATCTGTTTTTGGAGAATATAATTTTCCTATAATTATTTTTCGAAGATTCAAAATAGTTCACAATTTATCTGACTTACGTTTCGTTTCTTTCGATTGTCTTCTTCTTCTTCTTCTTCTTCTATTGTTTTGCGAGGGACTTTAACCCTTTGGGTCATTCGTCCCTATCCTTTCGATTATCTTGGGTACATTTACAACTATGCAATAATGCTTCTCAATGTTGCTGCTCTATGGACCTATTGTAAGGATATTTTGTGTTAAATTTACATGTTAAATTTTAAGTTATTTTGACTTACCAGCAGTAATACTTTATATCTTAAGGTTTGAGAATAAGTTTTAGTTCACGGATTTGGAAAAAATAAGAAATGTGAATAGTTCGCTGTATACAATAGCTATTAATTTTACGCAATGAAAACACAACTTTTTTTTCTCCTTTTCCTTGTTTGTTTATCTCCCTCTATTGTCTCAGACACGTATCTGTCAGTGCCGTTGCAGAATCCACTTGCTGAAGTGTCGACCATGGTGGATGACGGAAGGTGCGCTGAGTCCAGTTTGGCCAACACCTCCGTCCCTTCCTTTGTTACGCTTTTCGAATTGGTGAACCTTCTTTTTTCGATGAGTTAGTATCGCATTGGCGGAATTTATTTCAAAATATTCTGTATGTTATTCCTTGCAAAAAAGTATTGAAAATAATTAGTTGCATTATTTCAATAGTTATAATAGTTTCCAAATCGATTAGCCGGAATTCATAAATGTACAGCTCTGGCTGAAAAGATTTACATTTCGTGACGCGTTGCATTAATATCGATCAATCCATATTCAGGTTTCACAGTTAGTTCAAATCTTCTTAGGTTACAACATGCATATGCTATTAACGAACTTTGTACACATTCCTTGGAAGTGCAGCCAATTGCTCAAATTCATAAGATATGTTCAGCAGAATTTATCATGACTGGATAAAGCAATTTACGCTTACCCTTCACATCAACAGTAAGCAATTTTGTAGCATCGTGCTCTAGGCCGCTCTCGTTCGGATCAACAGCGCATCAGCATTCCTCACTCCCGCATGACTTCGTCGTGGTTGACTGGCTCGTGGTTGTTGAAATTGAGACGATGAGAGAAGCGCATTAAATTTTACGAAGCATCTGTGGCCCACGAAAATGGGCACGTGCTTTCGTCTTTTTATGAGCGAGTTGGTAAAAAAATACCGGGCTCAGTTGTTAGTTGTGGATCTGACCGACCCGCCGGATAACCCGATGCGAACTTTATAATGGTGAGTTATGGTGGCTTTTCCACCAGTTGGGTTAGGATAAAAGTGAAAAACAGTGGATGGAACCAGCAGCATTTCCTTTCAACCGCTGACTGACACTGGTGTTGGGGGGAGAAGAAACATATTTTGAATTCATTTCTCGGTGCCACCAACAGGTTCAGCTACTTGACACTGTTGCTGTTGAAAATTTCGCATTGCGGTGTTCAAAACAAATGTGCAAGTGCTTAGCAGTGAAACGTTTTATGATCGGTTTAAAAATTACCCTCGAAGGATCAATCTATTATTCTACAAGTGG
This sequence comes from Aedes japonicus, assembly GCA_034211315.2. Lineage (NCBI taxonomy): Eukaryota > Metazoa > Arthropoda > Insecta > Diptera > Culicidae > Aedes > Aedes japonicus. The sequence goes on along the minus strand of JASCZW010005443.1, from coordinate 200,201 downwards.
AGCTTACCGAATCAAAATAAAAACAATGTCATTCTAGAGGTAACGAGTCCCCGTTTTTCGATTCTTACCATCAATTGTCATTGGTATCAGCCATTTCATCCGCTATTCATAACAAAATCCTACATTTGTTACTGCTGCAATAAACGGACTTTGTTTTCAAAAGCCGCTCTAGCTGTATTTCCTCCCCCACCCATCAATGAACTGTCCAACATTCCAAGTTGCCCAGAAGGCGTAAAGTTATAAAACAATATTTTTATTACACCTACACACTTCATTTTTACTATCTCTAATAGCACGTATCCTCTGTCTCGGTATTTTGCCTTCCCACAACTGTTCCCCCCCTATCTGGTGCGGCTCGCTTTTTCAGCGCCGATGTTGAACCGGACTCCACAGTGAACTCAAAACTCCCGGTCGGAAAAGGAAAATTCATTAAAGTGGAATGCTCCCTCGGTTTTTTTTTGAACCTCGAAATATGCGCTTGCTGTACTGCAAAACATACATACCTCCCATTCAGCCGCAATCGTCACCGGGGTACCTAGGCTCCAACGCGGACGATGATTCTTGTGCGGTGGACGGTCGGCCCCAACATGTTCCATACTGGTGGTATCAGATAAATAGGAGGTCGGATCGAACCGTTTCTCCTGGTGACTGGCTGGGCTGCAGTCATGTTGTGTGTAGGGATAAAGGTGGAACGTGGGATACAACTTTAATCTAGCGACGTGTGGCACCCGGTAAAATCCGGTCTTTGTCGTCTCGCTCACCCTGCCAAACGCAGTTGATAGATACATATGCATTGCGACGCGACGTGCGAAGGGACGTGGAAGTTTGGTGGCCGTATGAATTTTAAAATTCTCGGTTCTGGCTTAGTGTCGGCTTAGAGCTCGTTTTGAGATGATTGGAAGGATTTCATCCACCGGAAGTTGAGTGCATTTTGCTGTTTTTGAAAGGTTCTGCGGGTGCTGGGATGGGTGCGTTTAATTTATATTTTGTTATTTTTCCTGCCTGTTCAATAATGAAAGCTTACTAACTGTTTTGGCATAAGGAGTGTATCGAAAATAAGCTATCCACAAACTTTCTTTCAACTTATGTTGAACACCGATATTTTATTCATACACACTACCAAAATCTCGTGTATATTTCTGTCCCTGAGACCGACACATGCAAGCGTCCTTTAGCGCATAAGAATGCGTTGAAAGAGATGAGAAAAAAAATTCAACTAAACACATCTTTTGTCGAATTGCGTGTGTTTCAGTTTCAGGAGACATAATTTTACACGAAATCTTTCTTTACGTCCCCCGACTATTACATTCCCCGACTTTACGTTCCCGGACTATTTACAAACAGGAATTAGGTCTTGTGTAAAATTCATAATTTCTAAGTGTGTATAAAAAATTGATCCTTTATTGTACGAGGTTAAACTTGAACATAATGAAGACCGGATGAAATTTAAGTTATTCCTTCACGAATTTTCGAACTTTGGATCGAATGCTCTTCATCAAGTTCCGGACAAGTGTTGCATCGCATTTTTTGGACGCTTGAGCCCAAATTTTTTTGAACTCCTGCATGTTCCCAGCTGCCTTACCAGTCTTCTTGAAGACCCTCTTCGCGATTGCCCAGTAACGTTCGATGGGTCGAAGCTGAGGGCAATTTGGTGGATTGATATTTTTCTCAACGAAATCTATACCCTTTTCCGCAAGCCAATTGAGAGTGGTTTTGGCATAGTGAGCCGACGCTTAATCCGGTCAAAACAGTGGAGGTATACTATGCTTCTTAAATAAAGGCAACAATCTCTTCTGGAGACACTCAGATCGATAGATTTCCGCATTTATAGTTCCGGTAGTGTAAAAAATGGTTGACTTCAAACCACAGGAACATATTGCTTGCCATACCAGTACCTTTCGACCGAATTTCTCCACTTGAATCGACCTGTCCGCATCGCTCACATCCTCCTCGACGACGGCAGTAAAGTATTGTGGACCTGGAAGGGTTTTTGAGTCCTCCTTTACATATGTCTCATCGTCCATCAAAACGCATGCATCCGGACGCTGCAAAAGACGTGAATACAATTTCCGGGCCCATGTTGCTGCTCGCTTCTTCTGTTCTGCACTTTGTTTCGAGATTTTCTGCTTCTTGTAGGTCTTCAGGTGGTTTCGTCTCTTGATACGCTGGATCATTCCGACACCCGTTCCTGCTTTTTTGGCCAAATCACTTATTGACATTGATTTGTTCTTCGTGATTAGAGATACCACTTTCTGCTCCAGTTTCGGGTTGGAAGAACCGGGTTTTCTGCCTCTTCCTGGTAGCTCATCCAAAGAATAGTGTTCCCCAAACTTATTAATGATGGTTTTAACACTCGCATGATGAATTCCAAACCGCTTCGCCAATTTTCGCATAGTAATACCCTTCTCACTTAGCCATGTGTCCAGAACCTTAATTTTCACTTCCTTTTCAATACGCGACGTTTTGAAAACGCAGAATTTGAACCGCACAAACAAGTAAACAAAAGAAACCTGACAGTCAAACGCATGCAGTGTTCAGAGCATAAAAAACCATCACAAATACATGCGTACTACGCAAATGTATGTGGATAGCTCATGTTCGATACACTCCTTATGCGCGTTTTTAAGATTCATTTTGAAAAAGAGTTCTGATTTTGAAACGGAGCAGTTTCTCGAATCTTAGGACTAGAAACAGTATAAAGATTCGAAAAATGACCACCTGAGGTTGCTACTCCGATATTTCCAGATCAATTGTCAAACGTGACTTAAAATCAACAGTGGCTAACTTGCATCCTTATTGTGAAAAAAAACTATTGATCTAAGGCCAGCACTGGCCCTTCCCGAATGCAGGTCGAGAGATGGTAGGAATGTGTTGATGTTGCACCTTGCATCTTGCAATACATTTCTACGCCATTTGAAACAAAAGTTTTGGTATTTTGTTTGTTCTGCTGTGCTATTTCGACAGAATACTATAATTTAGGGGTTGTTCTTTGTGAGTTGTAATTTTAGGGGTTTTTCATTATGCTTGGGACTGATGTGTTGGTACTTTTTGAGCCAAAAATTTATTCATTTTCTTCTTGACTATCCAGCCTGGTGATACTCTCTTTGTTGGAAGCCTAGAACACCTCTGCACTTCCAACGAAAAATCCGTTAGTGTACGGCAGGCTGTGAAAATTGAATAGAATCATTCAAATTTGAGCGGAGGGATATTCGAAAAGCAGTACCAGATCAAGTACACAATCTTTTATCGAGCTACTAAAATGCTGGAAAAGTAAGGAGGAGGATACCTCCTTGACCGGCTAAAGATTGCGCACCTGATCGCGCTCATGGAATAAATTAATTGTAAGCATCGCTTTAGAGCCGCATATTAACCACACAGATTTGCTATTCCGTGATCGATTGAAGTCAGCTGAAGTTGCACAGAGAACCAACAGAAGCTCACTTGAGAGTTGTGAATTGCTTTCAATGTGTTTCCTCCTGGTTTCCTCATTTATATGTATATTAATTTTTAGTTCGATATATGTTGCTACTAAAACCCTTATGCTGACTCCTTACGAGTATCCCAGGAAAGGAAAATGTGATTTTTTGTTGGTTTTATCTTGGAAGTATCTGGAAGGTTTACATTTGCTCGATTTTTTACGAAGTGTCACGTTTGTCGTCACAGTAGCTTTGTCTAACATATCCGTGAGTATATGAAACGAAGTAAACATTGGCAATCTTAATATCACTGACTAACTAAATTTTTTAAAGTGTACCTTTGTCTCATAAACTACTTGTAGACGAGTATGTGATCATAGCAATCTACATGTTATGGATGATTGGTTTCTTGAGCAATCGGATAAAACCAGCGTTGCCAGGTGGATTTATACAATATCAGTATTGCTTATTAAAAAATATCGGTATTTATCGGTATAAAGTAAAATTCAGATTTTTTTCAAGTGAACTATACACTTTTGATTGTTATTTTTGTATTCTCCCCAGCGCGGAAGTAACGATCTTTGATGAAGTTTTTTTTCAGCAGCAGATAATTTATCATCTCCATGCAAAGCGCTAGGAGCGGACAGTAATTTTATTGCTAGAACAAATAGACATGAAGAGAAAGTGTATTGATAGATCCGTAAGGGAACGGGAGGCTTTGAAATTGAATAGATGTAAGTTTGAAAACGAGCGGAGGGCATTTGAACGGTAGTAATTACTGTCCGCTCCTAGCGCTTTGCATGGAGATGATAAATTATCTGCTTCTGAAAAAAAACTTCATCAAGTGAACTATAGTTTAATTTTGATATAAGATTACAATATATTTTGGCGATCATTTTTCTTCTATTTTCAAATTTTATATGAACAAAGTTTGACGTGAACATAAAAAATAAAATAAAAAATGCTTTAGTCATTTTTTTTATTTTTACCATCTCGAGGTTGAATATGTATACTATGAATAAATATACAGGTATACCTCGATAGTACGTACATCAACTTTCTCACTCCAAATCACAATTGCATAAAAACTACTGGTTCTATCTGAAATTTAATACAACCAAAAGAAAGAGCAGCCTTCTGTCCTTACTTTTGGTTGTATGCGTTTTCAGATCAATCTGTAGTTTTCGTGCAATTGCGATTTGAAGACAGCAAGTTGATGTACGTACTATCGAGGTATACCTGTATATATTTTTTAGAATACACACTTCTTAAGATGTTATTAAGATAACAAAAATCATGTATAGCGATAAGGTTTTTGAGCCAGCTCCCGTTGTGCTAAGCACCTCGCTAAGCAAATCCCTTATTTATTTTAAATAGATTTTAACACAAAAACGGATTATTTCTAGTGTATACCGCTTCCAATTTTATACTCTTTTCCATACATACCACTGGATTTGTTAGTCACGAAAAGCTAAGATATGGTCGATTACTCAACACTGCTTTTAGAGCGCATAGTGTATTTGATATTTTTGATTTTTTTTTGCTTAATAGAACGAAAATAGGCGACTACGACGAAGTAGCGCTCTACCCTATCAATAAACTAGTAATTTCTTTTGAAAATCCCATATTAAAAAGCAGAAATGTATAAAGTATTGTTGCTTGTTAATATAGGACTGATGAGTTTATTTTGCTTAAAATTACAACCCGTCTTCATTTGTTAACGCATTTAATATCATAATTAGACTTGATAGTTTTATCACAGACATACAACCATAACACTACAAATTTGTTCATCGTACGTGCATTTAAGACTAATTCAAATGTTTCTCGCGTTGAGTTTCGAACGGGCGAACTGCATATATTTCTGGTGCAGTTGAAAACCGGAATATAGCAGTCGCGCCAATCGATTTTACTGCCGTTCTATGACATCAAACAGTGGCGCAACTAGTGCGCTGTATAGCGCATCAGATGCGCCATACAGCGCACTAGATACGCCATTGTTTGGACTTATGGAACGGGAGTAAAATCGATTGGCGCGACTGCTATATTCCGGTTTTCAACTGCACCAGGAATAGCGATTTCTCTTCTTTGATCCGAAAATAATTGATAACTACAAGCAAACGAGTTGGCATATCCGTTGCGATAATCTCCGTCTCGCAGGTTAAATACTAAAACTTGCTTTAACTAAGATATTAGCCAAAAATCGACTAAGGGAAATTGATCACTGCAATTACCTCCGTATGAAACTCAAAGCGATGTTTGGCGTATAAGAAATGTTAAATGATTCGAAAATAGATGCCATTGCACTATGGTCCAGATTACGAATTTACGAGGAAACATGCTCCCAGCGCCTGCACTTGAAACTTAACATCAAAGTGATGTTCTAAAATATGGTTTGTATCACCCAGGCCCATTTTGTGATGTTAATTAAAATTAGGGTGGTCCCCATTTTTACAGATATACATAACCTAACTTTTTTATTTGCAGAAATAGACGCTTACACTTTTCGGCAAAGTTGTAGCGCAGAGAATTTAATGGAATTTTCATATATAAATTTTTATGTAGCCTAAAAATTGACCGATTTAGAGCAATTTTCCCTCATCAACTTAGGGTGTACCATTAAAAAAAGTTTTTTTTGCCCTAACTTTTTTATTTCAATTCCCACCGTAAAGTTGTGTTGCGACGAGTTTAAAAAGAAAAACTTCAATAACTATTGATTGGTTAAAGCTAGCGGCAAAATAAATATATCAAAATACACCTTTAAAAGTTCTACAACTCGTCCAAACAAAGTTTTACGATGAAAATTGAAATAAAAAAGTTAGGACAGAAAAACTTTTTTTTATGGTACACCCTAAGTTGACGAGGGAAAAGTTGCTCTAAATCGGTCAATTTTCATTCTTTTAAAGGCGTGTATTTTGATATATTAATTTTGCCGCTAGCTTTAACCAATCAATAGTTATTGAAGTTTTTCTTTTAAAACCATGCCAGATTCAAATGTAATTTTCTCAAGATACAGAAATAACATATCTCTAGTTTTCACATATGCTTAACAATATAAATTGTCCTTTTGAATGACGTCTTCAATTTTTTTTTGTGTTTGCCCCAATTATAAAAATCAACATTTGAAAAGGGCATATTTTTTAAAGAAAAACTTCAATAACTATTGATTGGTTGAAGCTAGCGGCTAAGTTTGTGCACCAAAGTACGCGTCTTTATATGTTCTATAACTCGTCGCAACACAACTTTACGGTGGGAATTGAAATAAAAAAGTTAGGGCAAAAAAAACTTTTTTTAATGGTACACTCTAAGTTGATGAGGGAAAATTGCTCTAAATCGGTCAATTTTTAAGCTACATAAAAATTCATATATGAAAATTCCATTAAATTCTCTGCGCTACAACTTTGCCCAAAAGTGTAAGCGTCTATTTCTGCAAATAAAAAAGTTAGGTTTTGTATTTCCGTGAAAATGGGGACCACCCTAATTTTAATTAACATCACAAAATGGGCCTGAGTGATACAAACCAGGTTGTAGAACATCACTTTGATGTAAAGTTTCAAGTGTAGGCGCTGGGAGCATGTTTCCTCGTAAATTCGTAATCTGGACCATAGTGCATTGGCTAAAGGATAATGTTGAAACTTAACACTATTGAAATGTTATGTGTGACTGAATGAGCTGGATATCATCGTTCTTTACCAGGGGGTAAGTCACTCTGCCACGTTGTGTGTGTGTTTCAGAATGTCGGAAGGTGTTTCTGTGATTCAACTTATCTGTCAATACTACAATCGAAAATTTATGCTTATTGGCAACCTTGGACCTTTTTGGCGGGTTATTCACGCACACTTATGCATTATTTAAATCACATGATTGTAAGCGAGAGAGAAACAAAACAGTGAAAAAACAAACAATCGATTCGTGTAAGTGGTGCCTTGATACGAATTTATCTTTCATGTGGTGGCGAGTGTGTTTGAAGTGTGGCGGATTGTGTTCTTTAGAGTTTTTAACACATAGTGGCCGAGTTACTTACCCTCTGTTACTTACTTTTCTTTTCGTTTAAAGCTTTTTTATTCCTTTGTTTTGTTTTTTTTATTTATTCAAATCTGGTGCAGTCTTAATTGAGAAAATATTTTCTGAAAAATAATTAATTTGGGGTAAGAAATCTAAAAATGCACGCTGATAAATAATAAACAAAATATATTGTTGATATATAATGTAGAAATAACTTTCATATAAAATCGGTATTTATCGGTATAAAATATTGGAAATCGGTATTTTCAGAGCCCTCTTCGGTATATCGGTATTGAGAATAAAAATCGGTATAAACACCGATATATTGGTATACCTGGCAACGCTGCCGGGTTGGATAAAACGATGGAGCGGGTTGACGAAATTGACGTTAGTAGCAAATCGTGAACTGGCTTATTTCATTTCGCCCTCACACACATGTACGGGATCGCACTGATACAATAGTGTTAGATCATGTACGCATGCTTTTAATAAGTCCACACAATTGGGTACTTTATTCCATCGCTGCGAATTTTTTTGGCAGTTCTTCTTCCAGAATATTGGCAGTTCCGAATATTGGCAGTTCTTCTTCCAGATTACATATACATAGCTTCACCAAATATCCCAAGTGACGCATGAACTACTTGAAACCCGTTCCGTACCCGTATGATAGGATTCGTGGTGTCGTACGATGGATTTAGCGTGATGCAGGATAATTAAAGGCTAACGACCCCCTTTTCATCGGAACATACTTGATTTGTCATGAAATCGGAACACCGCGGCTTGAGCTACTACGAGATATTAGACAATATCTTATACAACTTTGCCGAAGACATCTATTGCTTTTATCAACTTACGACAAAAGATTTTTTTTTATCTCACTTACAGGTAGATTGATCGAAACAAAATTTTATTTGTTTCATTAGAAATACAACAACTGCATTCTACATAGCATACCCTATTTTGTTCTCTAATAAATCTGATGATCACGTTTTTTTTGGGTTTCAAACCGCTCTTGGCATGTCGCTTTGATTTATTTTTATCTATAGCGTAACTGTTCCCATTTGATCCCATTGTTCTCATATTCGTCTTACGCTTAACCTTTTTTTTTCATGAAGCCTGTCCGCGTTAAATTACGGACACTTTTCTTTCAGTGTAGATTTTGAATTATTTCACGGATCACCAAACCGTTTCACTCATATGACAGCTGAAACTCTATTTCGTGGTACAACTTTATTTCGTGGTACAACATGTTAACATTCTTGTCACATTCAGTAAAATGGCGTCGAATCAAGTGACAGTGCACAAACGCATTTTGTACGAACGGCAGCAAAATCCGAATATATCGGTACGCTGGATCTTGCCAAAAAACTGAAACTACCGAAAAAAATTGTGTTTTGTGTTTGCAAATCATTTGAACAGCGTTTGACTGTGGATCGAAAGGTTGGAAGTGGAACAAATCGAAAAATATGCGCATGACAAAAGGACAAAAGGAAGGTGGTAGCCATTAACGAGAAAAATCCCAACCTTTCTGTGCCTAGTTGGGAAGTCAAAATCATTCGTACAAAAAGTGAAGAAGAGGCAAAGATTGAAGGTGAAAAAGTTAATAAGCTTCCCAACCGTGATGACAAGCAAAATGTCACTGCGAAAAGTCGAGCTAAAGAAATCAACTTTTTGCAATCAGTTTCATGTACCGTAATGGACGACGAAACATACCTAAAGGGTGTATTCGATAAAAATGGCACACAAAAAATCTTCTGTAACTTTTGAATCGTATGAGTAAAAAACCTAGAAATTTCAGTAGATCTTATCCATAGTGTATTATTTACATCTGCCAAGTTTCATAGTTTTACGTTCAGTAGTTCCAGTCATGTCGTCGAAACAAGAAATTGTCCGTGAGAAAATTTTGTGCACTCACAATCAAAATCCAGGGGCGTCCCACCGGTGGATTGCTAAAAGGCTTGGAGTTGCAAATACTACTGTGTCTCGTGTAATAAGAACCTTCAAGGAGCGTTTGAGTGTCCAAAGGAAGGAAGGGAGTGGTCGTAAAAGTGGTCCAATGGACAGTAAAATGGTCAGGAAAGTCGTACAACAATTCAAGAACCGTCCAAACATGTCAATTCGAGATGTCGCTAAAAAGTCTAAGGTGTCAGTCGGTTTTGTGCAGAAAACCATGAAACGTGCTGGGTTACATGTTTACAAAGTGCAAAAAGCCCCAAACCGGAATGAAAAACAAAACATCACTGCGAAAACCCGCGCCCAGAAACTTTACACGAAGCTGCTCACCAAATCCGGTTGCATCGTGATGGATGACGAAACATACGTCAAGGCCGCCTTCCGTCAACTTCCTGGGCAAGAATATTTCGTTGCCAAGTCGAAGTTCGATGATCCGGAGGATGTTCGAAAGAAGAAACTATCGAAATTTGCAAAGAAGTTTCTAATCTGGCAGGCGATTTGCGGATGTGGTGAAATAAGTGCTCCCTTCATCACTTCCGGAACAATAAACGGTGCGATTTACACGAAAGAGTGCCTTAAGAAGCGTCTCTTGCCATTCATTAAGAAGCACAAAGGATCAACTCTGTTTTGGCCTGATTTAGCATCCTGCCACTACGCTCGAAACGTATTGGAGTGGTACCGAGCCAACGAAGTCAATTTTGTGCCAAAGGATATGAACCCACCAAATTCACCGGAACTTTGTCCAATTGAAAAATTCTGGGCAATTATGAAACGGAACTTCGCAAACATCCCAAAACTATAAAAACAGAGCTAGAATTGAAGAAAATTTGGGTAAAAACAACAAAAACACTGGGAAAATCGGTTGTACAAAATTGGATGGGTGGAGTGAAAAGGAAGGTGCGGGCATTCGGGATGGGAGACGAAATTGAATAAAACAAATGTTGTAAATCAAAACTCATTAGTAGTTCTTCATTCCCTGAAAATTTCAAGTAAATCCGATAATCAGTTTAATTTTGATGAGTATATATGTGTGTGCCATTTTTATCGAATACACCCTTTACTTGAAGATTTTAAACAACTTCTGAGTCCGGCTTTTTGAACCGCAATCCAAAGGAACGACTGGACAAAGAAGGTGTCCAATTTCCCGAAAGATTATTTGATTTGGCAGGCCATATGTAGTTGTGGTCGAATATCTACAAGTTTCGTCTCTACCAGCACTATCAATAAGGATTTGTCCGAGAAAGAATATCTGCAAAAGCGTTTGCTACCGTTTATCAGAAGCCACAACTCTCCAGCTCTGTTTTGGCCTGATTTGGTTACTTGTGTTTACGCGAAATCCGTCCCGGAATGGTATATGGTACAAGTGGTCAAATACGTGCCAAAAACAGCCAATCCACCAAGCTGTCCAGAACTTCGCACAATAGAGAAGTGCTGGTCTTTGGTTAAGCGGAAATTTTCCAAAACTAAGAAGAAAGCAAATGATAAGAAGAAAGCAAAGGGTACCGATGATTTCTAGAGAAGATAGAGAATCGTCACGGCGGGTGTATCTGAGGATACCGTACGGAACCTGATGGCGGGTGTTCCACAAAAAGTTCGAGAATTTTTCAGAAAGAAGGGTAAACATTTTAATCAACTGTTTCTAATGTAGATTTAACTCTATTTTTGGAAATAAACAGTCGGTTTTATTGAATTATGTGTAAATTTTTGTTGCTGCTATTATTTTGGTGTCCGAAAAATAATGTGGAGAGGCTGTAATAACATTTGCTTAGGCATCTGTAGTCACAAACCTAGTTTTACTGCATATGAAGCGTTAATGATTCATTTATATATAGATGGCACGTTAAGTTATAAAAAATGCCCAAAAATAGCATTTTTCTAAACAGTTCCTAAGATGTGTTTGTGCTGACACCTAGGGCAGATTAGCACAAGCACAGTGTTGCACTAGCTGCGCAGTATGAACCATTATTACCCACCAAACAATATTACACACTTTCTGTAGGGTTGCATCATGACGCATGAAGTGCGCTGTATAGCGCATCTCATGTTGATTCAAAGATTCGACACTTTGTTGACCACGGAAAAGAAGAAAAAATTGATTTGCGTTTGTGGTTTTACGGTTTTGAATTGATTGAGCATAATTTTAAACTACATTCAGGGAAATAATTACAGGGCAGCTGGGGAACGTTGGGCGGGTTCGCCGGCTTGGGTACCAAACCGATATTCAGCCGCTCCATTTCCTACAACGATCGCTTCGAGTAGTGGGCCGACGCCAGATCCGGCCAGAATATCGCGTCTTCGCTCTTATGGTATATCTTGATGAACGACGTGACTTCCGGCAGGCATTTCGTACTATAAATTTCCCCGTTCACTGTCAGTCCTTAGCGAAGGAAGAGCGGATTTGACCTCTCCTTCTTGCTGATTGTCAGCCACATCAGCACCTTCTTTGTGTGAAGGAAATGAACTTAACCTCGGAGCTCTGTGGTGGAAGTAAAATACGAAGTGCCCTGCCAGTCGTTGCCATCCAGAGTGAGATAAGTCTCGTCGTCCATCACCACCGCCACGTCACGATTCACCGGGAAAATCGAGTTGACCATCTTATTCAGCTGCTGCCGCTGCGTCATTTCCTGCAGCACCAAAACCGGTGAACGTGACTTCCGCGTCCTGTTTGGCCGGTTTAAGCGACCTCTCGGCCAAGCGCACACAGCGATGTAGCCACTTTTACCTTTGTCTTTCTCTTCAGTATCCTTTGGAGCTTCTTGTCGCTTAGGGTCGGCGGCCGTCTGGAACCGGACTTTCTTTCGATGCTCTGACTGTGTTTAATAATGCCAAAATGTTGTAAATGCCAGAACGGGCGTATCTGGCGTCTACAAAGTGTCGCACGATGTCCGTGTTCGACGCGGCGGGGTGCCGTTCTTCAAAAGCGCATACATCTGAACGAAGTTGCTTCACTGTTTTTACCATCACGGTTAGATTTCAACTTATAGAGCTGCCAAGTTTTGTCTGCTGACTGATGTGTTACAATGATTGATTCGTTTCGTCAGTTTCGTCAGTGTGAGTGAAGATAAACCCATGTCCAATTTTTTAAATGCAAACGTTAATCCACTATATCTTCTATTCGCATTAGGTTAAACGTATACACACAGCTCGAAAAAGTAGTGTGAATTTCTGTTCAACATCATGCACATAAACGAAGCGTCACAAAACATACACATTTCAGTGATAAATCGTGTAAAGTTCTGGAATATTCCATACATTGTCGATAATGTTGTACGCAAAAGCTCGTCTTTTATAGAACTGTTTCTTGCAAGTTGCTGTTGGAATGAAATACAATTTCACATGCTTTAATATTTACATCACAATAAAAAATCATTTTTTTTCTGTGCAGATGTGAAAATGGCAGCATATTAGTCTTAATTCACTCATAACATTAAACAAGGTTTGTTAAATGGCAAATTTCTACCAATCACGATCAAGGATCAAGCATATTCGGAGTTCTACGTCATCGATGAATCGTTGCATATATTTTGCTACCACTACCATCAAATGCCTTTTTCTGCCACATCTGTTTACACCTCATCGGGTTGAACGTTCAAATTTGATCACATTGTTCGCATCGAATTCTAATTAACAGTAAACAACCGCAGCATGCCAGGAAAAAATGCCCATTCTATCCTAAACAGCGTGCTTGTTATCTCCTAGGTTCAATGACATTCACAGAGTAACAGCTTTCGGGTTAGTTTCCCCGAGGGACTTTCCCACCGTAATGAACTATGCCAACTAGACGGTGTGTGACCATATCCGCATAAGCCAAAGCGAACCGATCCTGCACAGTCACGATAAAAGTGTGAAATAACAAACGGCCGCACTATTATTATCTTATTTCACGCTCCGTTGCCAACTCAATTTCCCAACTAGTCTACGATCCACGATAGTGTGATGGAAATCACCGGTCGGCACTCTATCTAGCTTCCACCGGTGACGAAGTTAAATCTAGATTCATGGGCTGTGCGGTGCAGTCGCAGTACCTAACCAACTAACTCTTGCTTTGTTAAACTGGTAATGGAATAGGCAAAAACGATGTGACAGATGCGTTTTCCTGGCTTGTTTACTAAAGCGTAAAACATGAACTGGATGGAATGGACCGCAGATTACCTACCTGGCACAGGTTGATTCTATCCCCACCACTACATGTTGTATGTTGACTAGACAGCAGATTGTGATAATTAACAAAGTGATGGATAATTTACCGCAGTTAATCTCTGTTGTGTGTTTACTTAATTAAAACCAAACAAGAAAGCGCGGCCGCCATGACGCCTTCATATAAGCAGATCCGGTTGGAAGCTGTCAGACGGTTCAATGACGTTGCGTATCTAAATAGCAACACCACTAGCATCACATGGCAGCATATGTTCGATATTGAGTCTACACAACGGTTATATCCCCCCGAACTAAGATTCCGGCATCATGGTTGACTTCCGGTGTGTGTAGAAACCGCAAGAAAGTTTGCTCTTTCTACTCTGTTTAATGATGGTTGCTCCTAGATATAAGAAGCTTCTCTATGATTGTCCTCAATTTGCATAATCCCATCTCATATGTAGATGGCAGCGCCCCGTTGATGTTCATTAAAATCACTTTACCGAATGGATAACTTTATCTTCCCGAGAGTGGCCAACGACGGGGATTTTCTCCGAAGCATGGAGCAAAAAACCTTAATTGGCGAAAAATGCAAATTGTAATTAATTTCATATTTTACAACAGCTTCCGGCGCATTATGGATTGCTCTAGGTAGCACCTCAGCTACCTACAACTTTCAAAGCAACAGCAGACGTTAAATGTGGATAATCCTGGCAGTTCATTCAATACACTGAAAATTATTTTATGTTAATGATAAAACATTTGTTTAGTTTCACTTTAATTTTAGCAGACGTTAAAAATAAGCTGTTTATTAAAACAATGCAATAATTCAATTCATGATATTTTAGAAGAAGGAAAAATATTCAGCTAAGCTTCCTTTTTACCGAAGGCGGATTGCCGGGTATTTCGTTTAACACCTTCCATACGATTTTGTACAGGCTTCTTGTCCACTTTATTCGCAGCAGAACGCCGGTTTGCCTAGAACTGTTTCTCGCCCACAACAGCTTTTTGAGTCTTCTTAAGGTTTCGCTTGACGATGGCCCAATAGTGTTCGATTGGGCGGAGCTCTGGCGTGTTTGGAGGGTTCTTGTCCTTGGACACCACTTGAACGTTATTGGGAGCATACCACTGCATGCCTTTTTTTTCGTAATGGCAAGATAGAACAGAACAATTGAGACACTCACTCAGATAAATTTCCTGGTTGACGGTTCCGGTCGTAATGTAAACTTTGCTCTTCAAGCCACGGTACAGATGGCCTGTCACACGAAATATTTCTTCGTGAACTTTGACAGTTTAATGTGCTTGAAAATATCTGCCACCTTTTGCTGTTCGGTTGCCGTATGAAATTCCTGTTCAGTCGAGTACAACTTTCGCAATCGTGCTTTGGCCAACGTGTTTTATTTGTAGTCGCGATTTGGAGCTACCACTTTCTTGTAAGTTGACAGTCCAACTCGTTTTTAGCTCTATCCACGGTTGAAGGCGCAACTCCCAGCTTTTTTGCGACATTTCGGACGGAGAGGTAGGGGTTCCGCTCGAAAAAGCGCGCAACTCTTTTGTCGTCGCTGTGGCCTCTGGCTTTCGATGTCCCCCCGATCCAGCTTTGAGGTTTGAGATTTTGTGCTCTAAAGTTATAACGATTGAAGTGAAATTGCCGGAAAACAGGCACCAGTGCTTATTTTTAAATTATTTCTTGAATCTTATCGTTTAGAATCCAAAAAAAAGCCAATGAAAACTTTCATTTTTGCGGTTCAAATTCGAACACCTTGTAAGCTAGCTTCCTAAACTGTCAAACAAGTAAGGTTAATACATTCGTTGCAATGATCTATAGCAGCTTTGTTTTGTTTTGATTCACTCTGTTATTTTGACAGAATTAGGGACGAGTCATTAAACTTGGGAACGAGTTTCGGACCGATGTACTGATACTTCCTGGTTAAAAACTGTATTCATTTTCTTCATGACTATTCAGAAGCTGGTATTAGGAGCCTTGTCGCCTAAGTTTCAGTACCGTACGCTTGTTTGTTTTGGGAATAACGGGTTGAATTCTGAAAATCACATACATTTTCAAATAGTTTACCACCAGTTCTACATATTCCACCAGACGCTGAGTGCTGGCAGAATCTCGTCGAAAGTTATGCGGGAGGAAACTTTTGATACACTACTCTTCTTCCTCGGATCCGTTTAAGCAACTGAATTGTAAATGGAAAAAAAAAATAAAAGCAACATTTCGTTCGAACACACCTAGAAGATTAGGGGTGTTCAAGTTTTTACCCTTCTTACATCAATAGAAGGGTATTAAGATCGCTTGAAAACTCGACTTTTTATCCGAGGCCCACAGGGCCGAGTTTCATATACCATTCGACTCAGCTCGACGAACTGAGCACATGTCTGTGTTTATGTATGTGTGTGTGTATGTGTGTATGTGTATGTGTGTGTGTGTGCGTTACAAATAATGTCACATCGGTTTCTCAGCCATCTGTGAACCGATTTCAGTTCTGTTGATGGCAAATGGAAGCTACAACATTCTCATAGAACGCTATTGATTTTGTTTCCATTCGGACATTTCGTTACGAAGATATGAATGAAACAGTACTTGACGGCCTATTATAATAGTAATCAAACAGTTTAGTCTCCGATTACATACTGAGCTATTTGTGTACCGATTTTAGTTTTGTTGGTGCCAAATCAAAGCTATAAAATCTCCAATTAACTGGTCAAAATTTCATTATGATTGGATAATCCTTCATGGAGATATGACCAAAACAATACCTGAGAGCACATAATTGTGAGATGACAATATACTCGTTGCAGTGCAAAACCGAACAAGACCAATCACACCAATCGATGCCGCTTGCATTCTATTGTGTCGCACCTGAAGCGTTGTATAGCACATACAGCAGACTAGCCACACTATGCGACTGTATAGAATTAGAGCAGCATCGATTGGCTCGAGTGGTCTGGTTTTGAACTGCAACGAGTATATTCGAAAATTACACAAAGTCTCCATTTACTATAACTACACAATGTTGACGATTAAGTATTAAGTATTTATTAAGCATCTTGATTCCGTATTGATAATCAAAATTCATTCTGTGGACTAAATATACGAAATTTCTAATATATGTGTAAATTATTATTTTATATAATAGGTCGTTAAACACTATTAATGTCAATATTTTAATCACTACGATGAACAATATGTTCAGGATTGACAAATAGTTCATTTTATAAACTAAATGTTTGAATATTCCTGGATCTTCTTGGAATTTCTGATGAAAATATGTATCCCGCCACATTTGAGTTCGTAATTCTGGTGAAGTGTAAGAAGGGTTCAGTCTCACCATCGGTGGATTAATGCGGGTTTTTATATGTACGGTTTAACACAAAATGTGCCATTGTTATTACGGAAGGCGTGGGAAATTTAAGAAACATTCACGGAAAACCATTCTCTTCTAAATAACATCTCTGGGGATCACAGCAACAACTTACCAATTCAAGTTCATTCTATCAACAGAGTTTTTTGTCTCATCCCTCCTCACTTTTGCACATCACAGAATACAAAATGTATTGTTTACCTGTTCTGGCGTTCAGTTATATCCTTCTGAACGTTGGACATAAAATTGTTTATGGTTTTCCTAAACTGCTGCGTTCTCATCATTGCTGTGAAAGGGAGGGCAAAACAAAAAACGGCTGCACCACCATACCACTATCGATGAGTTTGAGCATCGTGGTAAAGTTCTTTTTCATTTTATGGTCTGATATTTAGGTATACCTAGTATATATGTATAAGGTATGAAATAAGCGCTTGTGGGGGCACACCTGGAGGGCACCCGGTGGGAATGAATCAAAATAGTTCAATCATACCCGTGCGAATACCTATCACACAGAAGGGAAGAGGTTTAAAGGTTCTTAAAAAAAAAAGATCCGGTCAAATGAAGAAAAACAAGAAAGAGCGAAACATCTTGTATCCATGAGAGCAGAAAATGTTCTATCTTATGAATTTTACATTCGGCTATATTTTTGTTGTGCTGTTCCTACCTGTCCCTTTTGTGTGCGGAAGGATTCATACCTTGGAGTTTCTGTTGCCTAATTTAACTGCCATCCCTAAGGGGATGATTCGGGTGCGTGTGGTAAACATAGATTTTTAATACTATTTATTCACCTTTATCTATTTTTCAGGTTGGTACCAAATTGATCAGAACAAGTGAGAAGAATCGGCGAGGATAGCTACGAAAGCTGTTTTTGGTAAGAAAACATAAAATTAGGATAATTAGTGCTAGTTGACAACATATATATTTGAAAAACGGTGGAATATCCGAGGCTTTCTTGATTTCCATAGGCCATACCGGACACATTCAGACACCGTTTGTGATCGAGTATCAATATTTACACTCTTTGATCTCAAGTCCTAATAATCGAACTGCGACCCAGCAAAACTTGAAGCAGGAACCATTTTACTCGGATTGGCGTTTTGTCCGAATTTAAAGTTGAAGTCATTCACGACCAGTTAATTCTGAAGGATGCAATTCTGATTTGCTGCTGGCAACCCGGCATCTGGTGGTCTTCCCTCAAAATTTTGTTCGAATGTTCTATTTTGGAATCGTCCTCTGCGTCCTCTTTTGTAAACATTGCTTCTTTTTTCATCCGAATCATTTTTTTTTTCAGCTCGAACGTTTCATACAACTCGTCTCCATCGTCATCATACTTCTTCGGAAAGCTTCAGTGATAGTGTATATCGAAGAAGATGCCTTATTTTCCAAATTTGCTTTTCCCTCAGGGGCTATTCATAAACCACGTAGACTTTTCTGGGGGGAGGGGGGGTTTGGCAAAAGTCTACGCTCCATACAAAAATTCAAAAAATTGTATGGAGAAAAGTCTACGATGGGGGGGGGGGTTGAGATGTTCAAAAATAAGTCTACGTGGTTTATGAATAGGCCCTCATCTCATTATTGGAATTTTACCTTCGTTAAAAACTGAATCCAATATGAGCTTGCGAGTAAACTGGTTTTTGGAAATAGTGTGGCCGACTTTTTAAGATACTTCTACTCGCTGTTTCTTCAATGCAAGCTCGTTCTCGAATACTTTAGGGTTTTACGAAGTTCTGTCTTCATGATGGCCCAGATCTCCTCAATCGAACAAAGATTCGGCGTGTTCTGTCGATTGATGTATTGGGTATCAAAACAACATTGTCATCTCTGTACCAGTCTAACAACGGCCGCGCATAGTAGCAGAATACCAAATCTTGCCAAAATCTCGTCTCGTCTCCGTGAGACCGCAGGAAGTGTAACAGGCACTCATCTCGATAGATTTGCTCATTCATGGTACCCTTCGTGATGTATGGCTGACTCATTTCTTCTCGCTACTTCACGAATCGGAAGGTTCGATCGACGCACGAGCAGATTCCACACCTTTCTTGTCTTCGCCAGACCAGCTGTCTTCTATTTTTTGCCGCTGTCTGACCGCCATTGGGTCGTATGGGTCTTTTTGTATGGCTTTACCACCCGGAACATCGTCGAGTGATGGAATCCCAAGTGTTTTCTGCTCCATCTGTGGGGTGCAGTCAGATTCTCTGTTATTTTGGTAGTGGTTACCGGGGGCTATTCATAAAGCACGTAGACTTTTCTGAGAGGAAGCGTGGGTTTGACCAAAGTCTACGGTCCATACAAAATTTCAACAAATTGTTTGGAGAAAAGACTACGTGGGTGAAGGGTTGGGGTTTTAAATTTTCAAAAATGATTCTTTGTGGTTAATGAATCGACCCTAGACAGATTGTGATGAAATTTTGCCAACATCTTACTCTTACAAAAAAAAGGTACAGGGGTACAAAAGGTGTCTCATTTTTTTAGTACAGTCTTCGCTGTTAGTTTAATTCGGTCTAAAAAAATCTTAAGCTGTGTTAAGCAGAGTTAGCTTCTTTTTCCAATGAAAAATCATTATCACACTTTGTGAGTTGCTCAAAGAGCATCCTTACAGTTGGTTTAGCTCAGTTCAAAGCGGTTATTTTTACTATTGGTACAAATCAGTTCAAATTGGAAAAAGGTCTGATATATAAATAGTTTACTTTTACCAAACGATTTATTCTAAATTCCGCTGATATCTCATGGAAGTGCAGAGGTGTTCTTGGCTTCCGAGTGAGTATCCCATCAACATATTCCTTCTCTTTCCTTATTTAACCAGCATTCGGGCAAACCCGGTGCTGGTATTGTATGTTAGTCCTAAGCATCATCTGTCGGTTCTCTATGTAATTACAACTGATCTGGCAATAACGGAGTAGCAATTTCTGGCGGTCAATCATACTCATCGTGCTTGATGGTGTCAAGATTAGTTCCCTTGAGAATTTCTGCCCTCACTATAAACATATTAAATGAAATGTGGAATCGTATTGGTTTGGATTGAGTGGTTATATTTCAACATATTGCTTGACACAAATACATAAAATTCAAGAATATCATTGAATGAAACGCCCTGTTTATAGTTACAAAGGACGGAAATTTTTCAGCATCTAACTAGCATGCTGTTTCCTAATTACTTTAATAGTTCTCTTTAGAACTATGTTTTCTCAGAACTTCATTTATCCTTGTAATCATTACATTAGTATTTAACGTAAAATGGCCAAACTCTGGTGCAAGTACCAGATCGGGCTGAATCGCCCTGTTGTCTTTTTCTCGAGATATTAAATTAATATGAATAGTGAATAATAGTTGTTTTCATTGTACCAACATCACTCAAACAATTGGCCTTTTGAAGAGAACCAACCAAGAGAATTTCCCAGATAAACAAGTCATACACCAAAAAGGCCAGAGAAGCAATCCATTCACTCCTGTGCCAGGACAAAGGCAGTTCTATGCGAAGGGCTGATCCTGATGAAAAAAGGATGTGACAAACATTGGTAAAAGCGTAAGGTAGACGGATTTTGTTTCAGCAGCCCCTCGGATCGGGTAGAAGGAGGCTGGAGTTGTGGAAAAATCAGAATGGAATGATATACTCTTCGTTGATGCTCTGGTTATGTACTGGGTATCTACATGCATATGGAGCAGGTGAAGCTGTTTTTTTTTTTGCTGAGGCAACTGTCTAGCATTACGTGCTTGCTACGGATACGTGTGATAAATTAAGATGTGCCTGGGAGTGGGAAGTGAAATTTTATACCTAAAGCAAGGTTCTAATGCAGATGGGGCAAGAACATCCACTTATGTTGATACAGATAGTATGACGACACCAGCCAGTCAGCCATCAGCGGCTGGATAAAGTTTCCTGGAACACTGGGACGATAATGGTGATGAAAATGGATAGCGGGAATAATAATGAGATGTTTTGACAGCTGCGGTTCAGTTAACATCAATTAGGTCCATAGACAGCGCACATGGGTTTGTGAAGGGGGAAATGGAAATTTGCTGATTGTGTCATAAATATTAAATTGAGGCAAATTGTTTGCCCACCTTGGTTTTTTTCTGGAGAAACGAAGGGATCCGGATGGTCAATATTTGCTCATTGAATCTGTGGAGTTTTCCGATGAAAGGTTCGTTCTGCGACTTATAGTAGATAAAACCTGAGATTCATTTAATTTTCACCCAATGCAGTGGTTGAGTGGATTGTTTCTGTGAACGTCATTGACGGATGCTTCGTTATTGTCAAAAAATAATTGAACAACTTCCTCATTAACATACACAATTGGTTTGAGTCTAAATTGAAATGGGTACTCCAAGAGCATAATTTTTTTTTCTAACATAGAACTAGGTTTTGTAATAAATGACTCAACAGAATGATTTTATTTGTTAGACTCCCAAATGGTCACGTGTAATCAGTTCTACCCCCCTAACTTTAGTTTTAAGATAAATGATGTGCATAAATATGAAAACTTGGCGCTGTAAAGTTGATTCGATTGAGCCTGTACAAATAAATGATTAATAAAAAAAATTAGCCTCCCAAATCTGTGGTCTAATTCCGACCTCAAACATTTGAAACTAGTTCAAAGGGCTGCTCGGAGGAAACAGCAAATATCGCACGGATTTCACGAGAGCTAATTATGCTCGCGCCAATAGCGATTACGAATATCTCAATATCAGCTTGTGCACCGCTCATCAGTCTCAATTGCTGAGCCGTCTCAAACTGAAACTGAAGAGCTTCTGGCAGTGAATAACCAAAGAAAGAAAACCAGTTTACCCTCCACTGTAACTGATGGCACTCTTGAAGCTGACTATGTCGTGGATATCGCCAACTAGTTCGGTATGTAGCTCAGCAGTGTCTTCTGTGACCAAATTTTGGATGCTGAGGGCCTAGAAGCTGCCACTAGCAATGTTCCCGCTTGCTATATTTGGCTCTGCACTCACTATCCATAGTAATATGATGATTTAGCCAGAAAGCAGATGAACAACTGGATGCGGTCGTGATGGTATTCCTTCAATTGTCCTAAAGTGTTGCCTAAGCATACTTGCTGTGCCCCTGGCGATGGTCTTTAATTTGTCAATAACTTTCTGAATGAAAAGCTGGAAAGTGTCGTATGTTTTCCCAATAAAATGGATGCAAACGACCCTTCGCCGCACCAAGTGCTGTATCCAAGCTATTCAAACTAATTGCTTTCCAAAGGCTGGTGCATGACTATTTACAGACTGTTTCTCCTGGCCAACATGGTTTAATGCCCAAGTGCTCTAAAGCGACCAGCGTTACTGAATTTACATCGTTCATCATCCGTGAAATGGAACGCGATCATCAAGTAGACGCCACACACATAGATCTCTCTGCGGCCTTCGATAAAATGAACCATCAGATTGCAATTTTCAAATACGACAAAATGGGGGTTCACAATCAATTGATGCACTAGCTCCGCTCATGATTGACTGGTAGAACTATGTTTGTGAAGATTTCAGACTATGCCTTGCTCAGTTTTTCAGTAATATCCGGCGTTCCGCAAGGCAGTCACCTTGGTCCATTCCCTTTCCTGTTATATATGAACTACGAAAATTCGGTCCAGATGCCTGAAATTATGCTACACGGGTGACCTGAAGCTGCACTACGTCATAACATGTCCCGAAGACGAACACTTGCTTCATCAGGAACTGCAAGTGTTCGACGACTGGTGTCGGATCATTAAAGAGAGTGTATGTGTTCATATGGAGGGGGAACGGGTGGATCGGATAATTATTTTGCATAGTGACTAGAGGCCAAATTAGGCAATAAAAAGGGCTGGAGAGTCGTGGCTTCTGCTAAACGGTATCAACCGGGAATTTGGACACCTTCTTAGTCCGGACATGCTCGGCAACGGCGTTTGTTTGCATTTCGGTGAAAAAAGCCATACCCGGAAGCTGTTTGAAGTTTTCGAGTACGTATGTTTCGTCGTCCATTATACGTCCATTATTTGCAAAAAAATGGTGTAAAGCTCCTCAGCACGATTTTTTTCAGTGGAATTTTGCTTGTCATAACGGTTGGGCACTTTTTCACTTTGTACGTCTTCAGTCCTTGCCTCTGCTTGACTTTTTGTACTTATAGTTTAAACTTCCCAACTTTGCGAGCCACATTTGACACATAATGGATTTTTCTCAATAATCGCTAACACATTCTTGTCCATTTGTCTTTTCACTCTTTTGATCTCATCACGCAACCGAAAAGACGTTTTTTTTCTCTTTGAAAAATAAGAACTTGTAGTCTGAACCAAGAGAGACCAAGCTGGCATCGTATTCACGGGGAGGATCATCAATCAAGCAATGGTTCGGATGTGCGGTATCATCCTTATGCGTTTCATCCAGCGCGGCAATCTTGATGTTCAAACTAGCTTCCAATTCTTCCTGTAAATAATCAACATCGAGATATTCAACCTCCAACGATTACTCCTCCGTTACATCCTCAGTCAATTCATGATTGAATGGACTGGCAAGGACCTCGATGCCTTGGAATTCAATTTCCGTTTCTTGAGATGGTTCACCAGGAATCCCAGGAATAATGTACGATTATGTGTTCATAAAAGATAACAAACAAATTACTTTTTTTGCCAACCCTTTCTCAGGCTTGTAATAGTTTTTATAGGCTGTCGAGTTGAAATGGTCGGAGCATAGTTTCCGCTTTTCGACCCATTTTTGTCCGCCTTCGTTAAACTCCACCACAAGCTTCCTTGACTGGCAAAAGTTCACCCACTGCGCGCATCTACGTAATGTCGAAATTAAATTCTATGTTATAGTAATTAATGTCAATAAATTTCGTAGCTTTCCATGACACGGGGAATACTAAAGAAGGATTTTCCGCAGTTTTTACCTTCCCGATTAGAGCAAAATAAAAACTCACATTTGCATCCCATGTTCTGACGAAAAAATAAAACAAAACAAAACATTTCCGAACACACTTACACTTGCAAGCGATGCTAGTCAATTTCTCTTAGAATGGTTTTGTTGGCTTCCGATTTCGAGAGGAAATAGTGATTGCGTGCCTTCCTGAGTAAGTTGCGAAGATGTCGCAAATGCAGCAAATTTCGAAGAGCTTGTCGTAAAATGCTGCAGATGTTTCATCGATTGTTACGGTCCTCGCGAGAAAGCTCCAATCAACCTCTCCAAACGCTATATTCAACTGATCGAAATCACAAGTAATTTTGTTTGAATTTCTTTCAAACAACGTCTCAAAATAGAATAATGAAAATGCAATTTTATGAAACCTTAAAGTTATCAAATATTAGTTTATGATAAAAGTGCACAGAAAAAAATAATTAATTTTAACAAGCCGGTAAAATTTACCCTCGTGTAATTCTCGTGTTTACAATCTTTCATACAACAGGCTAGATTAAGGCGTTATCTGGCTTAAATTTAAATAGACTATCCCATTATTTTCTACCAAATCTAGCATTCCTTTTATGTGCATTAGATAACGCAGAAAATTCAGTGTCTCTTTTTATCTGTGTGGTCAAAAAGTCGATTTTAACGCTCTCAAGTCATAGCTCCCTAAATAGTGGAGCTAGAGCGATGGCATCCTTGGCAAAGTTGCTAGATATGACAAGCTTCATATTTTGACGGCATGACTTTTGTGATCAATCCGCCTAAAAGTGAGATAAAAATTCAACTTTTTTGGGATTTTGAGATAGAGAGTTGATGTCTTCAGCAAAATTGTAGAGAAAGTCAACACAAACATCTTTGCCGAACTTTTTCAGCAAAATTGTATGTTTCACCCAATTGGAGATAGAAAGCGTTTTATAAGAACTTACCTCGAAAAACACATTTTTCACAGAAACGAAAAAACTAAAAAATGTTCGATAACTCATTCCACTGAAATAGTGCAAATATACTATATTCTAGAAAATTTTGTATTTCGTTATTGCAAATAACTTTGTTAAACATTATATTGGCCTTAAAATTAAAAACAAAATGTTTAGATTTATGTTTGAGAATATTTGTGTGGATTCTTATTTCCTTTTCTTGGCAACAGATAAGTGCTGATTGACAATTTTCGAACAAACGTTCATTCGACCAAACACCCATTCTGCCAAACGTCCATTCGGCAAAATTCCAAACATCCATAAGCCAAATTTTCCACCCCCTTTGACAGATTTCGTCTCCGACTTAAAGATTTTCTCAAAGCTGCGCCTTACTTTGGGGTATCCTATTTTTCATTAGATTGTATGCAACGGCATTGACGGATCATTCTTTGGTATTTTGTACCACATTAAATAACGTGCAAATTCTTTATTGGGATACCCATTTGCTTTGATCCGAAATTGTTTACCTATCAAAGAGCATAAAATTTGTATAGTTTTTAGAATTACAAAACAGTCTTTAAAATACATCGCCTCTCATAGCTGTAGAGCAGTAATACTATGATTGAATACTATTGAACAAATCAGCTTACTAACAAAAAGTGAATATCCTTAATCGATTAGTTTATTAGTTTCTTAGGGGATACATACAACGCCGAGTTGCCCTTTTCATAATGAACTGCTACTCTTCGTCTTAATCAAGGTTTAACGTTTGCATTATAAAAATGGACTTTTTTCGGATGGTGATAAAAATAGAGCTTGGACACATAATTGTTTCTGATAAATTTCCCATGGAAGGTAATTAGTTAAGCTTACTTCCAAATAAATTCAACGCCCATGCGCGTAGCCTTCCGACCGCTAACCGGAACATTCGCCATGGCGGATGAAAAAATGCCATGTTTTTGAGTTCTTTCTTCGTTTTATTTATCAATTCCTCCTCAGTTTTCGCGACAAAATTGATGGAGTAGATCTTACGCTTCAGGTTGGCCCAGAAATTCTTGATGGGACGCAGCTTGGGGACGTTGGGCGGGTACCACATCGATGTTCAGCCGCTTCGAATAGTGGGCCGGCGGCAGATCCCGCCAGAACACCGCGTCTTCGCCCTTATGGTATTTCTTGATGAACGACGCAACTTCCAGCAGGCATTTTAAACTTTAAATTTCTCCGTTCACGGCCAGTCCGGAGCGAAAGAAGAGCGGCTTTGACATTCCCTTCTCGCTGATTATCATCCCCAGCAGCACCTTCTTGGGAAACTTGGTGTGTGAAATGAACTTCACCTTGGAGCTCGCTTCCTTCGTGGGGGAAGTAAAATACGAAGTGCCCTGCCAGTCATTGCCATCCAGGGTGAGAAATTGTTAGAACGATAAGTGTTGTGTCTTGTCTCGCGTCGAGTTTTGTTAGTGTCGTGTAGTTCTTACGTCAGCATAAAAATCATAACAATAAGTGAGAGGTCTCTTCGTCCATCACCACCGCCACGTCGCGATTCGCTGTGAAAATTGAGTTGACCATCTTATTTAGCCGCCGCCTCTGCGTCATTGCCTGCAGCTCCGAAACCAGTGGAAGCAAGTTCCGCCTCCTGACATGTATGTTGATATTCGCCAGGTACTTTTTCACTGTTTTGTCGGTTGAACCGACCTCCCGGCCAAGCGCTCGCAGCGATGTAGCCACTTTTTCCTCGGTCTTCCTTTTTAGTATCCTTTGGAGCTTCTTGTCTCTAAGGTTCGTCGGCCGTCTGGCACCGGACTTTCTTTCCATGCTCTGTTTGTTTTCTAGTAGTGCCAAGATGTTGTAGATGCCGAAACGGGCGTATCTAGCGTCCACAAAGTGCCGCATGATATCCGTGTTCGACGCGGCGGGGTGCCGTTGATTGAATGCGCACACTTCTGAACGGAGTTGCTTCACTGTTTTTGCCATCACGGTTAGAGTTCGACTGATAGAGCTGTCAAATGTTGTCTGCTGACTCATGGGTTACTATGATTGATGTAGCATGGGTAGTTTCGTCAGTGCCGGTGAACTCTTGAAAAATCGTCAATATGTTCCACTTTTTTAATGCAAACTGTTACTCTGTTTCAGGTGAGACGGCTTGCTCTGACATGCTAAGTGAAAAATGGCATCTAGTGTGACGATACTCCCCATTTGATTTGCACGAAGAATTACCTTGAAAATTCGTCCCTAATCGACAATTGTAACCTCATAAGTGACTGTGAGTCATCTCATCTCACACGACACGCAGGATAGGTCACCGCAGTCACCCTGCGCTGTATTCAATGCCGAAAAGTCTCTGTCGAAAAGTTGAAGTCGAATTTTGTTTGTATACCAGGTAAACTGAACTTTCTCAAGTAACTCAATTACTTGTCGAATTAGCTGTAATCCTTCATTAGTGGTAACCACTCACGTTATATGTGTAGGTTTCATGACTTTGTCAGCAACCGCCTCTGTCAGAAAGCAGAACCAAACTTAAACATCCATCATCAAGAAATCGAATAGAACGGTGCTTAGGGCACATTAGACTACCACGTAAAATGACATTTCTGATCTTTTTCTCAATTCTAAGAGCGTTGCCCTTTTGGTTCAATATGAAAAAAAGGTTTAGAATTGAAGTCACTTTATGGTGACCGCACAGGTTTTTGTTTTTGTTTTTGATGATTTTCCAGTTTATAATTTCTTCCACAGAGGCACACCTAGTTTTAGGCAAACGTAATGAAAACATTCACAAGGCCGATTTGCCTCATATGTTCCTAAATCAAAAAGAAAATCTCCCAATCACGCAGCCCACTCTCACTTGCCTTCCTTGTTGTCCGTTTAATGCTTGGCTAAATATCATGCTTAACGTTAATATCCCGTTTATGACCTGTTTTCCTTTGCGGTCTACTTGTCTGCAGCAATGAGATGTCACCGTCAGCTACATCGGAAGGTTCCCTATTCTCAGTGGAGACTAACTTTGTGACATCAAAGAACGAAAACAAAAAGAGAAAAAAAGACACGCCCGATACTTGTTTGTTAGGACCATGCAGCATATTTAGTGTGTCTGATCGTAAAAGTGTGTGTGCGAAGGACCAATATTGGAAGGAGTCCGACGGTCCCAATCTCGATCTTTTCTGCCTCTTATTTTTGCTCCATTTCCGGCCCGTAACAACTTGGCAATGACGAGCACTGGAATGTCCACCCCCAGGCATGGCGCACACAAGTCTACTCAAGTACCGAGGCAATAAGTAAGATTTCCTCCTTTCTCTGTCCCGCCAGGGTGTTTAGTGAAATGAGGCGTCTAGCTGGCTGGGATTTTTCGGCAACGGGTGACTTTGTGTGTAGTCTTGATGTGGTTGAGATTATGACTGCGATGATGGAATCAGATCATGCAAGGACGAAAAAATTAGACAACAGGGGGAATGCATGCTTCGTTGTTAAACGGATGTAATAAATAGTTACGACTATCTCATTACTACAGGAAATGAGAGCCAAATCTTAGTTTGTTATTGGCAAGGATTAGGTATGCTCAGAAGGAAACCGAGAGGTTGTTTTGGTCGTTTCCGTCGAGAAGCCAACTGTCACCAGAGACCAGAGACACTGAGAAACAAAATTATCCAATGATTTTCAGTGGGTGCTCTTCATTTGATCTCAGGTTTGTTGTTAAAAAACGCAAGAAATTGTACACAGTTTCGTTAGAAAGTGGAGTTAAACATCCAAAATGTAGCCCCACATTTAAACGGAACTGGAAGAAAGTTCTCAGCGCTGGGTAAATGATTCTCTCAGTGTAAGCGAGAAATCACCGACAATCTTCCTAAAACATAAAAGGGGAAAAGCGATGACAAAGAAAATTATGATTATTATTGAATCATTTTCTAGCTTCCTCTTTATCTTGCCGTCGTGAACACAGCAGTACAAATCCTTATCCTTTTATGTGTTGATTTGATTTTTCCCTTCCGACCGCTAGGAGGTAGGAACCATTCTCCAGTGAATATGCATGCATATGAAAAATGAAGATGAAAATTCCTAGTATTTCAGGAACGCTCAAGGAAAGGAATGGAAAACTTTCCTACTTCAGATGGTTTCATCCCAGTGAAATATCATTCGAACAAGGAATGTAAAGGATTCTGCCGTGTGTCAAGCTGCCATTCCAATACATAAACAACTGAGGAGAACGTACAGCACACAAAAGCAATAGAACAACCACTGACTGTCGAAAAAACTTTACCGAAGAAATATATTAGGAATAATTTATCGCTTTTCGCGACGGGATGAGTTTCTTGGCTGAGGTAGTGGAACTTCCATGGCAAAACTTGCTTGAAGTACGGAAAGACACATGTGTGAGTGGCTCTCTTGTTTCACTTGGAGTTTTCCAATGTAGATTATGTGGTCTTTTAAGTAGATAATTTATGTAATAATAAAAGTGATAACTCTCAGGTAGAGCTGAGATAATATTTTATGAACATTTGATTTTTTTTTCAGTTTTTTTGTTTTTTATTTGGAGGGGTTGAGCTGGCTAATGGAATCGATTAAACAACGAACTCTGGTATTTTTTTTGTTTTAATAATTTAGGGTCAAGATTGACCTGGCTTTAAACCCTTCGTAGAATATTGAAATTTTAATTAAGATTCAATGTTTCGGTAACATTGTCCCCCAGGAATCTGCTATAAAGTGAAGGCTGTGTTAACAGAAACGCATATAAAACATTCCAGACTCATTGTAGAAAAATGACGTACTGAGCAAAGTTTCTCAGTGCGTAACGAATCGTCTTTTGACATTATCCTATTAATTCCAGATCATGCCGCAGAGATGACGCTGCAGTCTATCTTTGCCCTAATGAAGCTCTAGAGAGTTGCCGTCTTGGGCAAGGTTGTTTGGAATGTAAAATATAGTCATTTGACAAACTAAAATTAGTTCCAGAGTTTGCCGCAGAGATGGCACTGCAGTGTGTCTTTGTCAAGTGAAGCTTTAGATAGTTGCCGTAGTCAAACACTGTAGAATGTCCTCCGAAGGCAACTTTTTGGAAAATCACGAAGTTTGATACGTCGTGAGCCAGGTTTTGGAAAAGATTTGAATATGGCAGCATAATTAATCATCAATTAAAAGAAAGATTTGAGCAATAAAAAATGAAAAAAGTGCCACTAAATTATTAAGGCCTGTGCCATGTGTGATCAGCATTAAAAAATTAGGAACGAGCAATAAAAGATGAGAAAAGATCTTCGGATAATCTAATTGTGAGCGGTAAATCTGTCAAATAAAGCAACAGCTATTAGTATATGTGCAATTAAATATGACTTAATTTCCGCCAAATGATGTAATTTGAGCACTAAACTGCTCGCATATGTCTTTGAATTTTATTGGATTTTCCCATAAAAATAGTAAAACGAGCAATAAATAACTGAATAACCACAATAAAAAAACTCAAATGTCCTAAGTAGTAGATACAGCAACTCATCTTTAAATTAAAAAATAATTTGATATCGTGAAAACTTTCCCATTAAATTATCAAAAACATCATTTAAAAACTGAATAGGTTCCAGAGAGCTGAAAACAAATTCATGGATAAAATTGGATATGAGCCATAAAAATTTATGATGTGTTTCAGGACAAATTAAAACTTTCCATATGGAAGTGATTAAATGAGCAATGAATATTCAATAATGTGCAAAAGACAAATGATATGTTGAGCTTACCAATAACCATAAGACTGTCGCTTGTATTGAAAAAAATATTGTCGGTAAGGATCATTTAATATGGTCACTACTTATAAATACGGTTAAAAATGTATCCATGCCTGTGCTGTAAAATGTCATTTCATGCAATTGGATAAATTTACCGATAACTTTCTTCAACAGCTGAGTTCATGAATATAATGTATAATTAAATTGAAGCTCTTGACAAATTCTACAACTTTGTCTAACAAAGTATTGCCCTAACTGGTATAAAGAAAGTGTTATATTCACTGTTATATTCAAGTGATATTCATTGATGAATATCACTTGAATATTCAGATATTGCGCTCTCACGTCTTAGGTTTAACAGTTAGAACAATACATTGTAGATCAAATTAATTTTATAATATAAAGCAATACTTTTGGTAACAACGCAGGTAAATTCTTATTATTTACGAACATGATTCGTCATTCTAACGTCCTTGTACTTGATCCACTCATCCACCACACCGCAATTACACACAGTCGGAAACCTGTCAACTTCGGAAACTTCGCAACTTACTTTTATATTAAGCCAATTCGGATGATCGAAGGTGCGGTCGGTTTAACCAAGTTTTTTTTTAGAATGACGATTACGCGTTTGTAAACCTCAAGGATGCTCAGGAACAGACAGATGCTGGTATTTCTGGACGTTGTCTCCATGATAAGGACTTCCAGTTTTAACTGATTAACTTCTTGGGAAGTTATGAACGGGTTATTCTTACAAACATTATATATCAAGGGATTTTCAACGGATTATCAATGGCTACCAAAAAGAGTGTAGGGGATTTCGTTAACAAGATCCTTTGCTTTTTCAAAGTCAGATAACTTCAGTTTATCATACATTTGAGAATATTCGAAAAACATCTGATTCCAATTCATCATCCAATTTCCAAGAATCAGCATTGAATCTTATTCTAATGACCCTGTATACGTTTTTCGTTGTAGCAGCTTTTTTCTTCCTAATATTTATGCTCCTTCAAATTAACAAAACTCCAGTTATGACAATTTATTTAAGTTCATAGAGGCTCCTTACAACGTTTGTAATGCACCACAACTGTGAAATAGTTAAATGTTGGAAAAATAACCTACTAACTAATTAAAGTTGATATATTCTCATTTACAGACTGTCCGATGTGGCATGCATTTTTTCAATTCTATTTTTATTTTTATCTGGAAGATTTGACCTAATCATTAGGCCAGTTATATGTTATTTTTCCATTAGTTCATTGCGCATTTTGAATTAAGAAATGTCCTTTGCTTTGATTAATTAGAAAAATGATGTTTCATCGCAAATTTGGTGAGAAT
Source organism: Aedes japonicus (assembly GCA_034211315.2). Classification (NCBI taxonomy): domain Eukaryota; kingdom Metazoa; phylum Arthropoda; class Insecta; order Diptera; family Culicidae; genus Aedes; species Aedes japonicus. The sequence goes on along the minus strand of JASCZW010005443.1, from coordinate 168,486 downwards.
TTACTGTCGTTGTTACCAATCTTCTTTGAAAAATGCAAGCCATGCAAATGAGTAGTTTTTTTTTCAGTACTGCTTTATATTAAAAAATTGCCCATATTTTAAATTTTCGATTGCTGTTGTGATTTGTGCGCCTGAACATTGATAAGGGTTTGATGACCATTTCGAAATTATCACAGGTTAATTTTTGTAGAGTTGAAGAAGATCAACAACTCTTATTTGGAATGTATACGTTCATTAGTCCATTTAAAAAAATATCATTGTCTTTTGCACATTATTGAATATTCATTGCTCATTATTTAATCACTTCCATATGGAAAGTTTTAATTTGTCCTGAAACACATCATAAATTTTTATGGCTCATATCCAATTTTATCCATGAATTTGTTTTCAGCTCTCTGGAACCTATTCAGTTTTTAAATGATGTTTTTGATAATTTAATGGGAAAGTTTTCACGATATCAAATTATTTTTTAATATAAAGATGGGTTGCTGTATCTACTACTCAGGACATTTGAGTTTTTTTTATTGTGGTTATTCAGTTATTTATTGCTCGTTTTACTATTTTTATGGGAAAATCCAATAAAATTCAAAGACATATGCGAGCAGTTTAGTGCTCAAATTACATCATTTGGCGGAAATTAAGTCATATTTAATTGCACATATACTAATAGCTGTTGCTTTATTTGACAGATTTACCGCTCACAATTAGATTATCCGAAGATCTTTTCTCATCTTTTATTGCTCATTCCTAATTTTTTAATGCTGATCACACATTTTTTGTTGGCACCGGCCTTAATAATTTAGTGGCACTTTTTTCATTTTTTGGTGCTTTGTCTGAATTAATAAGTGCAGGTAAATATTTTAGTCATTTGAATATGGCCACTTTTCCGGAGGAACTCGGATCCTGCAGGGCCTCCTTACTTTGCTAGTATGGCGAATTCTAAGAATAGGCTTATTACCAAGCCATACAAGATCAAAAAAGTACTTAAAGCTCTTAACGAGTGATTAGAGCTAGAGCAAGGCTGAAAAGGGTCACAAAGCAAAGTTGGAAATTTTCGTCTATACGGACGAAAATCCCTTCACAATTTACCAAATACTAAATAAGCAAAACGGTAGAGTTTGGTTGAAAAATCCCGACTATTGACGGCCACTCGACAACAAAAACTAGCTTCAATGAACACCTTGGGTTTTCAACAAAACCTAGCAACGGCGCATAGCGTGAAACCGACTCAACTATGGAATCGCCTGACTTGAATTCAACGGACTTTTTGTATGTCGAGTATGTTGGAGACCAGGACCTCTAAAAAACAGGAAAGTTTGGAAAACCTGAAGAGACATCTAGTGGCTGAATGGAATTTTATACCAGGAAAACACCTGCGGACAGCATATAATGCGTTTGTTAAAGTTTTATGCAAGTCATTTATCTCAAAAGTGGTTATCTTGAATTGAGGCGATGATTTTCACAGTGAACTGTTCAATATGAATTTATCTGGGTTAGCAATTAAAAGGTACTATTCTTTACATATTGTTTTCCATGAAGCCATGAAGCCAAGACCCTGTGTTTACAAATGACCTCAGAGTTTATTCACAAATCAACACGTAGCGTTGGCATTCTTTTATAACAACTACCAAATGTATTATGATATAAATTTTAAATTTAAATCTCAATTTCAGTGAGCAAGATCAGGCGCTTATAACCTTGGCAATTATTGCCAGGCTTTTGTTTCAAACGCCAAAAATTCACCCACAAACAAAAGGAGCATAAAATAATCTTTCTAGCATCTATGCTCCCAACCATAAAGTACAAATTATCACACTGTTTAACTCTACACGGAAGCGTTTGGTACGGGAGGACCACGCTTCCTTTCTTCCCTTGATTCAAAGTAGTATAGCAATTTCAGATCTTTCTGGAATCGGAATCCTCTCTGCGGCACATACTACGCAGTTGGCCTGGCTAATGACAAGAAAAATGATGTATTCAAGAAACCATAATGTTCCAGGATGCTTTCAAGAATTAGCTGCGTTAGTGTGAGATTAGATTAGGTAAGAAATCTACACGTAGCGTTGGAATTCAGAGCAAGAAATTTTAAAAAATCTTACTCCTCCCCCGACTGAGTAAAATGGCCTCGTAAATTGAGTTCAATTTCTGGCCGTGCATATCGTTCAAACCATCGCGCCTCATCTCGTGCTGCAATGCTGGTTCAAAAATGAAAACACTGCGAGTTATGTCTCTCAAAAACAGGTATTGAGCGTTCATTGATGTGAGTACATACAACATTGTGGTCATGTTCCATTTGTTTGCCCTTGAGTTTAACCACACGCCACAGACGATTAAGGAACACATCCTACGAGGCCCACAGGAATTCCACACCTTCATGTTTTTTAGAGCAGACTTCGACCTCCAGCTAACTCCAGACAGCGAAATCCATACGGTCCAGGTCCGTCGAACTCGCCGAGAAAATGTTTCGCAATCCAGCGTTGTTTTTTTTTCGCTTTGTGAGCCAACGCTGAGAAAACCCAGTCGCTGAAACCAAAATGAGGACGTGCCTACGGTTTGACGACGTTTTGTAGAACTAGTTACCGATTTGTATTTTGGTTGATCTTCATTACTTCAGGGACCAAAATCAGCGGAGTCGGGTTATCACGAGCGATTCTAGCCCAAACCATCACTGATGCTAGTTTCTGTCGCCTGGAGAGCTTCAGCACGGAGGCATAGACAACATTAAACTTTGTTGTTCTACTTATTCACAAACTGCTGTAAGAAACTTTTCATTTCTCGTCGGTAAACAAGATATTCTCCAATCTTCTTTTTACGACCCTCTTCACTAGTGCCTTCACTCTTATTACCAGTTCATATTGCTACCTCACCGAATTTTCTTGAACTTTATGGATCTTCTAAGGCTTGGATTCTCCCTTAGCTCAGTCGGTAAAGGCACAGAAACACAGGAACAGCATGCTGGAGGTAGTTGGGTTCGATTCCCGGTCTGGTCTAGGATTTTTTCGTTGATGAAAATTTCTCGATTCTGTACTTGCCACCCAATTGTACTAATGCAAAAACGGTACCTGGCATCGAAAGCTCCTAATTAATGAGTGTGGAAATGCATTTATCATACGCAGTTGAGAACAAACAATTAGAAAATGGTGATATCAATAAGATCGAAACACTAAAGAATGAATGCAGAGGTTTGGTCTGAAGTTCTTAGTCCTCCTCAGCAGTAACACCAATTTGTGAGGATACGATAAAAGAGAAACAGTGATTGGCTGATTCACACAAAATTTAATTCGTACATTTTATGAATATTGTGTAACAACTGGAGAGCCAAAGACTATGAACAATATAATCAAATGATGCATCTGCATGATGCAGAATCGACAAAGAAGCTCTACAACGCTCCTCTTCAAACATCAGGGCAACGATTCGTTGAACAGCTGTCATTGTGTTCGTGAATTGATGCACAGCCTTTTGTCTATAAACATGAGTGACGTAGATCCCCAAAAACAACAATTCACAACAGCAGCAATTCACAAGACAGAATGTTTATTTTCGTTATTTGGTATAGTTTTCGAAAGGTTTCGGCTAAAAAATGCCTTCTTGAACAGTAAAAGGATGCGGACAAAAAGTAAGAGCCTTAGAACTATTTCCTAACAACTTATTAAAACAGTCACCCCTGATTAAGCCGTTCCCTATCCTATATTATTATATTTTTCATTGAAAAATTTCATAAAGAGTGTTCCGATCAAAATTTCGTCAAACAATCATGTTGTGTGAGTCGATCAAAGTTTTTATAATTAAGTTAAATTATTTTTCTTATTCAAGTTCAGTTAATACAGAATACAGGCAAAATACTCAGCTCAGCTTCCTTTTTACCGAATGCGAGTTTCCGGATCATTAGTTCAACACTTGCCATAAGATTTTGTACAGTCTTCTGACCCACTTTATTCGCCGCAGAACGCCAGTTTGACTTGAACTGTTTCACAACAGCTTTTAGAGAATTCTTAAGATTCGATTTGGCGGAGCTCTGGCGAGTTGGGAGTGTTCTTGTTCTTGGGCACCACTAGAACGTTGTTGGCAGCATACCACTCCACGGACATTTTCCGTAATGGCAAGATGCCAAATTCGGCCAAAATAGAACGGAACAATTGTGTCGCTTCAGAAAAGGCAGTAGACGTTTTTGTAGGCATTCGGCACCCCCAGATATTTCTTCGCAAACTTTGAAACTTTAATGTGCTTGAAAATATCTGCAACCTTTTCCCGTCCCGTTGCCGGTTCATGTCTAGGAAGCTGTTAGAAGTCTGCCTTGATGTAAGTTACATCGTCCTGAACCACGCAATCAAACTTCGTCAGCATCGTCGTGTACAATTTTCGCGACCGTGCTTCGGCCGACGTGTTTTGTTTATCGTCACGATTTGGAGTCACCATTTTCTTGTCGACAGTCCAGCTCGTTTTTGGCTCTATCCACGGTTGAAAGCGCCACTCCCAGCTTCTCTGCGACATCTCGGACGGAGAGGTTGGGGTTCCGCTCGAAACAGCGGTCAACTCTTTTTGTCGTCGCTGTGGCCTCCAGCTTTCGATTTCCCCCCGATTCAGCTTTCCTGGCTGTCGACAAACGTTCACCGAACACTTTCAGTACGTTGGTAGCAGTTGACTTAGACAAATTCATCAATTTCGCCAACTTGGCGTGAGAGTAGTTTGGATATTCGCCTTGCACGTACAAAATTTTGATGCCTTGCTTCTCTTCCTTCGACGACATTTTGATAACTGAAACGCTTATCTCAAAATCCAAATGAGGCATGATGTTACAGGCACACATCTTCAAAATGAGGGGCGTGCCATTTTTATTTAATGCGCGATGAAAGGAAATGCGTCAAGTGTATGTCGACCAAATTTTGATCGAAACTCTCTTTAATCCACATACCCCTTAAAACCCTATTAATAAATGCTTAGCCAAAAGAATCTGGCTGTGATGTCGTGCTCTGTGTTGTTATTTGACTTTGTTGTATTCTTTTTTTTTGAAAAAAATTGTCACCAAAGGCTAAATTATATCTATCAATCTATCTATATAGGGTAACGGGATGTAATGTTAGCCTAGCTCCTTCATTCGGCCTATGTACCAAATATGTCATTATTTCGGCGATCATCAACAAAATCATGTTGCTATAAAGATGTCTGATTTATTTCAAAGCAATTTAGACATATATATTCAATTTATAGTTATTAACTTCCGCGTAATTTCCGATTTTCTCAATATTTTAGACACAGACAATTATTTTAGACAGAAATTGAAACTTTTAACCGAATAATGCAGCCAAGATGTACAGAACATAGTCACACGTTATTAACTAATAGGTCACATAGGTAAAATAACAATGATTTAACATGAAAACCATAGACCCAATATTAGGAAAATATTTTTTCGTAGGTTCCCAACTATGGCCTGTTGTAAAGAAAGCGTGGTAAAAATGTTGTTATTGGTAACATTTACAATAAAAATGTCTGAGTTTCGGTTGAATATTTTTCATATGGCTCATCTTAACACAAACTAAAGTAAAAAACCTGTGTAGAGTAAATTATAATGTTTTGATTGCCGAATTGCCGCTAAATTATATGTAAAAGTTACTAAAGTGTTTCTTAGTAGTTTAAATATAGTTTGATTTGTGAAATTGTTTGTTCGGTAGACTTAATTCATCTAGCAACGCCTTGAATCAGAAAATCAGAAAAAAAAATCGTACATAGACAACATTTAATAACAAATCTATCGAATGAGACGAACTTGCATCCATGATTAGACCCAATTTGGTACCCATAGACCAACATTACATCCATATTCCTCGAAGGTTTCTAACTCCATAAAATGAGCTGTTTAACTTTTCGTGATCCATACTACCAGATAGCTTATTAAACATATCTTTGCAAGTGTATAGCTAGTTAAATGATGCTTCCAGCTCAAATGCCTTATGAGTTATAATAAAAAATGTGATCGAGTGTTGCATATAAGGCTGAGTCAAGGGACACATACCCTATATAAATATGGATTTCTGTCTGTCAGTCTGTCTGAACCTAATAGACTCGAAAACTACTAAACCGATTGGCGTGAGATTTTGTACGCAGGGATTTTTGGGGTCGGAGAAGGTTCTTATGACAGTTAAAAAAGCGCTTCCATACAAATGAAACACTAATTTCTACATAACTCGAAAACTAATCAAGCAAAATAAACCAAATTTAGCATGTGTGAGGTTTTAAAGGCAAGAAAGGTTTCTATGATGGTTTCATATCCCTCCTCGTCCAGAAGGGGGGGGGGGTACCATACAAACAAATGTATAACTCGAGAACTTATCAAGCATATGGAATGTGATTTGAGACTCTTCCGCCTCATGATGGGGAGGGGAAAGGGGCTCTCCAACAAATGAAATACAATTTATTGCATAACTCGAGGACTAATCAAGCAAATGGAAACAAATTTGACATATGGTTGTTTTTGAAGGAGAGAAATGTTTCTATGGTGATTTAAGACTCCTCAGTCTTCTGAAAGTGGGGAAGGGGGGATCTCCCATACAAATGAAACACAAATTTCTGCATAAGTCGAGAACTAATCCAGCAAATGGAACCAAAATTGGTATGCGGGGTTTTTTGAATGCAGGAAATGTGTCTATGGTGATTTCAAACCCAAATTTCAACCAAACCTGAGAATTATCCAGGTAACCAAGCCACAAACTGTGTATTGTCTGGGTAAAAAGAATGTTCTGATAAAAGTTTGAATCCCTTCTTAGTTAGTTCATTAATTATGTCACGCAAAAAGTGATTTTTTATTACCCTCTCCCCCCCTTGTCCCCCTTGTCACGTTTTTTGTATGGACCTTCATATTTTTTTTTATAGAACGTCACGTTTTCCCAAACTACCCCTCCCCCCTACCACGTGACATAATTAAACATCAGTCCTATGTAATGTTCATTCATTTAGTTGCAGGCACCGGGATCAGCTAGTAATATTATAAAATTAACGAAATAACATTTGTATATTCCTGATTTGAAACATCCATAAAAGAAATTAAATACTTTTAGCTTGGAGACAACAATAATCTTGGATACAAAAACCATAACTTGCATTGTTTCGTTGTAATATGAATATATTAAAGCAACCAGACCGGGTCAAAATCGTGTATCTATAAAATGAGTTTTGATATGTAAGTCTAATCCATTCAAGAGACATATTTGGTGTTTCCAACGAGACTATTTTTACTCCGTGTACAAGTCTCGATTTCTGTGCGTTGCTATCAACTTATCATAAAATCCATTATTCAAAAGCTTAAACTCCATCGAGCAGATCGTATTTCAATGCAAGAACCAAATCGTGTAAGCCTAGTGTGAAAATTTAAATTTAATATTGAAACACATGTTCGTGTTCTCCCTCTAGGCGCTGATTTTTCGCACCATTTGTATGCAAATGATATCCGTTTTCATCCTCTGAACACTCACACCACGATCTAAGATGGATTCAAATTGATTTTATTTTATTGTATTCCATTGTGTTTTATTTATGACATCGATTCAGCAGGGCGTAATGCGTTTCCCACATTCCTGAACCGCCATAGCAATGTTGCGGTGTCACCACCTATGTAGCATTGCTAGCTGAAATGAGAAACATTCAACTACTTTCGTGTGTGCAGGCTTACACTATGGCAGTTTATGCTAGCTAGGCGCAATTCCAAATAAATCCTGTCTTTGTTAGGTGACATTAGAGCGGCTTGTATGACACTTTGCTCCCAAACCACCAGAACGGGACTGCAAATGGCTGCTGCTGCAGGTGTTACCGACCTATGGAGTGTTCAGTGCATTGTTGGGAAACATGTTCATCAAATCTGGTGCGAACAATTTCGCCGCAACCAACAACCGCGATTCGCTGATAGAGCAAGCCAAACTTATACACATTAAGTTGCCCCTGTCAGGGAAGAGCATATTTCAAAACGTTTAATTAAATTTGGAATTATGTGCTTGTTGCGAACATTATGAACGGTTCTGCATAAGGAGTTGAAGGCTAGAGAAATTTGGGATGGCAAAAATTGCTATTTGCGATTGATTTATTTTTATTACTTTTTAGAATAAATTCACAAAAATACATCAATCGCAAAATACGGTAATTTTTCTATTAACTCAATAGAGTGGCCAATATGAAGACAACATGAGCATTTTTATTGTGCTAAATCAATGCCAAAGTGTTGAAACATCAGCGACTTCGGCCGAGCCAGCTCCAAGTAGTAAAACAATCCGATTGCCGCCATTTGTTTAACAGGCGAAATTTTATTGCGATTGAAATTGAACAAATTCGACGATTTGACAAAACGAAGCAAGGGATACACGTCTCTCTTTCTTCCATACTTTCATGCACTTTCACAGCCCAGCTAAAGGATGAAAGCCGGAAAGAAGAAATCAAATCAATTTCCGGCAATAAATCAAAATAAAGCGAGATGATTCCAATATATTACTGTGTTGCTTCGAGCTTCGCCTGCGTTCCTGTATCGTTTCACTAGGTGCTTCACGCGCCGACACTTGGCTGGTTTCACTGCACCACGTATCCTCTTAGCACCACATGTGCAAAGTCGGGTGACCCATACTTTCGATACAGGAATGGATTCGACGACGATGGCAGCATCTTGTGTCTGTTGTGACGTGCCTCCTTCGTCCTCCTTCTGTAGCAACGGAAACTTTTCTGTTCCAAGTCGTTCCATTCGCATGGGCAATACAATTGCTTCATTTCCATCACGTGAGCTGCCACGTGGTTGAAACGAGGCAAATTTCAGTTTTCAACGCTGCAGACCAGGAGATTTATGGTGGCTCATTTGAATGTTGCGAAATTTTCGCCACCACTTTTCACTTGATTCGACAAACAGAGACAGGCTTTCAGACAGACACGAGCAGGAGTAGTTTGATCTGGGGTGGCTCTCGATTTCAATTTCACACTTGCTCCCTTGCTGGCTTGTGCTGAAATATGTAAATTGTATTTTATTTATTGGAAATACTATATTTACATTTTATATTTATTACATGCAGCAAGTCTTGTAACACGTGCGATTTTTCTTGGAAACAGTACCTATGATGCAAGGGGGGATCAACAAGATTCATGAATCACCTGTCACGATAGGCTTCCTGCTCTCTGATTACATTTTCCTTTCATCAGGTAAGCAATCATGTTCCTTTGCTGCTTCCCATTATGTTGGGGAATATACACAAAGAAAATATCTGATTGATTTCTACCACCAAAAGAGCATGTTATCACCTGTTCTGATTGGGTTTCGTTTTGTATTTCGCGATGCATTCGTTTGATACAGAACTGTTTTCGATTGGATTTCTTTTCCTTGAAAATTTAGTACTTTGACAGACTTATCGGTTAGTTTATTTAGTTTAGGGGCATAATGGGGACCCCAAATTATTTAAAGTAGTTTCATTTATTATCCATAGCACTACAAGTTTAATTGTCTTTGAATCAAAAAATAAATTTTTAACAACGAAATAACTTAATTGAAAATATGCTGGTCAAGTACTAAGGCTGAAACGATCGGGGCCTAATGAGCATCGTACTTTATTGTCAGAACAGGGATGCCAGATTTTTTTTCTAATGTATGTGATAATTTTTTTAAGTGTCTTGGAATGTCTTAACAAAACTTTCTATGTTATTGCAAAATTAGACTTCTTTCGGCGTAAAGACGTAATATCATAGCGAGGTATGTCATTTTTTCTATGTGTGATGTAAACATTTCTACATCTATTTCTTACAACCCCGTTAGAGCAGCAACCTATATTTCGTGATATACCAGTCGGCCTGAAAAGTCCCTTTAATTTCCTACAAATAGCGTTGGTAATCGCCAATGTGAACCATTTTCTATGAGCTTCACTCCTTGAATGACGGCTGTCAATTTTTTTGCAATTTCTGTCCACGCATTGAAGAGACCGATCAGTTTTAAAAAAAAATCGAAAAATCGGAATTTCGAGTTTTGATAAAATACTAGTTGCAACGCAAGAAAAAGGCTGCCAAAGCCGGAATCCAAAGCCATGCTGGATAAGTATTTTCCAGACTCTACTCAGTCGATTCAAAGGATTCATTGTGGTCGTACGAACACCGTTGACGCACCGCGTTCTGTACGCCCAAAAGAGGTCACTACAATAGAGAACGTCGATAAAATCCATGATATGTCTAGTATTGGAGGATCCAAAAGTGAAATTGAGAGAGCTAGCTAGGCTTAAGGCATTTCAATAGAACCAGTTGGCAAGGTCATGCATTCCGTTTTGGGTATGGCGTTTGCCTACAATGGACCAAAAACGCATTCGTGTTACAACCTATCAGGAGAATTTGAGCAAGTTTACATGCAATCCGAAGGAGTTTGGGCGATTCATAACCATGGATGAGACTTGGATCCATTGCTATACACCGGAGTCATCGCAGCAGGCAAAACAGTGGGTTTCATCGGGCGAAAGTACTCTGAAGCGCCCAAAAACACAACAATCGGCGGGAAAGGTTATGGCCTCCGTGTTTTGGGATGCGCAAGGTGTAATATTCATCGACTATCTTGAAAAAGGTAAACCCATAGCAGGCGCATACTATGCAGCGTTATTGGATCATTTGAAGAATGAAGTCCAGAAAAAACGGCCACATTTGCAGCGAAAAAGTGTGCTAAATAATTCTCAATTGGTCAAGCAAAATTAAATGAAATTCGGTATCAATTGGTTCCCCATCCACCGTATTCACCAGACTTGGCCCCCAGTGACTTCTATTTGTTCCCAAACCTGAAGAGATGGCTCACCGGTAAGCGATTTTACTCAAATGATGAGCTCATAGCTGAAACCGATGGCTATTTGGAAGGACTTCCGAAGGAGTACTATTCGGATGGGATGAAAAAATAAGAAAATCGCTGGACTCACTGTATCGACCTAGAAGGAGAGTAAAGATTGGACTCGGAAAAAATGCGACACTTTGTTTTGGGTGTAACTTTTTATCGCGAGGGTAGAAATTATTGAAATTTTGGGTAATACTAGTTTAGAGTGTTATGTTCATGTATGCAAAATTATCGTGATCTGTCAAGTAGTTTTCAAGATGCATTCGAAACAAGAAGAGCTACGCCAGCAAATCTTGGGTGCGGTGATCGGTGATGGTCAGTCATGGACGACGAGACATATATCAAGGCGGACACCAAACAAATCCCCGGCCTTGAGTTTTTTTGTCGGTACGTCCCGCATGGAGGTTTTGGGAAAAATCCGGAAGAGATAAATGGACAAATTCGCGAAGAATTCCTGTTGTTGCAGGCGATCTGCGAGTGCGGACGGTACAGCAAGCCGTTCGTTACAACCGGCACCATAAACGGGCAGACTTATCGAGAGGAATGCTTTCAAAAGCGCTTGCTGCCCTTCCTCCGCTCTCACCGTGGTCCCAGGCTGTTCTGGCCGGATCTTGCTTCGTGTCATTACGCCAAGCCTGTAATGGATTGGTACGAAGCGAAGGGCGTTAATGTGTTCCCGAAGGAGGCAAACCCACCAAATACACCAGAACTTTGTCCGATCGAAAAGATTTGTACGATAATGAAGAAGAAGTTGAAGAAAAGCGGAAAAACATTCAAAACCGATGAAGCTTTGAAGAAAAACTGGGAGAAATTGTGTAAGGAAGATGGACAAAGCCTCGCTCAAGATCTCATGAGAAGTGTTAAGAGAAATGTACGAGCATTTAGCTTGGGGGAGGAAATTCAATAAATAAACTTTGCCAAAACATAGCTAAATATAGTTATTTTTGTGTGTCTATTTTTTTCCGAGTCCAGTCTTTATGTTGAGAAATTAAACCAAATTTGGCAGAAAAATGTGTTCGTGTTTGATATTTAAGGGACTTTTTAGGCAACCTAGTAGAGTAGAAGATAGTTGATAATGTCACATGTGCGAAGATTTCAAGCCATATTAATGTGTAACGCTTGCAGTTAAATAATAGACAGTGCCCGACATGACAGGAATGTCAAGGTTTCAACGAATGCCATCGTTTTTCAAAACTTTGAGGAACTGAATGATGAGATCCGCTGTAGCGTAGTTGGATGAAATATGGCTTGAAATTCGCACGAACTTCAAGGAACTGATTGAGGCTATACTGAAAACTCCAGTTCCTGTTCCAAGTGTCACGTTTTTCGGGTCCCTAAGAGGAAACGCGAGAACGACGGGAAATTCGAACCGACTCCGAAAAGGAAATCGCAATTCCGTCGTGCAACAGACTGTCCAGGCCAATCAGCAATTACTTGCGCCACAGTACAACCTGTTTTGATTGTATCTTTCCGACATATCCGTTGAAACTCCTGACGACTGTGTTACAAAGTTAGTATCACAACGGTTAGGCTCCAACTATTTGAAAATCGTGAAGTTAGTTCCGAGAGGAAAGAATGTGCGTTTTTTGAACTTTGTCTCATACAAAGTAGGGATGCCTATACAACTAAAGGAGAAGGCTTTGCAGGATTATTCTTGGCCCAGTAGTGAGATCTCGATCAGAGAGTTTGAGGAAAGAAGCATTCCGAGAAAGGTTTTGTGGAAGCCAGCTGTTTTAACAATACCCGAGACATGATCCAACATCCCATCATTTGTTGCCAGCTACTCGATATGTTGGTGTGACCGCAGTGCAGCTTCTAGCAACCTTCATTGAGGGGGTAGAGTTTTGATTGCGGTTAAAGAAAACCTCAACTGGAAAAATGCTTCGGATTCTGATAATATTGTCATCGTTGAAGATTACAACCTACCTCAGTTGGCATGGTCCTACGATGAAGAGATCAACAGCTTGCTTCCGTCCAACGCATTGACTGAACAGGAAATCGCTCTGGTTGAATCGATGGTTGCCTCCGGACTACATCAGCTCAACAGCCTGCTAAATTCAAATGGTCATACGCTTGACTTGGCATTTGATAACGAACTAAACGATGTTGAGCTTATCGAACCTCCGTCATCCCTCCTCTGAGTCGACAACCTTCATAAGTCGATTATTTCGATTTTAGACGTTGCCACTTTCCAGAGCTGAATAACGCTCTCATGGACGTCGATTGGATTGAAATGTTTCATGCAAAAGATATGGATGAAACGGTTAGTATGTTTTATGAGAGATTGTATGACATTATGGAGGAATATGTTCCAGGTCGAAGAAGTAGGCATGGGCGTAGGATTTCGAATAGGGTGGGGCAAGAAAAAAGTTTAGCGAGAGAGAGTAAGAAAGAGAGAGAGAGAGAGAGAGAGATATAGAGAGAGACAGAGAATTACACCATCTTTAATTAGCGGTTGCACACACTGAACACATAACATTACGAAAAAAAAGGTTGCTTCGAGCATCAGTTGTGAAAGGTTGTGTCGATTTCTTTATTTGACCTGCATTCGGGCGAGGCAGGCACTGGTTGTTGCTAAAGTTTGAGATTACCAGTTTTTCACATTGAAAATGTATGCTAGTCCCAAGCATCATCTGTTGGTTCTGTGTGATTCAGGAACAGCTCATCTGGCAGCAACGGAGTAGCAGCCTCGGGTGGTCAATCATGTTTATTATTTTACTCATGCTCATAGCAATTGATAAAATCTGTGAATAGGATAAAACAACGCTCTGATTTGCATGCTGTCTTGTCTTAGAAATTCAGATATGAGTCCTTTCGTACCCCCGTAGAATATCATAGCATTTGCTCCATCAAAAATCTCTTGAATATGGAAATAATATTTTGAAATACTGAACTAAACTGTAAGATATGATTAACATATATTTTCAATAATACGAAGCTACAGCATCATAAAACGAGAAAACATTGATCAGCCGGGTAACATTGTCCGGTTTGACAAGGGGGTACGTCATTCGGCCACTATGTTGTACCACCCTCAAAAACACACTCCAACACTCTTCAAACAGATTTGCCTCCTTCTGAAAGATAAATTCATTTCTGGCACCACTTACAAGTAACTAGAAATTAGAAGAAAAATTAGTATTTGCCATTTAATTCCAACTACCTAATATTGCTTATCTTGACAGATACGCGTATTTCGTCTACAATTTGCAGAATTCTTCAGTGTTGTGTACTTATAACTCGACAGTCGAATTATCAGTACACAACACTGAAGAAGTCTGCACATTGAAGACGAAATACGCGTATCTGTCAAGATAAGCAATATTAGGTAGTTGGAATTAAATGGATTTCTAGTAATAGGTATTCCACAAACCAGCTCACACTTTCTAGGATTCACCACTTACAAGAATTAAATGTTTGTTTTCTCACTGTTTTGTTTCTCTTTCGCTTGCATTGATGTGATTCAGATGATGCGTTAGTGTTCATAGATTAGACGTCAATTTATCGGTGGTTGCCAAATAACATAAATGTTCAACCGTAGTTTTGCCAGATATGTTGAAACACAGAAACACCTTCCGACACACTAAGACACAAACACAACGTGGCACAGTGACTAACCCCCTTGGATTTGGCCCACATCACGAATAGTTCAAATAAACATTTTCCATTGGAACACTTTCTAACTATGAATTATGATTTTCAATTAACTATTATTTGGCTTCCGAAAGCTATAACATTGGTTTAAATGTTCGTATTTTTGCCAAGAACTGAAAATTGAATTGAGCATAGCTTTTTTAACTTTCAGCTAGCAGGGAAAAAAAGCAATCAATGCTTGTCTAATAGTTCACATTGCAGGTTAGAGATATTTGTTTGGACATTAACACTCAATAATAATAAATTGAAGCGAAAATTAAAATTCTAAAACTTAATTCAAAAGATAGGGGGTCAACGGCCCCCCTTTGGCTACGCCTATGAACACCAAGTTCCTCAAGAAGGTGCTGCTGTGGTTGACTATCAGCAAGAACGAGATGAATCCTAGAATGTTTGAGCTGTTAAGTGGAATACCTGTTACTAGAAATGAGAAGAAAAATAAGTATTTTCCATTTACTTCTAACTACCTCTCCTTATCTTGACAGATACGCATTTTTCGTCTACAATGTGCAGACTTCTTCAGTGTCTCGTACTAAAAACTGTCTCTTACTAATAAGTCGAGTTATTAGTACGAGACACTGAAGAAGTCTGCACATTGTAGACGAAATACGAGTATCTGTCAAGATATGCAAAGTTAATTGTAAAATTAACTAAGTTAATTGTTAAAAGTTGTTCTGGCCGGATCTGGCGTCGGCCCACTACTCGAAGCGATCGTTGGAGGAGAGGGAGCGGCTGAATATCGATGTGGTACTCAAGTCGGTGAACCCGCCCAACGTCCCTCAGCTGCGTCGCATCTGGGCCAACCTGAGGCTTAAGATCTACTCCAACAATTTTGTCGCGAGAACTGTGGAAGAATTGATAAAACTAACGACGAAGGAACTCAAAAACATGCCCACACGCATGTTTTCGTTCGCTATGGCAAATGTTCCGGTTAACTCAAATTTAAATGAATTTAATTTTATTGTGGACATCCAAAAAATGCCATCAACATTGTAACTATTTACTCCGTTATAACATAACAACTTTGTAAAGATTCTTTCTCAAAATACCCCGGATAATTTATAAACGATGTTGTTTGCCTGAAACACGTAAGAATTACACGATAATTCTATTATGCCCCTTAGCAAACTTTCTTTCCCATCCCATTCCATCAAGGACAGCATCTTCTTATCGGCCATCAAACTTTCTCTATTCTCATATTAGCTTCTACAGCCTCCTTTGCTAACCAATCCATTACATGATCCCTAATCTGGTAAACGCCGCATCGAATTACCCAGTGTAACTTTCGAACAAAAACCCCTCCGCCAATCACACCGACCAGACTGGGAGCTGTGGCAGAAATGGATGATAAATTGAAAACATTCGTCTTAGGAACGTCTCACACCGGTTAGCAATATTTAGTTTTATTTTCAACCCCCTTGGCATGGCGGTTGATGCAGCCGGCCGTGACTGGGAAGAAAATCACGTAACGTCTGTAAATTTGCGGCAATGTCGAGATTCCCAGGGTGCTTCCCGTGTGGAAAATTCCCACATCCATCCTCGGGTCGTTCTATGGAACGGTTAGATTCTCCGGGCAGGTAGTGAGTGGGGGCAGGTCCGATTGCTACGTGAAAAGGGTTAAGTAAAAGTCAGCACCAAGAATAAAAGACTCTGTTTTTTCCTTTCTGGTTTGGGAGAGAAAAAGGAAATGGAAATGAAAGATGAAAAATAGTCTGCTATTCTTTGCCAATCGATTTGTGAATATAATAATAAAGTTTTTGTTCGTTTCCTCTTCGCTGGCAGATGGCAACGAATCTCGAGGGGATATTTGATTGGGTTCTGATTTTATTATCGGTCGCTTAGGTAATCTGAATCACGGCTTTTTGGGTCGTACGAAACGACAATGAAGTCTACGTTTACTTGGAGATTGATCAACCAACATCCATGAAATGATAAATGAGGATAGGATCAAACGAATAAAAGCTTTAAATTTAACCATATCTTTGTATTATAGTGATTGGAATTGGTTTTAGTTTTATGTTTATACGTTTAATGATTGAAAGATATAATTATAATTTTAGCAGATTCCAATCGGTCTTATTAATATAGAACCCGGTATCCAAATGAAAAACACACATCTTTACTCTAGAAATGAGAAGAAAACTTAGTATTTTCCATTTAATTTCAACTACCTTTATTGCTTAGCTTGACAGATGGTTCTTTAGTGTCGTGTACTAAACAAAACTCGACTGAGTTATTAGTACACGACATTGAAGAAGTCTGCACATTGTAGACGAAATACGCGTATCTGTCAAGATAAGCAATAAAAGTAGTTCGAATTAAATGTTAAATACTAATTTTTCTTCTCATTTCTTGCTACAGGTATTCCACTTTAACAACTCGTGCAGGCCGCACCGTACGAGTACGACCGGATCTCTTCCGATCATCCAACGAGCAGGTGTCACGGTACCTTCGGATGGCTCGGTACACAAAATCCCGCTTTACTCCGAGGTTTTTCAAATTTCTGAAAATAGCGCCCGGGCGCTCACCTTTCAAAAACTTTTTTATCACCACAGCACGAACTTCTTCATCGCTGGTAAATGATAAACACCGAATGAAAACAATCGGACATAACCTAAAAGCGTTTGTATAAACATAGTGCAAAACTACACCAACACATACGTGAAGCATGTTGAGTAGTTGCACGACACAAATGAAACGAAAAAGTGTATGAGAATATATTGGACACGGTGTAGTTTTTGGGACATGGGACTTGGGACATGAAAAAGCTTTTGTTAGAAAAACTTTGTTTCTTAAACAGTGCCCATCTTGTGATGTATAAACGGTTGGTAGGGAACATAATCACCTATCTTGAGACAAAATTTCATCGAAATCAAACATGGTGTTTTCTTTTTAAATCGACTTTGAACTTTTAAACATAATTTTTTTCAGTGTAGGGCTCATGTTGGATTTTTTTCACTATGTCTTTTCTTGAAACTTGACTTTTTTTGTGATATTTACAAATGCAACCCTTTTTTGTAGGAGTAGTCATTTTTATATTAAACACATTTGAAAAAAATCGATAAAAAAAGTTTTGCCCTTTTCAAAAGACAATCTAGAAAACAAAAATTGAAGAAACTAAGTATGCAAAGTGGCTTATCTAGTCATGGTCTACACACCCAGAAAGTTTCGTTGTAATCTGAGAGGGTGCTGCCAACTCCGAACACAATTTGGGGCGAAAACCGTCTATGAAGTGAATCAGACTTCTAATGGGTGGTGATTCAGTCCTGAATCACTTAATTTTGAGGTTTGTCCGCCCTGCATAACTCGAACATGAATAAAATCAGGCCTGAATCATTTGAATGTGAAGTAAATCAGGCGTGAATTGCTTGAACAAAAGTGAATCAGAGCAAAACATGCTTACGCATTTGAATGAGAAGTCGTCAGTCCGGGGGCAAGTGGCGAACCAGCCCAGGAGGCTGAAAGCCACTTAAATAAAGATAAAAAAAAAAGTCGTCAGTCCTAAATCACTTGAATTTGAGGTGAGTCAGTCCTGCATCACTTGAATATGAAGTGAATCTGACTTGAATCACTTGAACATGAAGTGAATCAGGCCTGAATTACTTGAATGATTTTTTTTCTTGAATCACATGAATATGAAATAAATACGACCTTAATCATATAAATATGCTGTTAACCAAACAGATAAAAAGAAACATTGATTTTTCTGCGTTATGTAATGCATATAAAGGGAATGCTAGATTTGGCAGAAAATAATGGGATATTTCTTGTAAACTTAAGCTAGATAACGCCTGAATCTAGCCTCTTGTATGAAAGATTTCAAACATTGTTGCATGGCGCATGAAAAATTGCAAGCAATTTCATTGTTTACGCCTCCTTTGGCTTGGAATTAAACGAAGGGAAATTTTACATGCTTGTTAAAATTAATTATTTTTTTCTGTGCAGACCTAAATCACTTTAATGCGTTGTGAATCAATCCTGATTGTGTAAATTTGAGGTAAGTTTACCCTGAGTCTCTTGAATACAAAATGAATCAGATCAAAAAATGTATGATCACTTGAATAAGAAATCAATCAGTCCTAAACTACTTGAATACGAAGTGAATAATAATCCCTTCTGAAAAACTTTTCCGAAGACGCGAACTTTCTATCTTATCAGAATCATGAGATAGAACTAGTTAAAAAGACTCAATTTTACATGCTTACTAGCGCCACGTAGCGATGGAATTCTGGACAAAACGGTCTACCTTTCGCATGCCTTTGACCTCTTGAACAACTTTGCTCAAGGCTAGAACTTTCCATCTTACCAGAATGATTACCAGATAGAACATGTTGAAAATGCTCAATTTTGCATGCTCACTAGCTCCACGTAGCGATGTAATTCTGGACAAAACGATCTACCTTCTGGATGCCTTTGACCTCCTGAACAACTTGGCCGAATACTAGAACTTTCCATCTTACCAGAATGACGAGATAAAATATGCTGAAAGTGCTCAATTTTGCTCACTAGCGCCACGTAGTGGTGGAATTCAAAACCAAACTCATCACTATCCTGATGCCCTTCTGAACAACTTTGTTGAAGACTTAAACTTTCTATCTTATCAGAACTACGAGATAGAACAAGTTGAAAATGCTCAATTTTGCATGATCACTAGCGCCATGTTGTGGTGGGATTCTGGACAAAACGGTCCGCTTTCCGGATGTCCTCGACCTCCTTAACCACTTTGCCGAAGACTAGAACTTCCCATCTTATCAGAATGATGAGATAGAACAAATTAAAATGCTCAATTTTACATGCTCACAAGCGCCACGTAGTGATGGAATTCAAAATCAAACTCTCCATTATCCGGATGCCCTGCTGAACAACTTTATGGAAGACTTAAAAGTCCGTATATAAAAATGAACTCTAGTCTGTCTGTCTGAACATTATAGAATCGAAAACTACTGAAGCGATCTGCGTGAAATTTTTGTATGCAGATAGTGAATGACCCCTCCCTTATCTGAAAGAGGGGGAGGAGCAGCATACAATTGAAACACAAAGTTCTGTATAACTCGAGAACTAATCGAGTAAATAGAACCAAATTTGGCATGTGGAGGTTTGTGGAGCCATAGGTGTTTAATTTTTATGGGAGCACCCCTCTGGAAGGAAGGTTCCCATGCAAATCAAACCTTTATTTCAGTAGAGCTTGAGAAATTATCAAGCAAGTGGAACCAAATTTGGTACGTGGGGTTTTTTGAAGCAAATTTTGTAGACTGATTTGCAACCACTCCTCGCACTGGTTTTCATACAATAAAACACAAATTTCAACCAAATAAGAGATCAACCCAGGAAACAAAATGTGTACTTCTCGGATAAAAAGCTGATAGAAGTTTGAACCCCTTCTTAGTCAAGAAAAAAAAAACTCATTTCGTAAAACAACCATAAACTCACCAGTTTAATTAAATTTTTATTCATTCCGTTGAATGCGCAGCAGCGCTCGTATCCAAAAGACTGAAGAAAGCGTTAGTTTTTGAAGTCTGCCACTTGTGGCATGGTGCTAGTGACGATTTAAACATTTTAAGCTCGGTTCACAATGGATTATATTTCTTTGAAATATTTCTTCTTCCAAACTACTAGTATTAGTAATTAGACAAAACATTATACTATCTAGCTGATAAACGACGAAAAAGAATTATCGTTCTGGTAACCACTGCATTAAGTACAACACGAAAGATATTTCTCTCACATCAAATTAACGACAAAACACGACAACTTCCGCCGCGGACATTGTGTTTGCTGCCTATAGCCTTCAAGAAAACTGAGCTGTCAAATTAGCACCACACGGAGCACCAAGTTTTCGGCTTCACGACTGTTGTTCGTGGATGACAGCCAATGACGTCTTTATAAGTTCTGGGGCAACGCACTGCTTGCTTGTATTGGGAGCAAAAATAATGTAAACATTGCTAAGCCGACGAGTGATGACGTAACACTATTGAACTTTCTATTGACGGGTACACTCAGCGAAATAAACTTTCGATATTCATAAGATTGCATTATAATTATTTGCTATAAGAAATCAGTATGAATTTCATAGACTTATCTTATGAAATATAATGATGACGAAAAAATAAAAATATGATGCAACCTGGATTCGAACCTTGAACGTTGCGATTGTAGGTCCAGTGACTTGCCCACTAGTATATACACCCAAAAATTGAAATTGTAGCAAAAAATGCAAAATTGCAATTTTGCAGTTTTTGCAATCATATCTTGAGAAATCCGCATGATTCTGAAAAGGCAAATTTGCCCATCATGTTCCACAAAGCTTTTTATGGTATAAACAAAGCCATGCAAGTGTGTGCAAGTGGTTATCGCTGTGTGCCTAGTGCCTCGACAATCGCAGCAACCGTTGGGTTTTTGTTCAACCGTCAACAACTTCTCAATATGGGTGAGACAATGGCACAGAACGCCGGTACGCCGTATGCCTCTGTTGCTATTCCGCTGTCAAGTATTCTATTTTTATCTGCACTCGTCATCACACTCCTATCGCCCTCTCATCAAGTCACCATGCGGTTTATGAAATAAACGAAGCCATGTAAGTGTGTGCGACCGAAATTTGCTTCATTGTTGTAACGTTGAGTGCCTCAAAAACCGAAGAAACTGTAGGACTTTTATTCCGTTCACCTCAACTTGTTGTGGTGACTGGATGGATACAATGAAGAGCCGTCATGCTGACGGTCGCGGTTCGACTCTCGGTATCGGATGGAAATCTTTTTTTTTGTGCGCCATTGAATTTACTACTACTAATCAACTGTACAACATCACGCACACATTGAATTTTTCTAATCGAATTAATGTGTTGCTTTTTTGCCCACGACCAATGTTGCTTTCTTTCTCCAAGTTGCGATCCATTACGAGCAATGAAACCAAATCATGCGAAATTGCATTACAATCTTGCTTTTTTATTTTGGGTGTATCAATGCTTGTAATCAGGAAAACATAAAAGCGTACAAGAACAACGTCGTGTGAAACAAAATCCATTCATAAGTTAGCCTTATGAAATTCCATAGCATCGTTCATAAGTTCAACCTTATGAAATTCTTAAGATTATTTGGCTGAGTGTAAAAGTTTAGATAAAAAAAATCGGTTCAAACGTTTATTATAAACGCTGAATTGTGGAAATAATCATGATACAAATGCAATTTATTGAGCAGAAGCATTTCCTTCCGATAACATGTGTTATTTATAGTGAAATTAACTGAAGTTGTTGATTTTTTTCCACACAAACTTTCAAACGCTGAAAATGGACATTTGAGTAGCGATATAGAGCCAATTTTCCATCATCTGTAGACTAGAATCGGTTGAAAAATTAAGTTTTATAGCGCATACAATAAACAAACACGAAGCGAACGAATCAAAATAAATAGTATGACGTAGAACTTTCCGAGCTTTTGTGTAGCGTGCGGAAGAAGTGCAATGGTATTAGTGTCATGAGCGAGTTTTGCTCATTTCACTAATCTTGTTGTGGCACTGGGCCAGACCTTATATAGAGGTCATTGCACACGGAGCACCAAGTTTTCGGCTTCACGACTGTTGTTCGTGGATGACAGCCACTTCAATCCTGTGCTCGTATCGGGTTCAGCTGGTAGTACAGGTATATCTCGAGAGTACGTACATCAACTTTCTCAATTCATATCGATATTGCATAAACACTACTGATTATATCTTAAATCTAATAAAACTAAAAGAAGGGGTGGTAGGTTGTTCTTTCTTTTGGTTTAATTAGATCTCAGCTACAACCAAAAGTGTTTATGCAATTTTGATTTGAAGTTAGAAAGTTGATGTGTGTACTATCGAGGTATACCTGAATATATATTAATAAGTAAGATGCCCCTGCCCTTACATATACCGCATTGGTGCGAACCTTCGCCTGCTGCGGGCTGCCTGCACTTGAATTTGAGCGATGCGTAACATTTGAAAAGGGCCTAACTGCCAAACGTAAACATTGAGAAAATTCAAGCGGAAGTTTTTGCTTGATTTATCATAATACTATTTGAAAGATTAGCATAATGTTTTATGTTTTATTTGGGCATTTGATACCTAATTAAATGCTCTACGTAAGCAAATGCCTTACAGCCGCGATACTATACCATAAACTGTAATAAAAAGGAGAAATTGAGAAGGATAAGCAGATTGGCCCTTTTGAGCACTATAGAGCAGATTGGCCCTTTAAATTTTCACGTTTTCAGATAGGCCATTTAATATATTATTCAAAATTTGACTATGAAATGATGGAACAGATGAATATATCCATCCGTTCATATGAAAAGGATCCTACAATAGGAAAACGGTTTGAAAATACTCGAAAATACGGTGAGATATAAAGGTGTATTCATGTTTTTACTGTTAAAGCTTCGGATGTGTGGTATAATTTTGTTCTTAATAATAGACGTGCAACAGATAAATTGTTATTACTTTTATGTATTTAGCTGTACGTAGTGTTTTTCCAAAAAAGTGTAATTGGAGCTTATAATGAAGTTTTCGTATCGACAACTTGTTCGATCATTCATATTCTTCTTCAATCAAGTCCAAATCATTTTCAAAATGATTTGCTGCTTTCACCGCCTTCTTGCGGCCGCGTTTCGGGGAACAAGATTCTTCAGCATTGTGGTATAATACTCTTTGTCGGAAATAAATGGCAGAAGGCTTCGTAGGACTTCCAACTTTTCTTGGGAAAGAGCTATTGGTGTATTCGAGATGGGAACAAGATTAATGGGCTCGTGAAGAGGCTCTTCTGTCCTCAACGCACTGAAGCAACTGTAATCGTCCTCCACGTTCTGCTTGTAAAATACATGTCCTGGTGCAGTAGTTTTGTACTCAAACCACAATATGTCACGAAGTTTTACCAACTGACCCTCGGTGTTGCATTTCGGACGTTGGTAGCGCAAATTCAGCTCTTTTAAGGCCAGAAAGTTCCTTTGGCTTAATGGGAATTTTTCGCCTTATCTGGCTTATGAAAACAGCCCAGTCTCTGGGTGTCTCAATGTCAACGTTTGTTCGTTTTTTAGCCCGTTCGATCGCTGCGTGGACAGAATCAACCTCCATGTGGGAGTGCCCTGACACCATAAATTTATGGCATATGGTAACGTCTCTCCCTTCTGCGTGGCAGAGATCAATTATGTACAGGAAAGTCATACACATTACGAAGTTATGGTTCTGTCCACTGCAGTGATCCGAGTAAAAAACAAACTTCAACGCTGATGACTCCTCATTTGACTGCTCTCGAAGTGTTTGCTGTATATGATGCAAAATGCAAGATCCGATTTCCTGGGCTCCTCGACGTGCAATGGACTCATTCCATAGGCAGCAGTAAGCCTCATTCTTGCCTTTGTATGACTCGAAAACCGTCAAGTTCAGAGTATACAGCTGACGACGGTAGAAAGCCTGTCCACACTTTAGGAAAGGGGTTGGTAGACACTTTTGTAGGTCAAATGAAGCGACTTTTACTGAATGATCCACCCATTGTGTCACCCATGTCCCTGCGTTTTTCGTCGTACATAGCCTTAGCTTGCTGCTGGTGTATGATCAATCTTTGTTGTACATCTACCAGATCAGAACCGGTAGCTAACTTCGCCTCTGTAGTCAATGTGTCACATTTGTTGCAGGTATCGGAGCGCGGCTTCCTAAATGCCAAATTGAAGCGGTTGAACATGTTGCGGTAGGAATTGTAGTGCAACGAGTCGGTTTCCTCAATGAGGCACTTCTGTTGATTAAGCTCGTACATTTTTTTGATATTCAGATCGCTGGAGAGATACAGTTTCGACGACTTGTCACGTGTGTAGTGAGAGGTGCAAGAACGGAATGATAGGATATGGTCTTCGACACGCCTTTTATCGGTTTCAGAGATTATGTTGCTATTATGGCAACGTTGGTCATCGGAAGCAATACCAGTTCCTTTCATCAGCTTCTGCGCGAGAACTCGAACTTTCTTGGCGGTAATGTCGAAAGTTGACAAGAACATCTTCTTACACACTTTTACTTTCCCTCCTATTCCCGGCATGAAAAAGAAACGAGTGAGTTCTCTTCCTGAGTTGATCACCTGTATGTATGGATTAAACAAATATTAGAACTGTGACATTTGCAGTTTATTCTATTCTTACCGTGTGCCTTCCAACGCGTGCCACCGACATATGATTGGATATAAATTGATTCTGGGCCGACACTTCCTTACAATATTTTCTTTTTCGAGTTCTCCACATCCAGGCGGGTTTGAAATAGAATCCCCGTCAGAGCATGTATTGGATCCGCCATTCTCGTTCTCTTTCAAAGGTAATTTTGAAGTAAGCACTTCCATTTTAACCGATCTCCGTTTTCTAGTTGTTCGTTGCTCTGTAATTGAATGATTAAATTTTATTTCAGAAAATATTTATTAGTATTTTGTATAAACTACTGAAGTATACCTTCAGGAAGCATAGACTTGCATGATTCAATAACCTCCTCATCAGACTCTGGTTCAAATAATGAAATATTGTGGTATGGTTGGAAGTACTCGAATAAAGAAATATCTTTCAACAAGCATGCGTCCCCAATGGGCATCTCATCGTTAAGAATATCGTCGTTATCATTATCACAGGGCTTGTCGATAGCCTCTTCGTTAAAAACATATCCGCTTTTGTAGATGTCCCTGCGTGCCTCGATCATCGGCACAGCCTTGATGCCCTTTGGCGTACTTGGCACATCGTGATCGTTAGCCTTTGAGTCCGTTTCCTTTTCATTCACATTCAATTTCACAACGCATTCCCGGGAGGCGCTGTAGCTATGATCATTGTTGTTGATCTGCTTCACACTCGACGGCCCTTCGGGCTCGGAAGCACTATCGAGACCAGTCTGGGAAGTGCGCTGACAGCTGCTACGTTTAACGTATTCTTTTTTGACTGTAATGGAATTAGGCCTGTCGACAATAATCAAATTCATGGGACACCCATCTTTAACCGGAACCGAGTCATGAAATTCTGATTTGCGTAACACTAAATCGATTGGATCGTTCTTGTTGCCGCTGATGGAAAGATCCAAAGGCTCATCCTCTACGTCTATTTGCGACAGAGATAAATCCAAGGCTGTGTACTCTGGTCGGGAAAGTGGTATCTTAGGAGTTGAGGTAACAACATCACGGAACGAGGTTGACATCTCATGCCACGAAGCGTTTAGCACCTCCTCGTACCGACCTACAGCCGGTGTTTCCACCGTAGAAACCCTGGATCGATCAGCGGATGCCGCACCACAAACGTTAACAACTTCATCCCGTGCATACAACTCAGCAGCAGCAGCTGTAATTGAATTGAACGGTGCACCATAACATTCACTACAAATATATATTTTTCCACAATATTTACTCACCCAACAATGCTTGGAATTTGCTTTCGCCTTCCATCGTAGTAAAACACGATAAAAAACAATAATTATTAGGCCGAAATCGTTCAAACTTGACAATATAACGCCACCAAATTAAATTTTTGAGCCATGATGTAAACAAAACAGAATTTTTGTAGCTGGCATACAATTTCAAAATAGCCTAAGCCTACTGAAATAAGAATTTATTATGAATAACGAAAACACTAAATATTGCTTCATAATCCACTTAATTACAAAAGGACCTAATTCAAATGTGAGCATTCAGATAGGCCCTTTTAGTACAAAAGGGCCAATCTGGTTTTTCAAGGAAAACCAGTTAGGCCCTTTTATAAATTATCCAAAAATACACATAAAAGTGAGTATTATGTGTAGATGAAAATAGGTTGGTGTAGATTACATAGATTTTGATTGGAATAGAGTATAACTCGGTTTGTTTACATTTTGCAGTTAGGCCCTTTTCAAATGTTACGCTTGATATTTAAACGCAGAAACAAGTATAGAGTCAGAAACAGTATTGTCAACATAGACGTTTGTTTCATAAACAGAAATGTCTGGATGAACGCATTCTAATCGAAAAATATAGAGCTCATCGCGCAATTCAAACCTAGCTGACATATGCAATCAATTAACGAACACGCTTTTGTCACTAACGATTGTGTCAATACAATAGAGAATTAATTTCGTCGACATAAAAATTAATTCACTTCTTTCGCAGTGCACCGTTTTGTTCGACCTGCTGACATCATAAAATTGTCTGCTAACGAGCAAAGCCCAGACACATCGACGGATGATACAGACTACGGAGTTTTCGACCAAGCGGAACGCCAGCGGGAGCAGCAGGGACAATCCGTTTCTGTGGGTAACTAATGGCATCCCAAACCCAATTACCGCCGCACAGGCTCGAACTGTCGCCACTTTCCTGGCCGGGCATCCTTCTGCACTGGGCAATGAGCCACCCGACCGGATGTTTCCAAAACGAACTAAGGGTGAAAACAAAAGTTTGCCGGAGCAATAAAAATTCATTTCAACTGACGTTTATGGACAATCAATTAAATACAGTGGCGATCATTAACATATTTGTACCCGGTGATAATTGCTTTCTGCGGTTGGCAGATGGTTTTGATGATGGTACTAGAATGCTGCGACACGTTACCTAATAGGTATGTGAAAATATTCCGTAAAAGATCTAGTTCCGGAAGTCGCAATTTGCGGTTGGTTAAGGAGGGCCCGGTTTATGAGTTAATGACATTCTTTACCCCATCAGGATTTCAGAAGCGCACTTCTCTTCAAGAATGTGTCTACCCTAGCAAATGAAAATAACAAGCTGATATCATATAAGTAACAAGTTCTGTTAAATATTCCAGTTATCGTTTTGATTTTGAACACACTATTTTTTATGAACGTTATAAAGTGTATTGTAAAACTATAAATATCTCCAGCATATTTGAACAAGAAATTTTGCCTTTAATCTAAAGATTTTTATCAGTTATTGGCATGAGAATTTGATTTCAAATTGATAACATAATTTGATCCTATTTCAATAAATTTGCTTTCAATACAGGATTTGTTATCAAGTTGTTCGCAGTGATAACTAAATAAGTTATTATTATAATATTCAACGAGTGTTTTTTGTTATTCATTCTGTTATTTTGGCTGTTTATAAGAACTTTTGGCTGGTATAAGAACTTGTTATCAATTTGGTATAATCCTTTGCTCGGGTATCCTCTGTGGTCTTCTTATTTAAGTTTCAATTTTGATAGCAAAATCATTGGAAAAATATTTATTGAAAAAAATTTTTGTTGGCTAAAATGCACTTTAGTAAAGGATAAAAATAAAACACGAGAGCTCTGATCAGATTTGTCTAAAGCCTCACCTAGAGTAAAAAATGGCCTCCATCATGGTCGTTTTTCCTCGCCACTTAAAATTTTCGAAGGCTAAAATTCAAGAAACTACAACGACAGTACAGCAATACAGCATAAATTCAATTAAAGTTGAGCAAGTCAAACTTCAATTTATTAGTATTTTCATAAATTTGTGCACCATAAAATTTGAACTGGTGATGCAAAACGGCCACAATAGTGGCTATTTTGAATTCGAGCAACCTTAACCTTTCAAACATCACACGAAGTGACTATTGCAACCTTCCCATAAGCCCCTCCAGAAGTCCCTTGTCCAGACATGCATACAATGTAGACAAGCTTTTCCACATCAGCAGCACCTTTTAGGCAAAGGTACGATTCCAACAGGGACCGAGTGCCTGAAACTCACCTTCCCCACAGGACGCCGATAGCAATCTCACCGGGAAAAGTCGTGCGTTGTCCTCGGTTGGATACACTTTAATCTCCCAGCCCACCACTGTGCAACTCATAAATCGTGAATTCTATTGTTTCGTTTTCATAATTCATTCCCCAGTCCATCGTTTTTCTTGCTTCGTTGCTTGCGGTGAAAAGAGATGCGTAGGTCGACTAGAACGGTATTTATACTGGTGGAAGCTGAAACGTCAAAGACCTGCTGCAAAAGGCCAACATAAACGTTATACCTTACCTTTTCGTGCACAAAGATCGTTCTGAAAGAATGGTTTGAGAATCTATCTATTGATGAAAAATATTTTGCGATATTGAATTCTATGCCTTTTTGTCACTCCTGTTTTGGGCTCTTATTTTGCCAGTATGTTGTTGATCCACTGAAGTGGATTGAGGTGAGAAATATAGATCCGAATCAAATACAGACAGAGGGGTGTTCAAATGTAACGTGATTTATTTTTGGAACCTCTCTATGTTCTAGGAAACAATCCATAGAGATGCAATTGTGATATTTGAATAATCAAAACATTCATTTTATTTTCTAAAGTAGATGATCTAACAGTCGTGAAACGTGCGGAAGTTGGTCAAACATGGCATTGTGCGTTCTTGTTAAACAAATAACAAAACTTTGTTTTCTATTGATGTTCGCATAGCAGTCTTTACGTTTCACAT
This sequence comes from Aedes japonicus, assembly GCA_034211315.2. Classification (NCBI taxonomy): domain Eukaryota; kingdom Metazoa; phylum Arthropoda; class Insecta; order Diptera; family Culicidae; genus Aedes; species Aedes japonicus. Next base: position 139,644 of record JASCZW010005443.1, on the reverse strand, counting down.
CTTCCATCAGATCTTGTTCCGCTGTTTAATTGATCTTATTTGATGCTGAACTGTTTTCTGAGTAAAGGGTTACCAAATCAAAATGCATAACGGAAGAAACGCTGTAGAAAATTACCTAGTAGACCAGTCCTTTCAAAACTTTCCGACAACAAACTATAACCCATTACAGGGTGCGGCAGAAAATAATGCGAAAATTTGTTCTGTTTCTTTCAAATCCCAATTTCCAACTAACTCAAGCAATAATATCAACATTTTCGATTGCAGCTATCTTAATAAAGTCATTTTAAACAAATTTATTCAATGTGTCCTCCATTTTTTTTAAAAACATCGTCGAGCCGACGCCGGAAGCCAGAGCATGCCTTTCGGACGTAATCCTTCGACATTGACTGCCATGTGCGTGTTATGGTTGACTTCAGGGTTTTCACACTAGAGTGTGATGTTTTGCAGGCTCGTGCTTTAACATATGCCCAAATCGAAGAATCCAACGGATTAAGATCTGGACTGCTAGGGGGCCACAAATCCGGCCGAAACTTCATGTTATCGTTCAACCATTGTTGGGTTCGATGGGACGTGTGACACGGCGCTCTATCCTGCTGTAGGACAACGTTTTGGTCCTCGGAGAAGTTGGCCTTCACGCAGGGAAGCACTTCGTCCTTTAAAATACCGATATACACTCCTGTATTAATTTTAACTCCAGCATCAAACCATTGGACGCCACCGATCCAAACATCATGACACCAGCCGGATGTTTGGTTTGAAATTTGAATTTCACCTTTTCCGGACCGTTTTCTGCAGTAAAATGAACCGGTCCGTGCAGCTTTTGGCCACAGCATCGATGCAGAAAACCTTTTCGTCGGACAACAGGATTATCATTTTTTCCTTCTTCAACAAGGAAAGCAATCTCTTGGAACGAGTCACTCGTAGTTCCTTGACCCGGTCCGTAATCAAGTGGCGTTTCACTCTGGCTCTGGATGCATGCAGGTATTCTTTGATGATTCTCCGCATGAATTTCTCCGAAATATTGGCTCCCTTTGCAAGTTTTCTTATGGAACGCACCGGGTGGTGAGCAATTTTTGCACGGACCGATTTGATCACGTTCGGCGTGCGTGTAAAGCGCGGACGTCTGCTTCATGGCTTCCGCTACTTAGGACCATCCTGCAGGGACTTTTTTATGCGGTAAACTGTTGCCAAATGGCACCCTACCACCTTGGCAATCTCTTTCGGTTTCTTCTGGGCGAGCAACAAACTGGTGATCACTTCTTTCTCGAACATGTTGACGAATTTGCAATCAAACAAATAGAATGTTTGGATGCGGCACTTGAAAGTAAACATAAACAAATACACTTTCGACAGAAATTAGTCACTAGCTACACAAATTAACTCAATACTCAAGTTTGAACATTTTCGCATTATTTTCTGCCGCACCCTGTAGTAAGCTTTTGGCATATTCATTTCATTCTTATTTTAATTTTATTGTTCTTCGTCTTCGACCAAAAATCGTACAAACTTCTCTACCTACTATTTTTAATCCTATTTTTAAAAACGTTATTGCTAATGCTAAGGTCGAAATCTCTAGTAGCACACTTGTTGCCATTCAGTTGAGATAACATAAATATGACTTGATAAGTCATAATCAAGTTACTATAACTAATTATGATCGTAGTGTGCTACTTGGGATGTTTATTGGTATCGTTGAAGGCTCTCAGGCAGGCGTCAAGTAGATTGTTGAAACCGGAACTGGTCCGCTGAGCAGGAACAGCGACTAGTTATGCGCTTCTCAATTGTCGGGGTGGGACGTGAAGGGGAACATCGCGTAAGAGTTCCGGACAGTCTACATTGCCGCGTTACTGGTCGTAGACAACCAGTTGCTCAATGATTGTGTGCCTGCCTCGCAAGGTTTGCAATCCAATCAGCATACATCGTGCGGTATAGTCGGGCAGATGTAACGGGTCGTTTCATCGAATATTCCGTAGCGCGAATCTGATGAAGAGCTTTTGAGTTCGTTCGACTCTGATGAGCAGTGATGCGTGATATGGTGACCAGACAGCGGCCGCGTTTTTCAGTATACTACGGACTTAGCTACAGAATAATGTATTTTGTGCATAGATATCTGTGAAGTTCCAAGTGTGACGTCCAATGAATCCAAGAACCATGGAAATTTTAGCCGGAACCAGCGTGACGTGTTTGTTAAATTTTAACTTTGAGTCAATTGTTACACCTAGATCGCAAATAGATGTGACTCGCTCTAGTGGAACCACACCAACTGTGTATTGATGCGTGATGGTCTCTGTACGACGGAAGAACGATATCACTTACATTTGCCTTTATTGACCCTTATACCGTTATCATTACACCACAGCAGTAGTTCGTTAATATCGTTTTGAAGGACAAGGCAGTCAAGTTCAGACATAATGACTTCAAAAATCTTCAGGTCATTGGCAAACATTTGCTTGAACAATGAAATACGAGGGCACATATCATTAACGAAAAAACAAAGAGCATTGGGCCGAGCACACTTCCTTGCGGTACTCCTGAAGTAATTGCGAAAGTTCTCGAGCGTGCAGAATTTACCGTAACGAAGGACTGACGGTCGATCAAGTAAGAGAAAATCCACTCAACGAACCAAATTGGGAATCCTACAGCCTTTGGCTTTTCCGCTGCGTACAGGTGTTTTACTGTGTCGAAAGCCTTAGAAAAATCAACGTAGATTGAGTCGACCTGCTTTCGGGATTCAACCTCTCGAAACAACGTATTTTTATAGCACAGCAAATTCGTAGTTGTCGAGCGATGCTGAATAAATCCATGCTGGTACTCCAATATTACAGGATGGACAACATTGTACACAGCGTTGTGAACTAACGTTTCAAAGAACTTGCTGTTGCAACAGAGAAGCGATATTCCACGATAGTTTTCAACGAGGTTCCGATTTCCTGCTCTATGGATTGGCACAATTGACACAATATTCCAAATTACAGGGAACTTTCTCTCTCTTAACGAAGGGCTATATATCGGAAAAGCAAGAGAGCGTGAGCAAAACTTAAGAAGAGACGGAGGAATTCCATCTACACCAGGGCCTTTTGAACCATCAAGATTATTCAAGGCTTTCATGACGCCATGCAGCGGGAAACAAAGCCCTGAGAAGTTCGTATTGAACTTCCGTATGTTGTCGAAGCTATTTGAGTGCAGAGGTGGCGCATTTGTGCTATAAACAGATCGGAAGAAGCCGACTTCGAAGAATGCGACTGTGTTAGGAATACTATAACAAGAACGTTGTGACTTCACGAACTTCCAAAATGCCGGTGGGTTTTGCTTCAGGTTTGTTTGCAGTTTCTGGACGTGGTCTTCATAACTGGAGTTTAGTAGTATGTTGTGTCTCGTTTCGATTAAATGGAGATTATTTTTAGTTTCGTTGGTTCTGGCAATGAGATGTTATTTTCGCGACTTGCGTAGCATATTCCGCAGACTGGGTAAGGTTGGATTTTAACAGGGTTGCACAGCAGTTTGCCTTGTAATCCGCCGCCTGAGAGGAACTTGCGCATAGAGAGTTCAATACAGTTTGTTGTAAAATTGTTTAGAAACAGGAATCACCCTCTAAAGTCTGTTGCCAATCAATAGTAGCCAATACATTATTCATGGAGTCAAAATTGCACAGCCTGAAGTTCAATTCAGGTAAATACGAATCAAAATCGAGTATAATGGATGAATTGCAGTGAGCGTCTAGTTTCAAGATGAACGGATTGTGATGCTGATCGATGTCTAAGAGAGGAACAGAAGGCTCAAGTAGGTTGATAGCATCCAATTCAGTGGTAAAGGTTAAGTCCAAAAGTCTTCTATCTGAATTAACTTGGACTAGTCCGCTGGTGAGCCTCGCTTCCGTAAGTATCAGTTCCTGCATCGTAGACGCATTTGATGGTGAATAACCGTTCACATCCTCGTCGAAGTTCTAGTTCAAAAACGGGAGATTGTAGTTGCCCAGTGCCAGGATGATATCGGGAGCAAAGAGCTTTCGATAATGGTTTGTAGAGCATCGGTGTGAGACTTGTATAAATTCGGGCTGGAGAGATGGCGGAGATAGATTTCGGTGATGAATAGCGACCGTGTTCCAGGTTAATGCACACTGTTACTTGTTCCAGATGGTGGCAATCAGGGATAAGGTGCGACTCAAATCTCTTTGAGTGCAGCACACGCTGCTACGAGACAGCACATTAAATTTCAAAGAGACGTGAACGTGCAGTCTGTACTCCCGTGCACCCTTGTTGTGCCGTGCGCTCAAAGCCGCACATCTCTTTTTGAAATTACTCTCGTCTCTTTGGGTGCTAACGATTGCACTCTCTCTTCTCGTCTCTGTGCAAAAAACAGACACGGCGCCATGGCCCGGACTATTATGTGAATATGGATTTTAATAAAATTTTCCCTCTATGAACCCATACAATGCCTTTTTGTTACTAGCATCAACACTTTTCATTTTGCTACCATTTACCAAAGCATGAGCCAAAGCACAGAGTAAAGCACTGAGTAGAGCACTGAGTAGAGCAATGTACATTACTCTTTGTCTCTGAAAGAGTAGTGCATGTGCGGCTATCTGTCTCTCTTGCTGCTACGAAATCTCTCGCACTCTGAAACAAGAGACGCACACTTGAAATTGGGTGAAGCACTTGCCTATTTTGCACTACTCTGTGTTTTTCGACAATCCCTGGTGGCAATCCTCAAGCGTGACAGATGCATAAATGGGTAAACTTTACCGCAATAAGTACGCCACCACCTCTGGAGAGCTGGCTGGTGGATTGATTACGATCGCAGCGGAAGATATGATAACCCGTAGATAGCTCGAAGTAAAGTTTTAGCTAGAACCAGGACATCGTAATCGCATGATGAAAGTATTAAACGGAGTTGAGAAGTCTTCGTGCGTAGTCCTCTCACGTTTTAGTAGTAAACGACAAAGACAGAATCCGTACGACTGCCTTGACGTGTGAACATACTGTTACTAACTCCACCTGGCGTTTTCCCGGAAACCAGGGAACTATGAGGTAGCGGATGAGTTGTTGAATTAATGTACTTGCCTGCTAATGCCGATTGGAATATCCCCTCGCTATTTCCGACCGCAGGGCCGAGACGACTTTGATGGCAGAATACGTCGGGTAACGCAAGTTGACGGTGCAGGCGCGACTGCGTCGGAGGGCCATTCAACTTCAAACCCATTACCGTACGCTCGCACCTTATGCCTAACTCCACTCATTAGGTTCTATACAACATCTGGCTGCAGCGTCTTCTGTACGGAAACCCACTTTTGCTTCATGCTTCCGCCAGATTGAACCTCCTTGGGATGCTTTCGTAGTGCCTGCTTCATAATAGCCCAGTGTTTTTCGATAGGCTTTAGTTCCGGTGCGTTGGGGGTGGCATGTCTTTGGGTATGAAAGTGATCCAGTTGGCAACATTTGAATAGTTAGACGAAGCTAGGTCCAGCCAGAAGATCGTAGTGACCTCGTGGAAGCAATCGCTTCTGTAGGCACTCTTTGAGGTAGGTATATCCGTTTACAGTCCCGGTATTGACGAACGGCGCACTCCATTTGCCACATGAGCAAGTCGCTTGTCAAATCATATATTTCTTGGCAAACTTTGAAAGTTTCTGCATCTTTACTACCTCCGGAAAATCAAACTTATGCCGGGCGTTGCAGAACAGTAGCTCTGGAAGCTAGCGGAAGTCCACCTTGACGTAGGTATCCATGGTGAGACAATGAGGCTTCGTCTGCATCAGGGTGTACAGTTTCCGGGCCTGTGATTTTCCCACCGTATATTGCCGTTCGTCACGATGTGAAGTCTTCTGCACTTTGTACGTATGCTGTCCCTTCCGGTCCTTGGCTCTCTGAACGAAAGACTTGGAAAGATTCAACTTTTTGGCTACATCCCTGACTGAAGCATTGGGATTTTCGAAGCCATTTTTTCCAATTTTCAAAAAACCGACAGCGATAAGAATACAACAAAAAACACTCTAAACTACTTCTACCCAAATTTTCAAGAGAAAATACCCAATGGGTAATTTTCTACAGCGTTTTCTTCGTGATGCAATTTGATGTGGGATACCCTTTAATCGCTTAACGATAACTCAATACTTTTCAATTGAGTACAGCATCAGTGAGTTCAAAGGTTCTTTGGCCTTGGCTAGGACTTACACGTTGTTTGCGACGTGCTTCCCAACAAACATGGCACGGAGCATTTGTATTTATTTTTCCTTAAAAAGGCAACAAGAGATTTTCAAAACATTTTATTAGTTCTCAAGACAGTCGTGCCAAAAACTACGCGTTCTGGCTTTGGGCATGGTGTTTTGCGTATCTTCTCGATGGAAGTTGCTGTAACCTGTGAATCAAAAAGTAGTTAGGGAACGTCCATTAATTACGTCACGCAAAAACTGACTTTTTATAACCCCTCCCCCCCCTTGTCACATTTTTTTGTATGGACCTTCAAATTGTTTTGTATGAATCGTCACGTTTTCCCAAACCCCCCTCCCCCCTTACGTCTTCTTCTTCTTTAGCATTTTAGCTTATTGCTTTCACAATTAGCTTATTGCTTGCTCTCAATTTAGTGTTCTAGATGCACTTCCACAGTTATTAATTGAGAGCTTTCGATGCCAGGTACCATTTTTGCATTAGTATGATTGTGTGGCAAGTACAATCATACGCTATGCCCTGGGAGTCGAGAAATTTTCCTTAATGAAAAATTCCTAGACCAGACTGGGAATCGAACCCAGCCACCTCCAGCATGGTGTTGCTTTGTAGCTGCGCCTTTACTGACTGAGCCAAGGAAGGATCATTGTACTTGAGTTTTTAAACCGTCAACTAAGTTCTGCACAGCGGTTTTTGTGTACTCCCTGAACGCTGCTGACCAGTTTTTCTTGAAGTTTGGCATGTTGTGGGCCACTGCACCTGCCTTTTTGAGGCTGCGGGTGACGAGTGCCCAGTAGTTTTTAATCGGTCGCAGTTGGGAACAGTTTGGTGGGTTCTACATTGTTATTAGGAAACCACTGTAGAGTTGATCTAGTATAATGGGCAGAGGTCATGCTTCCAATATAGTGGAAGCAATCTCCTTCAAGCACTTGTTCGGTAAATTTCATCATTTATTGTTCCTTTTGCGTAGAAAATGGAAGATCGATACATGTACCCATTGCTTGCCAAACGGACACCTTCTCACCGAATTTTTCCGTATCTGCAATGAAGACTCTCCCAACCGATTTGGAGTTCATTTTCCCGTACGTTTCGTCTTCCATCAAAACACTCTGGGAAAGATTGTCCAAAGCATAGTTGGATAGCTTTTGGGTTCTCATTTTGGCACTACACTTATGTTCCGGAAATTGCTTTGGTACTTTCTGCTTCCTGTATGCCTTAAAATCATTGCTTCTCATAATTCTCATTGGCTCATTAGTTCACCAGAATATAATCGAAGACTTTTTAGTCCAATTCAGGCTTGCTGGAACAAGGTATTCGTCCAGGTTCTTATGCTAAGGCGCGCTGGTATTTGCGCCTGGCTACCGAATTCCGGTTGACGCATGACCCAACTTTAGTCACTACTGGTATACGACTGGCTGGGCGATGTAGTTCCCCATGTTTGTAAGGAAGATGTCGATTGTTGAGTGGACCTCGGATCTGCTCAACCTGGTGGGAGTATCCAGACCCAGGATGGTGTAATGGCTCTCTTCCAGGTCCTCATGTAAGATGGAACCGTTCTTGTTTCGTTCATGTCTTGAATTCAGGTCACCGGCGATGATGAACTGCTCATGCTTCCGAGTGAGCTTGATGATATCGCCGATTGTGGCCCGGTAGATTCGAACTTGACTGCAATAGCTCGGCAGCATCTGGCCGTTGATAACGGTGCGCAGGGCGACGGCGACTCCCCCTCCTGTGGAACTGGTTCGATCAAGTCTGATCAGTCGGAAATCTGGGAGGAACACATTGTTCTCAAGCTTGAGATGCGTCTCGGTGATGGTTGCGATGTCAATGGCTCGTTTGTTGAGAATATCGATGAATTCTATATTCTTGCATTCCAGTTGGCTATCCTGATGTTTTCACGGTCCATTGAGAAACGCAATCATGGCTTGAATTTATTCCGAACGGGCTCTGCAGGATCGCATGATGTTGGTGGGGTGAATCAGAATTTCAACGACTACCTCCGTTGATAGCATCGAATCATCGATCGCACCGGATGTTGCACCACAGTACGGCGGTCCTGGAAGATCGCTTTGGGATGGCCGAGTTCTTGTAGCTGTGAACCGATGCTTAACAGAAGGCCGACTGGGGACCGAACGTTTTGGGGGAACTTGTCATATTGGGAGAGCAGGAAAGTTCTTGGTCGTGAGGGCTGGAGGTGGACCAGATCGTTGACGATTGTCGGGTTGTTTGTTGATTAATTTTTTTTTAGAATTTCAATAAATTCGGCCCATCCGCTCACAGGCATCGGTCCATGATGTTTGCCGCAATCGACGCAGAGCTTCGCCATGCGGCAATTTTTGGTGCCATGCCCAAACATCAGGCAGTTCTGGAACTGAGTGACATCACGGTGGATCGGTTGGTAACGATCCCACTTGACGACGATGTGGAGCAAGGCAAGTCTTTGCAAGTCTTTCATGCACGTCGATTTCTTTTAGAAGTGAACCTGGTACAGTTGATCCCGATAGCTTTGAGAGACGTCATGATGACGCATTTTGTTTCTCTGCACCGATTTTGATCTATTGAATTTTAATTATTCTGCAAGTTCCTCCTTTTTATTCTCCGGAAGGTCACGCAAAACCACCTTGAATGGTTTGTTCGCTTCGATATCGTGCGTGAAATACTGCACTTTCATCTGTTTAAGGATTTCCTTGACCGCGTTGTAATGCGATAGCGCCTAGACCATCAGCTTTTAAACTTGCGAGCAGAGTTGAATTGTGCACCGCAGGTCTTTGTTTATGTATAAGTACACGTTCTCCTGTAGGCCTTCCGGAAATCCGCTCATGTACAACGGCGGCATTCTCCTTCTTTTAAATTTTCGGTGCAACACCATTTTTTAGAACGGCGTAGCGGTTGTTAACCAAGAGCCTTTTCGATGATAACAAATCATCGGGTGGGTTCAGTCTCAGCCCCAGTCATCATCGGGTGAGTTTTCCAGTCGAGGTTGAGCGACTTCTTCATACCGGGGTCGGACTGTATATTACACAATGCGAGAGGTACAGTGCACCACGCAGAGGTCGAGGTATCTTGGGGTTATGATCGACGATAAGCTGTCCTTTGTCAGTCACGTCGATTACGCCTGCAAGAAAGCTTCTATGGCTATATCGGCATTATCCCGCATGACGTCGAATAGCTCGGTGGTGCAAGGGAGCAAGCGTATACTCCTGTCCATACTTAGGTACGGCGGGCGGGCATGGATCACCGCCTTGAGTACCAAGAGCTACGTAAGTAAGCTAGAGAGTACGCACAGGCTTATGTGCCTAAGAGTGGTGCATACCGAACGGTATCACGCGACGCGGTCTGCGTCCTAGCGGTGATGATGCCAATAGGCATGGTCATAAAAAAGGACGTGTTTCGAACAACGTGGAACAAGAGGTATGCGGAAGACCACTAGAGCCGCATCTAAGGTCAAGTGGCAACGGGAATGAAACAACTCCACCAACGGTCGGTGGACCCACGGACTAATCCCGGAATTAACCGGGTGGGTCGGTAGGTGACACGGTGAAGTGAACTTCCACTTAACGCAAATATTGTCTGGCCTCGGCTGTTTTAGACAATACTTGCACAAATATGGGCATGCACAGTCCTCCGCATGCAGCGAGTGCGCGGGAGTAGAGAAAACTGCGGAACACGTGTTCTTCGCATGTCCTCGCTTCGACGGCGCGAGATCCGGCATGATTGCCGTAAGCGGTCACGACACGACTCCGAACAATTTGGTCCCGAGGATGTGTCAGGATCGGGACGTCTGGGTCGCGGTAGCAGCCTCCCAGATCGTCCTCGATCTCCAAAAAATGACGAAACGACCAAACAACAAGCACAATAGCCTTTTCTCCGAAGTAATACCGAAAGGTGGTTCTGGGGAGGGTCCAGGGCTTAAGGCACGAGTGGGTTTTTAGTGGGTTGAGGAGTTGGCACCCTCATCCTCACACCCTGAGTTCTTCAGGTGTCTGGTTGCAGATTGTCCATCCCGTCTTTAAAAAAAAAATAACGGTGCACCGCGCAATGCCGTATCGAATAGGTTGTCGACTACTAATATTTGATAACACCTCATCAATACTATTATTATATTCAACTTTTAAGAAATCGAAACTTAAAGTCGATAGTAGTAATTTGTTATCAACCACGCAGTTTCTGAGCTCTCACTGCATCATTCGGCTTCCTTAGAACATTTCTGAACGCATCCTTTGTACCCAATGAGATCTCGTTACAAACGTCCCTGAATGGTCCTACCAAACTTGCACACTGGTCACCAATAAACAGACAGGAATCCCACCGAGTGGTGATAATGAAAATGAAATTTAATGAAAAGGGGCCGTGTTTATTCAAATAAATACTCACTCGTATTACAACGTTTATCGAACCAAAATGGGAAGAGCCATCCAGAGACTCCCCTCTATCTCCACATGTGCATGGTTTATCCCATCCGTTATAGCAACCTGCTGTACATTCCGGCTCGGTCTGGCAAAACATGGCCTTGCTGCGTTGTATTCGTACCAATCAGCCCAGCAACAGTCAGGAATGCGTGCTTGTGGGTGGGTGTTCATCGTACAACTTAAAACGTGCCATGGTCACAGCAAATATGATCTATGGTCGTGCAGACTTCAACCATCGTCGGATGACTACTGCAGTTTTGCAAGAGGGGAGCTCATGATGAAATTTATTAAGCCGTAATAACTGTAAACAATCACCAGCCAAAGTCCTCAAGTTGAAAAGTTGGGGAGTTTGTTTTGTTTTTTTTCCTCATTTCCGGTTCAGTGGACATAGATCATTTTTCAATAAATAATCTCGCTTATTAAAGTTATTCTAACCAACAGTGCAACGGCACGCATTAGAGCGGAGCAGATTTGGGTGCTTTCTGTCAACGGGAGTCGCCCGGGAGGGGTGTTGTGATTTCAATATCACGGTATATTTCATAAATATATGGCTTGCATCTCTAGGGGAGACGTGCGTTGTTAATTATACCATCGGAGGGAATGTTATCATCGTGCATTATTAGCAATTCGGTTGGCAAATATTTAATAAATATCGGTATGCCTTCGGGGAAATATTCTCGTACTGATTTACGATGCGATTGATTTTGGTAATCATGGTAAACGGCAGTGGAAATAACGCTACAATGTTGGTTGTGTTTGTCACTGCTATCGCATCTTGTGGATATTGCTTTTGATGTTTGCATACCGAACGACGATTGAGACAAACATTTATTCACTGCCGAAGTGGAACTACTCAGTAATATGTTGCTGTTGAATGATAAAACTACCAGTTACAGGTTAACACATAATTGAGTATTTTTCCAAACAAGATTTGAAAAAGGGTGAACATGGATACCGAATTTTTGGTATTTTCATCAAACTTAACTAAAGATTGGACTCGGAATAAATGCGACAATTTGTTTTGGGTGTAACTTTTTATGGCGTGGAAAAAATACAAGTTTAGAGTGTCATGTTTATGTGTGCAAAATGTTATCGCGATCTGTTAAGTAGTTTTCAAGATGTATTAGAAACAAGAAGAGCTACGCCAGGAAATCTTGGGCGCGGTGATCGATAATCCTGGTCAGTCGCACAGATGAATCGGCAAAAGGCTTGGAGACGAAGAGCACCGGCGCGCTGGAAGCGACCGAAAACCAAAAACGGAATACTCAGAGAAGGCGCGAAAGATAAGGCAGTACTTTAAGAATAACCCGAACCTTTCCACCCGAGACGTGGCCAAAAAGGTCAATTCGTCAAAGTGGTTCGTCCAGGTCAGGAAGGCGCCAAACTGAACTGACGAGCAAAACACGGTTGCCAAATTGCGTGCGTGGAAGCTGTATCGTGAGTGGCTGGTCAAGCCAGGCTGTCTCGTCATGGATGACGAGACATATACCAAGGCGGACACCAAACAAATCCCCGGCCTCGAGTTTTTTGTTGGTACGTCCCGCATGGAGGTTCCGGAAAAGTTCCGGAAGAGAAAGATAGACAAACTCGCGAAGAAGTACCTGTTGTGGCAGGCGATCTGCGAGTGCGGACGGTACAGCAAGCCGTTCGTTACAACCGGCACCATAAACGGGCAGATTTATCGAGAGGAATGCTTGCAGAAGCACTTGCTGCCCTTCCTCCGCTCTCACCGTGGTCCCACGCTGTTCTGGCCGGATCTCATTTTGTGCCATTATGCCAAGCCTGTAATGGATTGGTACGAAGCGAAGGGCGTAAATGTGGTCTCGAAGGAGGCGAACCCGCCAAATACACCAGAACTTCGTCCGATCGAAAAGTTGTGGGCGATAATGAAGAGCGATAATGAAAGAAAAGCGGAAAAACATTCAAAACCGATGAAGCTTTGAAGAAAAACTGGGAGAAATTGTGTAAGGAAGATGGACAAAGCCTCGCCCAAGATCTCATGAGCAGTGTTAAGAGAATTGTACGAGCATTCAGCTTGGAAGAGGAAATTCAATAAAAAAAATTATGCCAAACATAGCTCATTCAATCCCTGAAAATTTGAGAAGTTTCCGATTTACAATTTGGTGATCATTTGTGTGTCTCATTTTTTCCGAGTCCAGTCTTTATTAACCCAGAAACAAGCAAAATAGGGTCGATAATGATACGTAGTTTTATCAACTTCACCGTAGTTGGGCCCATTGAACTTTTGATCCATCCACAATTCAAGTTGAATAATGCTACTCCTTGTTTTCCTTTCAGATTTCCGTCTGTGATGACTACAGCTTACCGATAGACTTCGTCAAAAAAAGACCGTCCAGTTTCGATCCCTGCCTTGCAGAGCGCTTGCCAGACAATTGGGCATCGCCTAGTCCACAATCAGAACACGTAAGTATCGAATGGAAAAACACGCTCAAGCTCGATTGGTGCCCGAAGAGGGTGGTAAAATCGTTTGCCGCCTTAATTAATGCAGAAGGAAAATAAGCGAAGCAAATTTTTCTGAAGCTTCGTGCTTCTCCGCGCGATGTTTGTTGCCTAGCATCATCACCGTCATCATCGCCATCATCAAGTCAGGGGATGTTGATAGAAGACGCATTGTTGGCTGGTCGGTGCGTTCTACAGCAATGATGAAGCCGAGTCGATTTTCATGGGGACCGTTTAAGCTGCGTTTTAATCATAAGCACTCGACTTTTTCACCGTTTGTTGCCTCTCGGGTATGGCTTTTCCATTAGAAGGTGGAGCTGAAAGCAACTGGCATCTGAAAACGGCGAACAGAGCCCCCAGCGAAAGCAATCACTACCAAGGGATTCGCCTCGTTCCCTGGTATGGAAATAGCGCCTGTGGTGCTATTAATTACTTTTTAAATGGACAAAAAATTGAACTACCATAATTTAATTCAATTAAAGTTTAATTAAAAGGCAAATAAATTGCACTTCTCGGTCAGCAAGCCAGCAGAGGTGGAACAGTAGTGTAAGTGTTCCATTTTCAGAGAACGTTCGTAAGGAGACAAGCAACAGTTTTGACCAGAATACAGCACATTCCAACGACTTTAGATGATATAAATTTTCAACTGTAATTGATCTTTTGTACAATTTTTCATTTGGATACCTTATTTATTACCTTCTCTTGACAAATTGTTAGTAATATTATCGAAACAATATGGTAACAAAATTGTTTATATGTGATTGTTTTGGCAAGGCGTTGATGCTTGAAAGACAAAGACAAGAAGCAAGAGATGCGAAAAAGCAATTTTGCAATTTTGGCAAGGGGTTGATGCTTGAAAGACAAAGACAAGAAGCAAGAGATGCGAAAAAGCAATTTTGCATATCCTCGAAACGCTACACAGATCAAAAGAAACACTAAATTTTCTGCGTTATCTAATGCACATAAAGGGAATGCTAGATTTGGCAGAAAATAATGGGATATGTCATGTAAACTTTAGCCAGATAACGCCTGAATCCAGGTTGTTGAATGAAAGATTACACATATTGTTGTATGGCGCATGAGAGATTGCAAACAATTGTGTTGTTTGCGTGTACTTTGGCTTGAAATTGAACGAAGGCAAATTTTACGCGCTTGTTAATTTTTTTTTCTGTATGGTCTCAATCTGTTTTGTAAAGATTTTTTTTTTTGAGTGCACTGGGTTGATATTCGGTTTTTGAAGGACTTCTTCAGCAGTAGGTAAAAGACAAATAGTCGCAAAATTCATGAAATTATATAGAAGGCAAAACCATATAAAATCGAGGATTAAAATTGTTCAATTAGGACTCATTTAACCTTTTTGTGTTTGACAGAGTACCTGCCCAAGTAGCACATTTGTTCTAAACCAGGCAAAGATACTTTTATTTGACTGAATTTAGTGCTATTTAAGTTGCTACAACTTATTCTGCTGAGAGTGTGCTACTCGGGTGGGTACCTATTCAAGTTTTATATTACGGAATTTCATAGTTTCCTATTTTAGCAGGAAGCTGAAATGCAGTGATACTTAGTAAAAGTTAGAGGGCAGCTATTCGCATAAAATTATTTTGTATAGTAGGGAAGCAGAACCTATCTTGAGCTCAATAAACATACCTTGAGTGGAAATCGGTGAATATGCACTGAATACCGAATACTGAGTACACAAGTTATTCACAATTTGTTCCCATTATTTCCTGGCAAATCTAGCGTTCCCTTTATGCGCATTAAGCTTTTGATTGGCGAGAAAAAAGGCTGACAAATGTTTGTTCACAAAAGCTTATATGCCCTTTTGACATATTGCTATACACTTGAGACGTCTATTGGCTACATTGGCCATTCCCTGGACCACTGGAACGACCCCGGGAGAACCTATAGTAGGTGCCAATTAAGATTTTACTCCAAAACATGTAAACAAGCTACCTGAACTGTCAAATGATGTCATGATGCAATGTTCTACACCAAATCTTTTTTACGCGTATTTTTTTGCTCATTTTTTACGCGAGTTTTCGAACTAACAAAACATGTAAACAAGCTACCTGAACTGTCATTTTTTTTGCTCATTTTATACGCGAGTTTTCAAAATAACACAGTTCACGATGGCTACGATTCTTACCGAGTTTCAACGTGGCCGGATCGTTGGTGCGCGAGAGGCAGGAGCTTCGATTGCCGAAACGTGCAAAATAGTCGGCGTTTCGAAAACCACCGTTTGTCGAATCATGGCAGAGTATGAGGCCGGAAAAATTTCATCCGGTAAAAATACTGGACGGAGACGAAAGCTTGGTAGTCGACAGCAACGGGCGTTGAAACGGATTGTTAAGGCGGATAGAAAGATTTCGGCTATTAAAGCAACAGCAGCCTTGAACGACTCAATTGAAGAACCTGTATCAACAAGGACTGTCCGGAGGGAGCTGCACAGGATGAACCTGCGTGGGCGGGCAGCAATTGCCAAGCCGCTTATAAAGCCAGCGAATGCAGCGAAGAGGAAGCGCTGGTGTAGGCTCTATGCCGCTTGGACAGAAGCCAAGTGGAGGAATGTAGTCTATTCAGATGAATCCTCTTTCACGCTCTTCCCAACAACCGGGCGGGTGTACGTGTGGCGTTCTCCTGGAGAGGAGTACGACAAAGATTGCCTGCTTCCCACTGTGAAGCATGGTGGGGGATCGGTAATGGTCTGGGGCGTGATTCCCTGGCATGGGGTTGGTCCAATTGTCGCTGTAAAAGGCAAAATGAAGGCTGACCTCTACAGGACTATATTGGATAAGCAGGTATTTCAACTGTTGGTGACATATGTACACTACAAAGAGTTATTATTTTTAAATTTCAACTAGGTGCTTGTCATGATGCGATCCGTTTTCCCAGAAGAGAACGGCGTCTTCCCAACGCTCCCTGACGCTCCCCAACGCTGACAACGCTCCTATCCACACAGCGAAGTCCATCAAGAAGTGGTATGAGGATCACGCAAGTGGTTTCGATCACTTTGAATGGCCTGCTCAGTCACCGGACATTAATATTATTGAACCATTGTGGTCAACATTGGAAGTAAGGGTACGAAATGTTTTCCCACCACCTTCGTCTTTGAAGAAACTGGAGAAAACTTTGATCGACGAGTGGTATAAAATACCTGTAGACGTGATCCAAAACCTCTACAGCTCCATTTCAAGGCGGATTGAATCCGTTCTTGATGTGGACGGAGGACCCATTCGCTACTAATAAAACCCACTATACTTCATCAAATTTATTCTTGCATATCCGAACCAAAGCTAAATAAATTGATCCTTGAAGCTACCAGGAAGCTGGTTCAGGCTAGCTAGTGAATCTTATAGTTCACATTTTGGAGTAACATCGTTATTGGCCCCTGCTACAGGTTCTCTCGAGGGCCATTCCAGCGATCCAGGGAATGGCTAATGTAGCCAATGGCCTCCCCAAGTCCATCGAAACCATCTTTACGAAAAATCATGAAGATAGAGCTGCTGCACGGCATGCTCTGGATCTTAATTGGCCCCTACTACAGGTTCCTCCGGGGTCTTTCCGGTGGTCCAGGGAGTGGCTAATGTAGCCAATGTCCTTCTCGAGTGTATAAAAATCATATTTATGAAAAATCATGAAGATAGAGCTGCTGCACGGCATGCTTTCGAGTAAAATCGTAATTGGCTCCTCCTACAGGTTCCCCCAGGGTCGTTCCGGCGGTCCAGGGGGTGGCCAATGTAGCCAATAGCCTTCTCAAGTGTATAAAAATCATACTTATGAAAAATCATGAAGATAGAGCTGCTGCACGGCATGCTTTCGTGTAAAATCGTAATTGGCCCCTACTACAGGTTCCCCTGGGGTCGTTCCGGTGGTCCATGGAGTGGCCAATGTAGCCAATGTCCTTCTCAAGGGAATAAAAATCATACTTATGAAAAATCATGAAGATAGAGCTGCTGCACCGCATGCTTTCGATTAAAATCTTAATTGGCCGCTACTACAGGTTCCCGCTGGGTCTTTCCGGTGGTCCCGGGAGTGGCCAATGTAGCCAATGTCCTTCTCAAGTGTATAAAAATCATATTTATGAAAAATCATGAAGATAGAGCTGCTGCACGGCATGCTTTGGAGTAAAATCGTAATTGGCCCCTACTACAGGTTCCCCCGGGGTCGTTCCGGTGGTTCTGGGAGGGGCCAATATTGCCAAAGATCCACTTTTCGTTTATAATAAGCTTTGTGGTAAAAAACAAGAAAAAAAATCAAGAAAAAAAGCTGTGAAATAGCATGTTTTGAGTAAAATAAAGACCGCATCCAGGACCCTTCATCAAAACCTGTTTCACGGAAATGGCCATATCTCGGTCAATTTAAGGCCGATTCCTGTGATCGACCTTTCATTCGCTTGGGAAATGTTTTGTTTTTTCGTGTGTTTACTGAAAAAAAAAAGTTCGATAACGTGATCTTGTACGAAAATTCATCGCAAAGTCAACATGTAAAATAGCCCCTCCGGAAACCCGGAACAAGTCCGGTATCCGGTAACCATGGCCAATTTTGTTACCGAGACAAAAAAATACATTGAATTCCCCGTCGAATGCTTCTTGGAAAATTGAAATAATATAATAATAATAATATTTCATGAAGTTAGAGTACTGCAAAGTTGATCAAAAATTTGCCTGTCCCGATCATTTTGTATATCAGGTGCAAGCAAATTTAAATTATTGTGAAAATTAATACCATAGTTTTCTAGTATTTTATCACGTATTCGTAGATTCTCGTGTGGCTAGTTTCATAAGTGAATTTTATTTTTTTATGTATTTTGCATTTACGCAACGAAAATGTGTGAGGATATAGTACAATTAAAGAGATAACTTGGAGTCTGTTCACCAAGATGTACCCCACGCTCTTTTTAATTGAGCTGTAGCTCACCCGCTCAGATCACACAATAAATTAAAAGTTGAGCGGGAGCGTGAACAGGAACTATTTCTGTTTGCAATATGACAAGCGAGCGAGAGCGCGAACGGCAGCACCTATGCAATATACACGCTCAGAACACCCTCTCTTTTATTTGTATTGCTGTCCCTTTTTTTCTCAAGGAAAAATCACTGAATTTTCGTAAAAATTGATTTACGATTTACTCAATTTTTTAGTTGATCCACTTTTTACGAAAATTGAGTAACTTTTCCGCAAGAAAAACAGTGACAGTAATACAAATGAAAGAGAGGATGTTTTGAAAGTGTAGGCCACGAAGTGTACCATGAGATAGGGGAGCTAGAGCTATTTAACTGAGCGAGAGCGCCTGTTGAGATGTGACTCCCGAGCTACAGATCGACTGCAAAAGCTAGTTGTACTAAGTGAGCGAGAGCGAGAGCGGAGATGGAAAGGCTCATCATCTGATTAAATTTTCTCCTAAACCAGAGGAACGTTCGAAACTATCATGAAAATAGCGAGAGTGTAATTAAAACTCGCAAGCATATGGAAGTTTTTCTTTCACACTCTCGTTCAATATTGGGTGTCAATGATTTTCGCGGCGAATATGAGTCAAAAACGACTCAAAATTGTATTTAAATTCGTGGCCGTTTGTGTATGATTAAATTAGGAAAAAATCCTCCTAAGCAAAAGCAGAACGTTCGAGATGGAGCTCCACGTTCTAAATGTTAGAACGATTGCTATTGAACAAAGATACTATAAGTTCAA
The DNA here is from genome assembly GCA_034211315.2 of Aedes japonicus. NCBI lineage: Eukaryota > Metazoa > Arthropoda > Insecta > Diptera > Culicidae > Aedes > Aedes japonicus. Next base: position 120,929 of record JASCZW010005443.1, on the reverse strand, counting down.
CTATGGCCTTATTGAATTCAAATCAAAACCATCAAATGGCCATAGCTATCAAACTTCACTGGGATATCGTAGTTGGTTTAAGTTGTTCGGCTTTGTACGATTCTCTGCTCTTTTGATTCATTTAGCAGTAAATAATACTTAAAAAAAAGTTCTAGTGTTGCGGGAAAGTTTGTTTGATAGCAAAATATCCAAAACGAATTGAGTTTTTTTTATAGCTTATCATGCTCCAAATCATATGCGCATTTAATTTTATGGTGAATTTTGGAACGATAGCTCGGAGATTATTGCGTCGTTTTGTAATTACATCACCCGCATGGAGACGACTACGAGGCAAGATCCTTCCTCTTTCTAGACATTTATTCGTAACCGCAAACGCCCAAATCGATTTCCAGCTGAGATGACTTTCAAAGATTCGACTGCTGATTCTTCTGACGGATTAGCCAATCTATTTACCGATTTCATTGAAAACGTACACAGTACTATTTCGCCAGCAATTTCACCTGACAGCTTCAGGAACTGCCCATTATTCGACCTGAATCTGCCGCTCTACGAAATAACACAGCATGATGTCACGTCTGCCTTGAATAAGCTAGACGTTTCCAAAGGACCTGGGACCGACCACCTTCCGCCGTTGTTCCTTAAAGAATGTGCTGAGTCTCTGCAAAGGCCTTTGACAATCATTTTCAACAGCTCGCTTCGCCACTGTATCTTCCCGAACCTGTGGAAGACAGCTTCGATCTGCCCGATATTCAAAGCAGGATCTAGTTATGCAGTTGAGAATTATCGTGGGGTTTCCATTTTGTGCTGCCTGGCTAAAGTGTTCGAAGGATTAAATTATGATGTCCTGTACGCTGCTTCCCAACCATTTTTATCTGAGTTTAAACACGGATTTGTTATGAAGCGTTCAAAAACAGCGAATCTCATGACGTTCACCAATTTTGTATCAACGGAAATTGAGAACAAGCGTCAAATAGATGCCATTTACTTCGAATTTTCCAAAGCGTTCGACAAAGTGCCTCACGATCTTCCTGTTGCGAAGCTTAGATACTTGGGACTTCCAGATTGGATTACAGAGTGGTTGCGCTCTTATCTGTCTGACCGTAATGCGTTTGTCAACATCAACGGATCGCACTCTTGCGTCTTTTCCATCACATCTGGTGTGCCACAAGGCAGCGTTCTGGGCCCACTCATCTTCATATTGTTCATATACGATCTATTCTTTCGGCTGAAATCAGGAAAATTGCTCTACGCTGACGATCTAAAAATTTATCGCATTGTAACCTCTCACCTCGACTGCTGCGCGCTTCAGGCCGATATAGATGAACTACAACGATGGTGCCTTGAGAATGGGATGGAATTGAACATCAACAAGTCCATTGCATTCTCTCGTCGGCAGTCAAAGGATTCGTACGACGCTGTACCACGAGCTTCAACGATATTTACGTACTCAAGTCGCTATACTGCTCATTAGTTCGAAGCATCCTGGAATATGCTATTTGTGTGTGGATGCCGTCACATGCAACGCAACGGATGGAGCGTGTGCAGCGCAGCTTTGTACGTTTCGCTCTTCGTCAGCTGCCTTGGTCGAACCCAGCGGACCTGCCCGATTACACTTGCCGCTGTAAACTCATCGCTCTGGAAAAGCTTGATTCCAGGCGGATTAACTTGCAAAGGCTCATCGTGTTTGACCTGATAAAAGTAAATCTCGACTGTCCCTCGTTGTTTTTCAATGTATCGTTTTATGCACCTTCTCGTGTGCGTGAGCGTGAATTATTGTTTATCAGACGCCATAGAGCCACATATGGATTTAACAATCCATTGGACAGATGCTTCCGTTCGTTCAATAGTGCTAGTGTTGTGTTTTATTTTAATGTGTCTAAGGCTGTTTTTAAGATAAGGATTAAGGTTTTAGAATAAGCTACAGTCTGTGGAATTTTTTTTAAACATTCGAGGCGGTGAAATTAATTAATAAGGGCGAGTTTACATCAACAAAAAATAAATTCAATTCAATAGGGTTATCTGATAGAATGCCAAAATTGGTATCTGACCTACAGTTTATTTGTATTACTTTTTGAATTTGGTGTATTAAATTTTCCACATTTTAATTATTTCGTATATTTCAATGAGGCGATGGAAGAAATGACAGTTTTGCCAAAAAGCCAATTTATTTTCCCAATGGCTGCTATAAAAACTATTCCTCAATGCCAATTTGCCGTTTAATGCATTAACTAGAGGCAAAATGGTATTAAACGCTTTTTCAACTGTCCATAATAAGAAAATTTGAATGAGTTCTATCATGGCATTTCAAAACAGCATTTTACATGCTATGGGTACATAAAGTCACAATAAAACTTTTGATAGAAGTAAAAAGAACTTTAAAAGACAAGGTTTTAAGATCGTTGTAGAGAAGCTGTGTAGCTTTTCATAAACCTGACTAAAATTTCATAAAACTATAATAAAACTTAATAAAGCTGGATGGTTTTGCTTCTGGAGGCAATTTTTTTTTATATATTTGGCCGTTGATTGTGCCAACTGTTATGTACGGCTTGCTGAATTTGCCCCACCCACAGATCGCCTACGTCACCAAGTACTTCTTAGAAAATTTGTCGACCTCCGGAATATCCAGGCGGAGTTTGCCGATGAAAAACTCCAGATTGGGGATCTGCTTGTTGTCCACTTTATTATACGTCTCGCCATTCATTGCGATACGTTTCGGCTGCACCAACGTCTCATGGTACAGCTTCCTGGCGCGGGATTTGGCCACCGTCTTCTGTTTATCGGTTCGGTCAGGCACCTTCCTTACCTTGAAGACATGAAGTTGAGCCCATTTCATTGTCTGCTGGACAAACCAGACGGAAGAATCGACCTTCTTGGCCTGGGGTTGGTCGTCTTCAAATTTCTTCCACTTCCAGCTCGCCGCTGAGTTGTTTGGGTTTCCTTGAAAGATTTTACCACATAGAACACGGTTGAATTGTCAATTTCTAACTGTTTCGCGATCCTCCTGGGACTGGCCCGGATTTTCCACGAACGCACCCAGAATTTTTTGTCAAAGCACTTTTGTTTTTTTCGTTTATTTTTCATCGACATATTTCCTCACAACGTGGTGACAACCACCGACGCCAGGAAGACGGCTCCACCACCTGGGCCCTATATATCGCACTCATCAACACATGAACCTGGACCAACTTTCCTTCCGACGGAACACGTGACCAGATTTTTTTAGCCTCAAAAAAACCACCGACCTCGACTGAGATTTAACCCTGATGCACTGGGGTGCCAAGTAAAGACTGGACTCGGAAAAAAATGAGACACACAAAAATGATCACCAGAAAATCATTTTATATTTGATTCTTCTATTTAAAAACTATATTTTAGCTATGTTTAGCTATGGCATAATTTATTTATGGAATTTCTTCCCCCAAGCTGAATGTCGTTTATTTCCCTTAACACTGCTCATGAGATCTTGGACGAGGCTTTGTCCATCTTCCTTACACAATTTCTCCTAATTTTTCTTCAAAGCTACATCGGTTTTGAATGTTTTTCCGCTTTTCTTCAATTTCTTCTTCATTATCGCCCAAAACTTTTCGATCGGCGTATTCGGCGGGTTCGCCTCGTTTGGGACCACATTAACGCCATTCGCTTTGTACCAATCCATTACAGGCTTGGCGTAATGGCACGAAGCGAGATCCGGCCAGAACAGCGTGGGACCAAGGTGAGAGCAGAGGCGCTTCTGCAAGAATTCCTCTCGATAAATTTGCCCGTTTATGGTGCCGGTTGCAACGAACGGTTCGCTGTACCGTCCGCACTCGCAGATCGCCTGCCACAACAGGTACTTCTTCGCGAATTTGTCCATCTTTCTCTTCCGGAACATTTCCAGAACCTCCATGCGAGACGTACCGACAAAAAACTCGAGGCCGGGGATTTGTTTGGTGTCCGCCTTGATATATATCTCGTCGTCCATGACGAGACAGCCTGGCTTGACCAGCCACTCACGGTACAGCTTCCGCGCACGCAATTCGGCCACCGTGTTTTGCCTGTCAGTCCGGTTTGGCACCTTCCTGACCTTAAAAACACGTAGCCTAGCCCGCTTCATGGTCTGCTTGATAGTCCACTTCGACGAATTGACCTTTTTGGCCACGTCTCGGGTGGAAAGGTTCGGGTTATTCTTAAAGTACTGCCTTATCTTCCGCGCCTCCTCTGGGTATTCCGTTTTCGATTTTCGACCGCTTCCAGCACGCCGTTCGATGGTCTTCGTCTCCTGCAACATATTCACAACGCGGGACACGATGGAATGGTGGATTTCAAGCCTTTCGCCGATCCAAGCCATGCCGATCCATGACCACGCAGAGATGCGGTACAATTTGGCTTATTGATTGCCGATTGCAATTTTTAACGTTGTTGCACTGCCTACACTGACCGTTTCGTTCTTCGGAAAATTAAAACTCGATATCTACTGCGGTGGAAACAATATCGAGAAAAAATTGAGCTTGGGCATAACGTGTGAAAAACTTACAGAGCGGATGGAATGAACTTCAATGTTCACTGGATAATAATACAACCACATCTGACCAACACAAAAGTTCTTTTCCAATTTGACATTGCAAGGGTGCTTATATGTGATTTTTCTATGGGAAAAAATCATGTATTAGGCTACGAATTGCTCTCTCATCCACCCTTTTCTCTGGATTTAACCTCGAGTGAATATTTCTTGTTCCCAAACGTCGGTGGAAAAAGATTAATCTCAAACGATGAAATCATCTCACCAGCAAATACCAATTTTGATAACCTCGACATTCCTTATTTTCTGAAATGATAAAAAATATAAGAGAAACTTTTTTTTTATTTCTTTATTATCGAGATTTTGAGCCCTGAGCTGGTTCATCTCCCATCGTTGTCACTCAAATACCTTTTTTGGGTATTTTTGTAACTTGTCCGGGGGTGAAATTCGAACTCGTGACTTAGACGTAAGAGGTGTGGATTTTGACCATTACGCCGGGGTCACCCCCTAAGAGAAACGTTGAACAGAGTATACAGAACTCAAAAGAAACTTTGTTAAAAAAGTTATATGTTTTTTAAGCAAAAGCCTGTGTTTCATTGGAATAGTCATGGACGTATTGAACAACTTCTCTTTTTGATTCCAATCATCCCGCTTTTAAACTCTCTCACAGCCAATTGTATTTGGAAGCATTCCGGATGACCGAGGGCCTGATTTCCGTCGTGCCGATTTTGAGGGATTGATAGAAGCGCTTCGCGAAACTGACTGGCACATCCTGGAAACCACGGAAGACATTGATGTTGATGTGGATTGCTTCACTAACGTGTTGAAGACCTACTTGGTTGATTTTGTGCCACTGTGTAGGCCGTCTCCTACGCCACCTTGGGGGAATGCACATTTACGACGTCTCAAACGCCTAAGATCGAGAGCACTACGAACCTACTATCCGTCTCGTTGCTCTTTCGCCAAGCATCATTTAGCACGTGCAAGTACTAATTATCGCACGTATAACCGTTTCTTTTATAATCGCTATTGTAGGGTATGTGTCCCTTGACTCAGCCTAATATGCAACAATCGATTACATTTTTCATTGTTACGCATAAAGTATTTGAGCTAGAAACAAACTTTAACTAGGTATACACTTCGTAAGATATGTTTAATAAGCAATCTGGTAAAATGTATCACGAAAAGCTACACAACTTGTTTTATAAAGTCAGAAACTTACGAGGGATATGGATGTAATGTCGGTTTATGGGTACCAAATTGGGTCTAATCATGGATGCAAGTTCGTCCCATTCGATTGATTTTCTATAAAATGCAATCTTCGTACGGGTTTCTTCCTGATTTTCTGATTTAAGGCTTTCCCAGCTGTATTCGCTCTACCCAACAAACAATTTCACAAACCAAACTGTACTTAAACTGCTAAAAAACACTTAAGTAAGTTTTAAACATGATTTAGCGGTCATTCGACAATCAAAACATTATAATTCGCTCTACACAGATTTTGTTACTTTAATTTGTGTTAAGATGAGCCATATGAACAACATTTAACCGGAACTCAGACATTTGTATTGTAAATGTTACCAATAACAACATTTTTACTACGCTTTTCATACAACAGGCCATATTTGGGAACATAGAAAAAAATATGTCCCTAACATTGGGTCCACCGTTTGCTTGTTAAGTCATTGTTATTTTAATTATGTGACCTGTAAGTTTATAACATGTTACTATATTCTGTACATCTTGGCTGCACTATTCGGTTTATAGGTTCAATTTCGGCAAATTTAGATCATTGGAAGATCGTATAGATAATCTGTTCAGCTTAACCAGTGAAATCATGATGCCCCAAAAGTTCAAGAAATCGAAAATTACGTGGAAGTGAACTACTATAAATTGATTGATTATGTCTCAATTACTTTGAAATCAACCGGTCATCCTGATAGCAACATAATTTTGTTGATTATCGAAGAAATAATGACATAATTGGTACATAGGCCGAATCAAGGAGCTAGGCTAACATTACATCCCGTTACCGTATACGCACTCAAGAAAATCTGCGCCGACAGCCACGACATTTTTGGAAGTTTGTTAACACTAAACGGAAAGAGATTGGATTGCCCGTTGAGATGTTTCTGGGTAACGAAGTCGCCACATCCGCATCGGAAAAGTGCAATTTATTTGCAACTCACTTCAGACGTGCTTTTTCTGATTCTCCATCGTCTATACATCAAATTGCAGACGCTTGTAGAGACACACCTAGGGACGTGTGCTTCCTAAATAGCTTTGAGATCACGACCCATCAAGTAAACGCTGCAATAAATAAATTGAAAGACTCTGCATCTCCAGTCCTGATGGCATACCCTCATGTATCCTTAAGAAATGCAGCGGAGAGTTACTTTCCCCTCTCGTGAAACTGTTCTACATTTCATTACGGCAGCATGTATTTCCTGGAAGTTGGAAGACGTCAGTCATGTTCCCTGTGTTTAAAAAAGGAGATCGACAGAACATTGAGATTTCGTGGTGTGCTTGTTCAAAGGTTTTCGAGATCATAATGAACGAGGTACTTTTCAACTCGTGTAAGTATTACATCTCTACGGATAAGCATGGTTTCTTTACCAAGATATCAACCTCGACAAATCTCATACAGTTTGTCTCGTTTTGCATACGCAACATTGATGCTGATGCACAGATCGACACTGCTTACACTGATTTCAAATCTGCTTTTGATCGAGTTGACCATGGAATACTTCTTGAGCACCTACGAAGAATTGGTATCTCTGCGGACCTTGTCAGCTGGTTTGAATCATACCTTAAAAACCGTAGGCTCACCGTTAAAATAGGATCTGAGTCTTCGGAAGCATTCTCAAATTCATCCGGCGTACCACAAGGGAGCAATCTTGGCCCTTTGTTATTCTCACTCTTCATGAACGAGCTCTCTACCGTACTACCATCTGGTTGCCGTGTGTTTAACGCTGATGACGTCAAAATCGGCATGGTCATCAAAACCGTCCAGGACTGCTATGCTCTGCAACAGTTGTTAGATCGGTTCGATGGTTGGGGCACCCGAAACATGCTGACGTTAAGCATCCCCAAATGCAACATCATTTCGTTTCATCGCAAACTCAATCCGATCACGCACAATTATGCAATGAATGGATGAATGGATTCGGCACTAACGTATCGATTGCATTACGACGATATTATCAGCAAAGCGAATCGACAGCTGGGTTTCATTTTTTAAATATCTAGTGAATTTAGAGACTCTCTCTGCCTTCGGTCTTTGTACTGTGCTCTGGTGCGATCGATTTTGGAATCCAACTCTGTTGTGTGGTGCCCATATCAGGCAACATGGACAGCTAGGATCGAAGCAATTCAACGAAGATTCGTGAGATATGCCCTGCGTCGCCTACCGTGGCGTGACCCGTTGAACCTTCCACGATACGAAGATACATAGATGCAGATTGCTGGGACTACAGACATTGGACCAAAGGCAAAATATTGCGCAAGCTATTTTCGTTGCCAATACACTAACAGGTGGAATTGACTCACCGGAGCTGTTAAGTCGGCTCAACCTCTACGCTCCTGACCGAATGCTTTGCCAACGGGACTTCTTGCTACTTGAACCCCGTAATTCATCATACGGACTTCATGACCCTATCCGCTTCATATCAGCTAGGTTCAACGTTGTCTATTTTCTTTTCGACTTCAACTGTACTCTGACAACATTCAAGCGCAGACTGACAGAATGGCATACTACGAGAAGGATAGATCAATGAACAAGTTGTTGTTCCTTCAATTGATTGACGACGAGGACTGCTCCGAACTATGGAAGTTTCTTATTTTATACTTTGACCATGTTCCACGTTTGTAATTTTGTTTATTTTAATTATGTTTATGAATGTGCAAGTAAGCAATGTTTTGTATTGTATTATATTGTTTTTTACTGTATTGTTTTGCAAAAGATATGGGGTTTTTACGCCAAATTAAATCCCCGTCATAAAGAAATTCATTAAGACTACCATAGGTCAGATATAATATATACAATAAATAAATGAATAAATAAATAAAGTGTTTTATCTGTTAAGCAAAAAATATAAGTACAATATGCGAACTCGAAGACAAACTCATCAACAAAAATAATTATGATAAGAGTATGATTAAAATGGATAGAATGGATAAATAGCGCTGTAAAGTCAGTAAAAAGCAGAAACGGTGGACAGACAGTGGATCAGTGTATAAATGCATAACCGAACGAAAAACTGTTTAACTGAGCAAATGTAAGGTGACATTTTAATAGTATGCTCCATATGTTTTATTTGTTTCTATATTAACCAAAAATATTTTGGTTTCTATATTAACCAAACATATTTTGGTGCGCTTTGCGATACTTTGTTCCAAATTTGCAATGTATTTTTGCTTTTTTGTTGTTAATATGAATAAATAAAATTCAATAGCGGTTATATTCAAACACAAATTATTTAGATTGTTTGGCATTGACAAACAACAGATTCACCGTTATGCGAAGTATTTTTAATTATATTGTTTTCGACAAATTACTTCAAAGAAAAAATATTCCTCCCAGTCACTGTTTTTTTTTCGAAAACCTGCTAGACAACTATCATAAACAGCAACTTTTATGATTATTAGTTTGTGCCGTTGCAGCCATTAAGCCGCATTACCACCTCCATTTTGGTCGTCTGCCGTCCCAAAGTTAATGACATTTTCCAACAGATAGACAGAAGTTCATCCCTTTCAAGCCATTCTCCCCATTCCACAGCGACAGGTGAGGAAATAGGAAAACTCCATAATTAGTTTGTTTCTTTTATATAAGTATAATATCCGTGATTTTGATTCTTCTTGGTCATAGAAGAGCCTTGGGAGCTAGTATATAGTACTAAACTGAATGTGTACCAAAAATATTTTTTGTTTCGCCATCGTGAAACCCATCTTCGCTGTCCCTGGAGTGTACAGTGTGATAATCGATTTTAAATTATGTAAATTTTATAAAATATCTAATTCAATTGCACGCCCCTCGTGCTAGCACAGAAAAATGCAGCTTCATGAAAATTCCACCATCTCACGGGCACCGAATCAGCAACGTCTTTCGGTATCTGTGTCGAAATATTCATGATTCCAATCGAATTAACCTATGGGCCGTATTTATTCAATTTCTGTTCTCTCATCCTTTACTGAAAAACGTCACGTCGTTTAAAATTTCGGTTTTCCCAGTTCACAAGATAAGTTTTATTTGGCCAGATGATGCTGTGTATGTGTGTGTGTTCCACACCAAAATTTAAAAGCGCCATAAATTATAATCCTCTCTGGAGTATATCGAAAGCCTAAGAATAGGATTCTGGCCTCGGAACTAGGACTTGTACTGCGATAGAAGAACTCCACCAGGTGACACGTTACCGAGTAAAAATTCTGAACGGAACTCGCACAATTCGCCCCGTTTGAGTAGCAAGGCAGCACTTTGTGCGCGGTGTGAAGCCCCCAAGGATCCATCAATTTTTACGCTATCGCACGCACAATCCACCCGTCGCGTCGGAATGAGTTGATGCAACAGCAGGCGATGTCCCGAATCTGCCCCATGACGCTATACAGCACGCACCACGTGACATGATCCCATCGTTATCACCATGGTGGCACCCGGCGCGGGACGACGGGGCATGTGATGATTTTGTACGCTTCTGGCCACAGTCTGTATTTCGAGAGAGGGCTGATCGATCGATGATGGTTGCCCCAGGGAAAGCAGAGATGCGAGATTGCGTTCCCGATTTGTTTGTATACACTTTGTTCTGAATTGGAAATGCGCCATAGTAGCAACCGGTAGGTGAATATTGAAGAACCTTGCAGTAACGACACGAATGGAATTGGGGATCGAAATCGAATCAAGTGGTTTGCAGTTTTGTACTGCGGAAGAATTTCGAGACAAACTCGAGGATTAGATGGTGAATGAATAAAGCCATGGAGAAAATCCTAAACTGATAACTCACTAGTTATTTTTGTTTCCTTTCATAGTCTCTGTTTGGCCAATAAAACAAGATGAGTTTAAAAATTAGTTTTAAGTTTCTTAAAAAAATATTTTCTCACGTTCTTATGACCTTTTTGGTCATTTTTGGCGAAACATGAAAAACTTTTGTATCTTTTGTGCCTTTGCAATCACACACTCTTAAAAATAATGAATATTACCTGAGTTGAAATCGTTACAAGATGTCAAATTCGTTACATGTTATTCAATTATTAACTGAACTTTATATGCAAACAGATGCCAATCCTAAAGTAATAATTGTCACTTTAACGTTTACACCATATTGTGCAAAGTAATGTCTTGCGATGCAATACAAAAAGTTGAAACATATTTAGTTTATGAAAATTTTATTTTATGGGTTAAGGTCTGTATCCGTAATAATCCGGACACCTCAAAACATGAATAAAACATTAATTTCCCAAAGTTATTCGGTATTTGCATAAAATTTTCAAACTTTGCGTTTAACTCCATCCATTAGGATTTGTACAGACTCTTCAGAAATCGTAGAAGCCGTCTTTGTCCAAATTTGCTAGAAGTGTTTGATGTCTTTGATTCTTGCTTTGATTCTTGCTATTTTCCAGCAAGCTTTCGCTTCATCAGAGCCCAATATATCTCGATTGGTCGTAGTTCTGCGCAATTTGGCGGGTTTGAGGTTTTTGGTACAATGTTCACTTGATTTGCTTGGTACTACTCCATCACAGTTTTAGCATAGTGGCATGATGTCAAATCGGGCCAAAACAAAGGTTTTTCTTTGTGACTTTTGATGGAGGGTAGCAATCGCTTCTAAAGACACTCTTTCTGATAGATCTTCTTGTTGATTGTGCCTGTAGTGTCAAAAGATTAACTCTTTTTGACACACGTGCAAATTGCTTGCCACACAAGGTATTTTTTGGGAAATTTCTATGCCTTCTTAGTTCTGAAATGCTCAGCTGTAGCATTTCTGGCCATAGCAGAATAAAAAACCAGCCCTGGAAGCTGCTTGAAATGCTCCAGGACATAAGTTTCATCGTTCATAAGGGAACATCCATTAATTACGAAACGCAAAAATTGACTTTTTATAACCCCCCTCCTCCCCTTGTCACGTTTTTTGTATGGACCTTCAATTTTTGTTATGGATCGTCACGTTTTCCCAAACCCCCCCTCCCCCCCTTACTGCGTGACATAATTAATGGACCTTCCCTAACAACGCATGAAAACATCGTCAATTTTTCTTTCGTCGCCATCTTCAATACTAAACATCAATTAAAGTCTTTTTCATCATAGACTCTCAGCTATACCACAGTGAAATTTTTCATTCCTACGTGCAATATTTCAAAAGTTATAATGATTTGAAGGTGTCCGGATTAATGTAGATACAGATTTTAAGTCTATTAAACACCTGTTGCGTCTGTTCGAGGGTGGGATTTGAACCCGTGACTTTGGTGTGAGAGGTATGAATGCTAACCACTTAGCACTATGCAAACTTCATCAAAGATCGTTACCTCCGCGCTGGGAAGAATACAAAAAGTAACAATCAAAGTGTAAGGAAGGCGCCTAACCGGTAAACACAATATTGCATGTCCACGTTAAATTTTGGACACCAAAATAATGGTAAAACAAAAATTTACTCATAATTTAACAAAACCGATTGTTTATTTTAAAATAAAAGAGTAATTCCTTCTTTCTCTAAAACTGTGGAACTTTCTGTGGGACACCCGCTATCAGGTTCCGTACGGTAACCACAGATACGCCGGCCGTGACGATTCTCCATCTTCTCTTGAAATTATCGGTATCATTTACTTTCTTCTTAGTTTCTAAGAGTTTCCGCCTCACTAGAGCCCAATACTTCTCAATTGGGTGAAGTTCTGGACAGTTTGGTGGATTGGCTGTTTTTGGTACATATTTGACCTCTTTTATACCATTCCAGTACGGATTTTGCAACGGCATTGGCATTCCTGTGCATTGCGGTGTAAAAAGTCCGACCCAGAAGCTGTTTAAAGTCTTCCAGTACGTATTATGAACCAAGACAATGTCCTATATCGTCGTCCATTATGATTCAAGAAAATGTTTGCAAAAAATGGTGTAGAGCACCTTAGCACGACTTTTTTTAGTAAAATTTCATCGTGTCATCACGGTTGGGCACCTTCTTTACTTTGTGCGCCTTCAGTCCTTGCTTCTGCTTCACTTTTTGTACGTATGGCTTTGACTTGGCAACTTTGCGAGCCACATTTTGCACTGAAAGATTGGATTTTTTCACAATAACGGCTACTACCTTCTTGTTCATTTATCGGTCGCATACTTTTCGATTTGTTACACTTCCAAAATTCCGATCCACAGTCAACCGCTGGTCAAATGATTTGCAAACACAAAAAACGGTGCTTTTTAAACTCGAACTTTGCTGCCGTTCGTACAAAATGCGATTGCGCACTTCCACTTTATTCGGCGCCATTTTACAGAACAAGAATGTAAACATGTTGTAGCACAAAATAAAGTGGCGAATTTTAGCTGTCCACCAGGCTACCATACATAGGGGAACGTCGTAGTTTGTCATCGTTGTCATCCAGTCTTCTATTGTTTTAACATCTGAGTTTATCTTAAAATTCTTAAAGATCTCTAAATGTCCTACCAGATCATCATCTAAAATTTTGTGTCTGAAAGTTAACGTGCACAGCATTTTACGGACATTTTTTTGTATCGACGACATAACTAGAACTACTGCATGAATATCTATGAAACTTGACAGATGTAAACAATACACTTTGAGATCAGTGAAATAATTCAAAATCTACACTGAAAGAAAAGTGTCTGAAAGTTAACGTGAACAAGCTTTACCGTGGCCAAATCCCACGCCAAGAAACTGTACCTCCAAAACGCATCATAATGATCGACGAGACGCACATTAGTGGACGCCAAGCAGATCCCCAGCCTAAATGTTCCAGAGAAGTTCCGGAAGAAGAAGGTCGACAAATTTTGCTAGAAGTACTTGTTGTGGCAGACGATCCATGCGTGATGCTAATTCATGAAGCCGTACATACATAACGACCGGCATCATCATCGGCCAAATATATAAAAAAAGATTACCTACAGAAACAGTTACTCAAAATTTTAGCTTGTTTAAACCACCGTTGGTAATCAAATCAAACTAATATGATGTTTGTGCCCAATTCAACGTGAAATTCCTGAATCCTAGAAAGTGTGAGCTGTTTAGTGAAATACCTGATCTAGAAATAATTAAAAAAATAGTATTTTCTATTTAATTCCAACAACCTTTATACTTATCTTTGACAGATGCGCGTATTTCGTCTACAATGTGCAGAGTTTTTCAGCGTCGTGTACTAATAACTCGACTTCACTTACTCGAGTTATTAGTACACGACACTGAACAAGTCAACACATTATAGACGAAATACGCGTATCTGTCAAAGATAAGTATAAAGGTTGTTGGAATTAAATGGAAAATACTAAATTTTCTTCTCATTTCTAGTGAAATTCCTGTTACCTGTAACAAGAATGTTTTTGCGTTTACCAATCTTTTTTCTCAGTGTACTTTAAGCAAAGGTATTTTTATTCTTGGCTTTGGTTGGTTTCAGAGCGTTATATATTCAGCAGTATAGTGCGCCATTTAAAAGCAAAGTAAGCTGCCATTTTATTCACGTGTTGCTAGCTTTCGATTGTGTTTATGCTTCTTTATATTCTCTGTAAGCAAGGTGAAAATATCCACCATTTAACAAAATTAAAAAAAATAAAACATATCGTCAGCATTATATTCATCAGGTACGAATACGAGCTCCTCAACTTTGAAAATAACAGTCGATGTAAACACGTTAAATTGATAATTTGTTCTAGGACTCATCCGATTTCAGAGAACCAGTGAGCTAAGATTATCGAGGTACATTGGTTTTACTCTGGAGTTGTCAAGTTGTTACCGGGTTGGTTTGCTCACACCAGAGTAAAAACAACAACGAATCGATGATTCAAAGAGCTGTTGGAGATGTTCATGCGAAATAAGAAGGAGTTTATGCGTCGATAAATCACAACGGATGAAACATGGATTCGCCACTTCACTCCGGAATCAAATTGGCAGTCTGCCGTCCAAAGCGTCCAAAGACTCAAACATCGGCTTGGAAGGTAATGACCTCTGAATTTTGGGATGCGCATGGAATTATATTCATTCACTACTTGGAACATGGACAAACAATCAACAGTGACTGTTCTATCGGTTTGTTGGATCGTTTGAAGGCCGGAATCGCCCATAAAAGGCTTCATTTGAAGAAGAAGAGGCGTTCTTTCACCAAGACAATGCACCGTGTAACAAGTCAATAAAAATAGCCGCAGAAATGGTCGAATTGGGTTCCGAATTGCTACCGCACCCACCGAATTCTCCAGATCTGGTCCAAGCGACTACTAACTCTTCGCAGAACTCAAAAAGATGCTCCGTGGAAAGAGATTTGGTTCGGCTGAGGAAGTGATTACTGAAATTGAAGCATATTTTGAAGGTCTCGATAAATCGCTCTCCACCGGTGTTATCTAAAAAGTAGAGAAACGTTGGAATGATTGTATTTTGGCACACAAATGTTGAAATGATGCACAAGATCGGGGCCGACCGTGATTGAGCAGCGGGTAATCTGGTGAATACGTCCTGATCATAAGGGAGGACTAGACATACTTGACTAAACTTAACTTCACCACCAAGGTGCTGATGACCAGCGAGAAGGGAATTTCAGTGCAGTGGGAGATATTCTGTACGATGTGAATGCTGGAAGTTGCCGCCTTTATCAAGACGTATCATGCGAAGAAGGATGTGATTTTTGGACGGACCTGGGCCTCGGTCCATTATGCTAAGAATGGATCGTATGAAGATAAACGTTGTAGAGAAAGCCGCCGTCAACCATCCCTAGGTCACCCAGGTGTTACCAATAGAAACCGGTGAACCTCGAAAGGAGGATTTACTCCAATAATTGCAAGGCGTTTTAGCATTTTTGTAGTAGGTTCGTATGATCGTAGAATATTAGGAAGAATTGTTTCATTGAATTATATTTTGTAGTTGTTTTTCATCATCGCCATCCGAAATTTGATTATAATGATCCTTCCTGTAGAAGTCCCGAAGTGCCGGGGCCACAATCTCCTCCAGAACCTCGGTCTTATAGTACGCCGCGTTGATTTTCACGTTTTATTTGATAAACACCAGTTGGAGCCTCCTACGCCTGGATACGGCAATCCAAACCATCACCGACGTGGCGTTCTGGAACAGCGGGATGTTTATGTGGGACGGGGTATGCTGGCCAACAGCGGCGTCTCCAGCCAAACAGTTTTGACATTATGCGCTGTTTGTCTTTATTTGAGAGACTTTCAGCCGGTGGCTGGTTCGTCTAGACATTATGCGGCTAGTGCATGACAATGAGTGTCTCATAAGACAACACGAACTCCGGACCTGCGTGCCGTGAAAAGTACCTTCTTCGTTGTAGCCTCCGTTACCCCGTGAATCTTGCGTTGTCCGGCTTGTACCCCAAGTCCTTTGTCATGATGGTGTGGTCAGTCCCGTTCGACACGTCCAGGTCAGCAGCGGTCTTCCTGATCAAGCGGTTCATTTTTCGACGAACCCGCTCCCTCACCCCTTGATGGCTGCAGGCGTTCTCACCGAACGTGGTCGCCAGGGTCTCACATGGTCCTTGTCCGAGCCCATCTCCCGGTACTGACGGATGGTGGTATAGATGAAATTCCGCTGCACCCCGTGGTATTTCAACCACCGGGTCACTCACGGAAACGATCATCTTGCAGTCGGCGATACTCTTCTTGAGCAAACTTCAGAGCTCTCATGTTCGTGGTATTTTTGTTGTGAAAGAAACGTTTCCTGAGCTTTCGTAAGCAATTATGACGGTTACGGTGTTGTGGTGTCTACCAAGATTGGTTAAACTGCCTTGTAGACTGGTAATTCTAACAGGGATAGTTTCACGGATGATTCGATCAATAGTGCCGAAGAAAGCCGTCACGGAAGCATCAAGAGAACCGTGGTTCAAAAGCTCATTCCAGTCCTGGGAAGCGATTCTCGCATTTACGGCTTCATAATCACAGCGGGTGAAATCATAATGTCGTGTCATGATGTCTGCTTGGTATTCTTCCTCCTCCTAATGATGAGCGTCAATTTTTAATTGAGCAGATGGCGGCTCGAAGAGATCTATGATACATGGATCACTACAAACATAAAGTCAAGTAGCTTACCGTTCGCGTTCTGAAGATCATTTACCTGATGGAAGCCAGCTGACAACAAAGACTCGACTAAGGCAAGTTCCTGTTCAGTTGACTCGTTAATTGGCAAGTATTGAACGCAAACGAAAACAACTTGAGCAACTGAAAATAACAAAATGGTATAAAGATCTGGACATCAAGACCCACTGAACAGAATAGTATGCTATAAATAAGAAAATTTACTTCCCCAGTTTTCTTTGAAACATAAAGAAAGCTGATAAACTCAAGGCATAATTCATTGGAATAGAAAAGACAACATCATTTAACAATCATGTAGGGCGTAATCACAAATACAATTCAAATGATAATTTGATATTTGTATCCATTTTTTTTATTCTAGTCACTACCCCGCAACTAGTACAGTTTATCGTTTTATCTAATTGCATTCCAATGCAGTTAGATTTATTGCTTGCAACCCTCCTTTCCATTCCTGCAGTATTTCGTCGAGCACTTTGTTTTAAATTCCGATGCAACATCATGATACGAGTGTCTCCTTCAATATAAACCGATAAATTCCGCAAACCCTACGAATTAAATGCATCGATTTTACTATGTGTCTAACATGCCTAATTGAATTTCGTTCAGCATCTCACCCTCGAGGAATCATTCAGTATTACCTGGAGCCATTGAACAACACTTGAAGTCATACCCACATACTAATAGACAGCCAATTAAAGTACGCACCTACAAATGCCGAATACATATATTTGATTGGGGGAGCATCATATCCATTCTATTGAGGTACTGGAATGCCATCTCCTCAGCACTCACAAATAATTGCCTTTTCATTTGTGAAGTCCCATTTCAATATGAATTGCTTTCCCTTTCAGAGAACGAAAAGAGAAACCAATAGAATTGGAATGCCCCTTGAAAGGGTTCAAAAAGGCAACAGGCATCGCATTGCTCATAGCAAAAAATAAAATCTCCTAATCCAAATGGAATGACGAAATTAGCAATAATTAGATCAAATTTTCTTCTCTACATTCTTTTCATTTTCAGATTTCGTTTCTAGAACCGTTAAACTTACATCAACCCTTGTCAGCAGTTCCGACCAACAGTTTGGGAACGGTAGCGGTCGGTATCGGTACTGGCATAAGTGGATTGGGTGGAACCGGAACATTACAGCACTCCCTCCAGCATCAACATCAGCAACAGCAACCACAATTGCCACCCCCTATTCTTCCGACGTCAGTTTCGGCTGGAGCTAGCGAGATTGCAGCCAATGCAATAGCAATTAAAACGGTCGAGGAGATTTTCGATACCAGGCGGAGTTACAAACGTAGCACCGGTCGGTCGAAGCAACGGCAACCAAGGAGACCGAGTAGCAACTGTGAGGTCAAGTACATCAACGAGAATTTTAGTTCTGGTACGTATGGAGTATGCTCTGATGCATATTGAGTTTTGATTGTAATTCAGTTTCAGGATCTTCTGCACCTATAACATCCGAAGAGGAAGATAATGATGAAGAAGAGGACGAATTGAATAAAGTTCCTGAACTCAATTCACCAGACAGTATATCGGAAGATCTCGTTCAGCCCCTGCCCCAACGTCATAGTCCTATCAAGACCACCGTTCCAGATACAGCAAAACGAAATCCGTCTCCTTACTATTATTCAGATTTGTTGAAAAACAAAAATCAACAGGAACAAACAGCTGACACAGAGTTCATCCAATCAGAATCCACTGGAACCAAAAGAGCAAGCAGCAGAGCATCTTCAGCAAGTGCCCGTCAACGTGAACCTGGTCCTAGATATAGAAAGAGCAGTAGCCTAGACACTCCGGCTGCAGAGAAGGAGGTCTGTCTACCGAAACGTTATTCAATCACCGAGGAGGGAGTTCGAATTATACGCTGTGAGTCCCCTTCTACCACCACATCGGACGATTCAGATTGTTCTGAATGTCTCAAAAGAAGAGATTGGCATGCGCAAGCATTGGCTATAGTGCGTTCAAATTGTAACCTTCCACCGTCGGTAGATCCCTCAATGCCACCACATCGAATGCTCGGCCCAGCATCAGTCTGTGCCTGTGCCACACCCGCATTCGGCGAGGACAACGATGAGCTCTTCCGACCCCGTAGCATATTCTACGTACATCAACCAGGTGCTCAGGACTGTGCCGATTGTACACTGAGTGACAATTCTGCCACCGTGAATGAAGATATGACGAGCATAAGAACAAGGCAAATCTACGAGACGGCATTTGATTCCAAAATTACCCGATCAGACGACGATTTGGACGAGGTTGATCGGGTAACCAATCAATCAGTACTGCTACAGTTGAGCAAGAGTAACAACAGCAGCAATAGCAATATGGTTTCCTGCCAGAATAAAGAAAATAGAGACCGAAGCAAACGCGGAGAGACTAAGAGGTCGAAAAGCTCTCTTAAACCAACTTCATCAACACAAGTTCAAACAACGGTCGAAATTGAAAATGCTCCGGAAGTAAATCTTTCCCAAGATCTGGAAAAACTTCAGATCGACAAACAATTTGACAATATTACCAATGCAAATTCTACGTCTTCCTCCCAACTTCCATTGCGTGGATACACGCCTTCTCCACCCTCAACCGCCCCACTTCCCATGAAGTTTCCCGGTAAACATGAACGCTTTTTCATCAATAGCATAAAAAGTGCTCCCAACCTTCCTTCTTCCAATGCGGCACAACATCCGCGTTTGAAAGACCTTCGGCTTGACATCCAGGCTATACGTAACAGTGAAGTTCCTCCTTCCGGTAGTTGTGATGGTAGTATTAACGATTCCTCATATAATAGTCCTAAGAACAGTGATAGGCCTCGATCGACGATGTGCCTCGAGCCAGAGCGAGTTCTGGAACTCAAGCGCAGTCATCGAAGTCATAAGCAACGGGGAAGGAACTTTTCCTCAACCGAAAGCATGGCTACCTCAAGCAGTGGTGGCAGTATGGAATCTCTGAAATCCAGTACGAGTGAGGGAAACCGAAGCACATCCAGCTCCGATTCACGTCATTCGTCGTCACTTAGTTCACATAGCTCCGATTCGGGGCACACAGTTGCCTTTCCATTGCGAGCTCCCGTGGTCATTCATAACAAGCTGAACATTCTTAGTCCCATTTCGGACAAGTCATCCCAAGAACCCGGCTCGGAGACATCTGATATCAACAGGAACAACTCGCAAAAACAGTCTCCGGATGAAACGGTAACAACTGGAGCAATATCTAAGCGGGATAATGATGAAAATGAGGCTGTGAAGTTGACTGTGCCTAAAGCGAGGCGGTCGGCACCGAATAAGGCGCTGCTGTTAATTACTGGTAAGTATGTGTGAAATTCGTAGAAATAATCCTTTATTTTCGGCGCAGAATATTATTACAGCAGTTTTTCTTTGATCTCTTATGTGAAATTTAATCAAAGTGAACACCTTAGCCATTCAATCAAAAAGTCCTTTGATCCAGCTTTTTATTGGGCAACCGTGTTCTATACATTAATTGAAATTACTCCTGCTTTTACAATACCAGATTGATCAGAATTTATATCAGAAAAAATGAAGATACCAAAGATCTTAATAAAATCCTCCAAAGATTTTGGATGCTTAGGCATTATTTTGAAGGTGTTATGCTGATCAACAGCTTACATCACGTTTTTTTTTTTAAATATTTTTGCTTGCTCAAAAGTTTGCTCAGACATTATTTCCAAGTCCTCCAAGGTGCCAAAGATTTAAACAGTAGTCTAACCATCCAAATCCTCCCTAAGCTTAGTCGGCAAAGACGCAGCTACTAAGCAACACCATTCTGAAGGTGGCTTGTACTTGCCACACAATCATGTTCATATAAAATGGTACCTGGCATTGAAAGCTCAATTGATAACTAAGGAAGTGCATCTAGAACACTAAGTTTAGGGCAAGCGTAAAGTTCAAAATGGGACGCCCTGAAGCTAAGTAGATGACGATGAACCATCAATTCAAATCACGTCTATCAGATATTGTTTCATGAGATTGCTCAGCAATTATTTCATAGAGCTTAAGGATATCAAAGATCTTGGGAAAGTTCTTTGAATATTTTCTTAAGAATTTATTTAAAGATCTTGTGTGTAGAATTCATTCAAGTCACGTATCTTTGGTATTTTTTATGTTACCAAGTTGGTCAGAAATTATTTAAAATACCTTCTGCATATCTTGAGATTTCTCTTAAGTATGTGAGCTTTTCTTCGTAATCTTCTCTGAAGTTTCAATGAGTTCTTTGAAATTCTGTAAAGTTCAATGATGTTCCGTGATCTTTTGTAAAGTTTAGTTTTCTAAAGTACCACAAATTCTCTGAAGATTCGTATTTAGTTTTTAAATTCGTTAAACCCATCTGAAGATCCGTGAGCTTCTCTGAAGTTCTATGATCATTTCTGAAGTTCCGAGAATTTCTTTGAAATTTCATGAACTTCTGTGCGTTTCTGTGAACTTCTCTATAATACCTGGAACTTTTCTTAATAACCGTGAACTTCTTAAACCCTTATGTGATCACCAGGGTTCCCGGGTACCTTTTCATGTTTTACATTATGAAATTTCATAGTTTATTTTAAACCAGGAAGCTGAAATTCAGTGACATCTAGATAATGTTGAAAGGCAACTTTTTGCATATCAACATTTCGTATAGTAGCAAGGGAACAAGTTGGCATACGGCACACAATGGGATAGAAATAGTTTCTAGGAATTATTCCAAACATTTTGAAATCCATTCATGCAAATTCAATAGATGTTCCAATATTGCCCCAGTAACCCGGATATACGGGAACCAGCCAAAAGAATTAAAATCGGTCAATAATAGCAAGAGTTATAATCATTTGAATTTGGTGGGTACCCAGGTACCCTGTCGATCACTTAAAGGTGTTATTTTTGTCGAACACATGAGAGTTAAGGTTCCATGAACTTCTCTGAAGTTTCGAGGGCTTCATAAAAATCTTCGTTTACCTAAGTTTCAATTAGAAGATCTTATGACTTCTCTGAAGTAGACCTAATTGCATTGACGTTTTGTGAACTTCTTTGAAGTTTCGTGAACTTCTTTAGAGTTCCGTAAACTTCTCTGAAAATCCGTGAACTTTCTGAAGTTCTCGGGACTTTATTGAAGATCGGTGAATCTAGCTGAACTTTTCTGTAGTTCTGTGAATTTCTCTAAAATAATCACAGATTTGAAGTTTTATGAATTTCTCTTAAAAATTGTCCCGTAAGATCCAAGGAGTTCTCCTAAGATCTGAAGTCTTCTTCAGGATTTCTCCATCTCCATGAATTTCTCAGAAGCTCCGCAGATCTTGTCTGAAGATTTAGTGAACTTCTCTGAATTGTACCTGAATTTCTCTAAAGTTTCTTGAACAAATCTGAAGTTCAGAAAACTCCTTTTAAGTTCCGTGAATTCTTCCGAAGCGTCGAGGACTTCTCTGAAGTTCCAAGGACTTCTGTGAAGTTTTATGAATTTCTCTTAAAAATTGTCCCGTAAGATCCAAGGAGTTCTCCTAAGATCTAAAGTCTTCTTCAGGATTTCTCCTCTCTCCAAGGATTTCTCAAAAGCTCCGCAGACTTATCTGAGGATCTGTGAACTTCTTTGAATTTTACTGAATTTCTCTAAATCTGAACAAATCTGAAGTTCAGAAAACTCCTTTTAAGTTCCGTGAATTCTTCCGAAGCGTCGAGGACTTCTCTGAAGTTCCAAGGACTTCTGTGAAGTTCCAAGGACTTCTCTGAAGTTCCAAGGACTTCTCAAAAGTTTCGAAGACTTTTCTGAATATTCCTGTACTTCGTTGGTATTTCCCTTCTCTTTCTTCTTCTTTTTTATTATCTGGAGTTCTGAGGACTTTTATGAAGCTACGTGTATTTCCTTGTAGTTTTGAGGACTTTTTTGATGTTCCTTGAAGTTTTTGAAACTTACTGAAGTTCTCTGAAATTTTATGAACTTCTCGGAACTTTGGAAACTTCTCTGGGTTTTTCTGCAATTCTGTGTATTTTTAGAGAGTTATCTGAGGTTTGTAGGCGATATATGGAATTATATCTCTCTCGATTGCCTTTTTTCCATAGTGGCAGCTCGCCATGTCCGTCCAGAACAGCACAGATCTATTATGTTGCTTTAGGAATGGTAACAGCCGCTTTTCAAGGTGCTCCTGGACGTAGATCTCTTGATTGATGGTTCCCGTAGTGATGGAAATTCCGCTTTTTAAACCACACGTGCTTATGGCCTGCCAAACGAGGTATTTTTTGGGGAACTTCGATAGTTTGATGGAAATGAATTTTTCTGTGCCTTCCCTTTTCCTGAAGCGGTATAAAACTCCTGTCCCGGAAGCTGCTTGAAATCCGTCTTCTCATGAGTTTCGTCGTCCACGACACAGTTGAACAGTTTTCGACGAGCACGCTGCTTTGCCGAAGTGTTTTGTTTGTAATCTTGTTTCGCCACTTCACCTTCTTAAACGTCGACAACCGGGCTCGTATCTTGGCCCACTGTATAGTTGTATGGGAGACATTGAGCTTGCCAGTGACGTCCCGGATGGAGAGGTTAGAATTCCGCTTGTATTTCGCCGCCACATTCTTCATCGTCGCTGTCATGTCCGGATTACGGTTACCACCGCATTCAAGTTTCCTGGCGGTCAACAGACGCTCACCGGACACTTTGAAAACGTTTGTTCAAGTCGATTTGGCCACACCCAGCGTGGGAACTCCTTCATGGGGGAAGTCAAATACGAAGTGCAATGCAAGTCGTTGTCATCCAGGGTGAGGTAGGTCTCCTCGTTCATCACCACCGCCACGTCGCGATTCGCCGGGAAAATCGAGTTGACCATCTTATTCAGCCGCTGCCACTGCGTCATTGCCTGCAGCTCTGAAACCAGTGGACGTGACTTCCGCTTTCTGGCATGTATGTTCATGTTCGCCAGGTACTTTTTCACTGTTTGGCCGGTTGAACCGACCACCCAGCCAAGCGTACGCAACGATGTAGCCACTTTTCCCTTGGTCTTCCTCTTGTCGCTCGGGGTCGACGGCCGTCCGGAACCGGACTTTCTTTCGAAGCTCTGATTGTTGTCTAGTAGTGCCAAGATGTTGTAGATGCTGGAACGGGCGTATCCGGCGTCCACAAAGAGCCACAAGATGTCCGTTTTTGACGCGGCGGGGTGCCGTTCTTTAAACGTGCACTCTTCTGATCGGAGTTGGTTTGCTGTTTTTGCCATCACGGTTAGAGTTCGACTGATAGAGCTGTATAATTTCGTCTGCTGACTCATGGGTTACTATGATTAATGCTGGATAGTTTCTTCAGTGCGGGTGAAGGTAAACCCACCAAAAATTGGAAATTTTTTGTCCATTTTTTTCAATGCAAACATTACTCTAACTAGAATCGCTTTCCTCATATACATATTTGGATGTGTGGGGTCACCAAATTCAGCAGGTAATCAAAATCTTCAGACGTCATCCGCACAAATTTTCAGAAATGTTTTGGATGCGCGCATTTCAGTTCGTTTAGCAGCTTCACGTAGCATCCTCCGGTTTGTGCTTTTAAACCCACACAGTTAAAGTTATTTTGTTTCATCCACAGAAAAATAGCATGCAAATAACTTCAAAATCACATGAACTTTTAAAGTGCCATTACTTGAAAATCACATGTTATGGTGTTCTACTGAATTTCACATGACCTACTTCAGATGCTTGCAACGTTGATTATTACATCCAAATGTATTGTTTTACGTGAGAGCGGAAAAGGTTATGATTTAGAGAGAGATTATTGGTTTGTTGACTATCCCTACCATTAACTTGATAATCCAAACATGCTAGCCATGGGCGTCAAGTGGCAGAAGGAATCGTTAATAATGAAAAATACTTATTTCAAAATTATACGACATTCTATTCTTCAAAACACAAAAACCTTTAGGCTATGGCCGCGGTTCATTTTTTCAACATGAAAAGAGGTCAATAAAATGCGTTCATAGAAACACCCTACCACCTTGGCAATCTCTTTCGGCTTCTTCTGGGCGAGCAACAAACTGGTGATCACTTCTTTCGCGAATAATTTGACGAATTTTCAATAAAATAAATAGAATGTTTGGATGCACTTTCGACAGAAATTTGTCGCTAGCTACACTCAAGTTTGAATATTTTCGCATTATTTTCTGCTGCACCCTGTACATACATGATCATGTAAATTCACATGTTTATGCATTGGAAAACGTGATCAATGAGGTTTATTATGTACTTATGTATGATCCGAAGGAAATACACTCATTTTTTAATGTTTATCAATGCTCTATATATGTATGTGCATTATTTTTATTTAAAATTCAATAAAGCAATGGATTACATTGACATATTTTTAGCATTTGGACGTTTTACATCACATGTAGTTTTCATTATTTTTTGCTGTGTATTTGACGTAAGCAAACGATTGCATACACAGAAAAAAATGTCATTGTGATGTAAATAACAAAGCATGTAAATTTGTATTTCATTCCACACGAAGCGGCAACTTGCATGAAAAAGTTCTAATGAAGATGAATTTTTGCATACAATATTATCGGCAATATATGGAATGTCCCAGAACTTTACAAAATCTATAATACAATTTTTCATGTTTTGTGATACTCCATTTATGTGCATGATAATGAACAGAAACTCACACTACTTCTTCGAGCTGTGGATAAATATGTGGATGGATGCTTTTCATTTGATCGCTGCTTTTGTCTGACAGTGTTGTGACTAGGAAGCTGGGAAGTTTGTTTGAAAAAAATATGAATTATCCCATGTTCGGAAGCAGCATGTTTGCTGTTGGAACCAGAAAAATATCTGCAGTAGTTTCTGAGTTCAGAATAAAATAATTGATTTTAACAAGCGTGTAAAATTTCCCCTCGCTTAATTCCAGGCCCAAGGAAGCGTAAACAACAAAATTGATTGCAAAATTTCAGGAACCATACAACAATCTTTGCAATCTTCCATATAAAAGACTAGCTTCAGGCGTTATCTTGCTTAAATTTACATGAAATTTCCCATTATTTTCTGCCAAAACTAGCATTCTCTTTATGTGCGTTACATAACGCAGAAAACTAAATGTTTCTTTTTATTTGTATCTGTGAAATGATGAGATTTCTCGTCAAAATCTGCTTGCTATTCACTGTAAAGTAGGCGTCAATCTAAACTTATTTCGACTCACTGTTTCAGGTCCAGAAATACAAGGCTCCGACAGCGGAATATCACTTCACTCACGAGAGGATGTCAAATCACGAACAAATTTTCTAAACCTTGGTATTCAACGAGCATCGCTTGGCTTGGAGAAATCGGATCATGGTAAATCAGCACTTCCCCAGGATTTCAGTGATCTTCCATTCGACATGCCTAAGCTTAGGAGACGACGAGCTCACATGCAACAGGTAAATGTATCAATTTTCACATTGCATTCGATAATAACTACTTTTTCCCATAGGAACCGTGCACTTCCGGGAGCGTTACCTCGATGGACGTTGGTGATCTTCCTTTCGATATGCCTAAGCTTCGACGACGGCTGCGGCTGTCTCAAAATCAGACTCAAATTGCCATTCCTTCCACATCCGGCATTCTTCTGCAAACCAGTACCGAATCCAGTGGACTGTCGCAGGCGTCTTCCAGTCTATCGATGCGAGATTCCGATAATAAAACGGCAGTCATCGGAGGTACGTACCAATCACAAATCACACAAACGTGAAGCTGCCAGTGCCAGTGCGCATCATTAAAATTTTACGACCGTATCACGTTGCGGTTTTTGTTAACATTTCAATCAAAAGCAACCATACTAAAGGGTTGCATGTTTATTAGTGAAACACATCCCGCCTTTAATAATTAATTTTCAACTCAGTTTACTGCCTGCAAAACCGAGCTGCGAATGTTTCCAATCTGTGATTGAGTCATGTAACACGTGGTAATGGTTGTTCCGACAGCAGGGCCGCTCTAAACAGAGGGAAGAATCGATCTAATGACCATTTCATCTATCAGTTAGTATGATTTATATGCGTGAAATGTCCATGCATTATGTATCGAGCAGCTTCAGTTTGCCTATCAGTTGGTCTGCATTGTCGGGGGAAATGCATTACGCATTCAGGGGAGGAATTAATCTCTTCTCTTTTTCTAAAACCGAGAATGAAACAACGAAATACGTGGAAATTCACCCCGCATTCGCTGAAAGACAAAAGGATCCCTTGGGGTCGGTTGGATCGGTCATCAGATGGCGAGAGGTGATGCTTTGGAACGAGTCATCATACGAGTGCAACAATGAATTGAATGCTTTGGTGGGAGAGGTACCGCATGTGAACGACTAAAGTAGAAAATTTGTGTTCTTGGTAACATTTGCGAACGTATCGATGTATCATCGTAGGTAGTGATGGTAGAAGCCATACGTCATTCGCTTGAAGAATGTATTTGGCGAGAGCATTTTTTGCCTATGCTCAAAACGTTGTATCTTCTGTTTGCAATAAAGTTGCTATAGAAAAAAGGGCATGGGTTAAATATCCACAATCTCTGGTCGTCATAATGTTGATAGAGATAATTGCAGTAATTGTAGACTAATTGTATTTGTAAGTAATTGTGGACTTTCAAAGCGTCTAACATTTAAATCTATATTAGTTTCATAAGGTCGATAACAAAGTGCCTAAATATCTCGAATCGGTACATTGCATTGTCTACCTCGAGCCCGAAAGGAATCAAAAAGGCTCAGATCTGAGACCACAATGCTCAGCACATAATCAAATAATGTGTTCTGATACTTGGTGGCCTTGTCCACCTTTGTCGTTTGTAAATATCGCCTGCCATAGCGCCCATCTTTGAAAGCGAGTCCACTCATTTATTACCTTGAATCGAACAATGAACTGGGACCGATGCAAAGTAAGTGATAAAACAACGCGAAGGAAATGAACACTTAGAAGCCCTTGTATTTTTATGAGAAAATACGAGGAGTGATTTACCGGTCTCATGAACGTACAGCCTCTAGAGAACTGAGACCATCCGTAAAAATGAAGTACTCATCTGATGTGGGCGAGGCAATAGTTTCTAGCGTAATTTGTATTACACTAATTCAGTGACATATACGGAACAAGAAGCTTGAAGTTTACGATTGGCGCTATGAATTTCATTGGATATACCGAAATATATAATCCGGAATAATAAAACAAAGGTAATTTACTGTTCTTGAGAAAAAAATATCAATTCAAATCATTTCTCTAAGGCAACCTGTTATGCAAAACAAAAAAAGAACTGATTTCATGCACAGATGTAAACTTCTTCCAAAACTGTTCATTTGCTTTACAGCGATATAATTGTGAAAAGCTATTGATGTCAACCTCAAATGTTCGCAAGTAATTCCATTGATCAGACCTACTACAATTCAAATCACAGAACCCTGTATTAGGACATTATCAAAAGACAAACCAATATCCGATCCTGCCCACTACAGAGTCAATGAGGTTCCAACACTAATGGATCCGCCTAAGCAAGGATATCCCCAATCAGAGAAATCGAGAAAATTTTCAAATCGAAAAAATCCTGGACCGGCCCTAGTCAAACTTTTACTTTGAACAACAAGAGAATTGACAATCAGCCTGACAATTTCATAGTATCTTCTCAAGCATCAGCAGCCAATATTTTTTTGTAAATTCAAAAAGAAGTCCTTTATACCTGAATATCGCGCGAGGCTCTAACTTTTGAAGACTACACAAGCACACGTTCGGGAGCTCAAGCCGTAGTATCTCATCGTTCATCGTGTTCCATAACACCTGATCCCAGAATTGAACCTTGTGGGACGCCTGCGGTGGTCTGAAAACGTTTGTGGCCTTCCTCTGTGTTGTGTAGCAGTTCGCGATTCTGGAAGTAGCTTCCAAGAATCTTGTACAGGTACTCAGGAACCTGAAGGCGTTGGAGCGAGTCGGCAATAGCCACCCAACGGAAATAATGGCATCCACCGTCGACTTCCCTTTACGAAAACCAAACTGGTCGTTAGACAGACCACCTATACCCTCCGTGTATTATGTCAGTTTGACATATAGGTAGACATATAGGTATATATACCCGCTGTATCCAACAGACATATAGGTATATATACTGATGGATCTCCTGGTGGCTTCCCTGTCTTTGATAGTAACACTAGGGTTATTTTCCAGGCGTCCGGAAAGACGCCCTCGATCAGACACCTTTCCATCATTGCCCTGAACTTTTCGGGGACCAGCAAGATAGCCTTCTTGACGGCCAGATTCGGAATACCATCCGGTTCTGGCGCTTTGATCACCTTTAGCGACTTTGCTCTCATAATGAGTTCTTCGTTCGTGACCGTCGCCTCGTCACCGTCAATATGACAGCGTCCGTCGCTATGACAGCGTTAAGGTCTGGGATACTGGAACGCTGATCATGGAACATATTTACAGCGAAGGGGGCCATGGACTCGGATCGTGGTTCGGAAAGAGTCCCCCAACGATCACCTACAGCAGCTCTGATGATTGCTCGGTTGGAGCCGCCGTTTCTCTGGCTTTGGCCATTACTGCCCGATAGGCGTCATCCTACGGATTCACATTGGTCTTCTGACACAGGCCCACAAAGCAGGCTCGCTTGCTAGCCTTTATCTCCCTCTTTAGTGCGGCCTCGGGGTGTTCGTTCCCTTAATCCTACGGAAACCATACTGAGTATCTGAAGACAGGTTGTTTATATCAACCTGTTTGTTCAGACGTCAGAGGGTCATTTTCTCAAACAACTTTTGAATTTAAGATGACATCACGATGGGTCGATAGGAAATGTGGTTGGACGCGGATTTACTAGGGTTTTGCGAGTGTCAATAACTCTCACCCATCTCCAATCATCAGGAACAACATTATGCTCCAGATACTGCTTAACAAGTTCAACATGCGCTCCTCAACGACATCTGGGAGGCTCTTAAGCAAACTGAAGATCTCCCGTACTGCCACATGAGAGAGTGCGAGAGATAGAGAGAGAGAGAAAACAGGGGCCGTATTTTGGATCTCGAAATGAAGAACTTTTTCTCATAAGCGTTCGTACAAAAGTCGGTCGTTTCGAGATCCAAACTACGGGCTCAGGTTGCCTGATCTCATCTATCGAATGCTAGGTTTCGCGAAGTATCATCCGTGCCGGCACAGAATGAGGATAAGCCATAGGATCCATTGGTCAAAGTACTTTTCGAACTCGTTGTTCAAAGCTCAGGTACACTATCTTGGTGCTGTGTCCTAAAGAGTGTTCATCGACGTTTCACGCGATAGCCCGTCCACGAATATTCACCAGTAACTGCGTTTCTTGGCCTTAATGCGGCTCTTAAGTTTGCGTTCGATTAAAATGTTTTTTTTTCGAAATTCTCAACGTGTCGAACTTTTAACGCCGAACTTTTTATTGGGTATACTGGGTATAAATGAATTTTCCTGCGAAATGACGTTTCTGGAACTAGTCGAGTTTGAGCAAGAAGCGCGCTGTCGCAGGTTGGAGAGGAAGTAATATTCATTCAGCAGTGGAAGCTCTTCAACCGTCGTTATCGCCTCATCGATTGCTGTCCTGAACTTTCTCCAATCGATGTAACGGGTTGATGGATTCTGAAGAATTGAACCCGGTGGCAACCGAAACTTTAATAGGAAAATGATCACTACCGTGGGGACCCTGGATCACGTTACATGTGCAATCCTACTATAATGAATTCGAACAAAATTTGAGGTCTAATCTACTGCCAACTTAGAATCGATCAGCCAAACGTATTTCCCCATTGTTAATAACTGTCATATTGAAGCTGTCACAGCGGTCATATATCAAGGAAGCCCGGGTATCATCGTACAGTTCTCCCCAGCCTGTACCGTGAGAGTGAATATCTCCCATGATCAACCGCGCAAAGGCGGAATATATACAGAAGCAATCATAATGCTTTTATTCTTAACAAGGCTGTTATTTTTAACAGCCTGACATGCCACAATGTCAATACCTAGAATTTGAAAAAAAAAAAACTCACTATAGAAGAAGTAGCACTTTTTGATCCCCAAAAGCATTCCTCCTCCTCGCGAATCCTCACGATCAAGACGAATAATATTCAAATCATGAGAAGAAAGATCAATTTCGGAAGAGAGCCATGTTTCACAAAGAGCAAATACACTTAGTCCATTTTTTCAAAACATTTGGTTAGGATTGAGACCATTCTGAAAGCAATCTGTCTGTTAAGATGACCATTTCACGTTTTTTGTTCAGAATCCTGGTCTTCTGAAACTGGCGTTCACAAACATTTCTCGAACAAATTGCGTAGGAATCAATGCCATTACCCTTCACAGGAGCTCGTCTAACGCACACCTCGTCAGCCACGCTTATGGTTCGGTAAAGTCCGTCCAACACTCGGATGTCCTATACGGTGTAAAGCAGCGGGTTTTCGTCAATGTTTCTGTCCACCAAACGCCCATGGATGGTGGCAATCTTTGCGTATGTCGACCGCGTATGTCGACCTCAACTTCAGCAATCACTGTTTGGTGGTCGGAGCAGAGATCATTGTGCAACACCGTCTTCGATAATCCGATGTTCGAAAGCAAAATGCCCACCATGGAACAATTTCCCGCCAGAGAGATGAAGGTCGGTTCATCCGGAAACTGCATAGTTGTGCCAAGCTTCCTGCCGAGCGTTCAGGACTTCTCCAACGACAAAACGGCAGCTAGTCCGAGTGATGGCGGTCAGATCGATCCTGAACATGATTGCTAATTCGTTGCTGCTGGAACACAACCAAAGGAAATAGGCAGCGATGAACCGAATGCTTCCGGTCGTCGTTTCCACTTCCACATGAAGCGATAGGCGAAGGTGTACTCCTTGTACCTCGTACATTGCTGCATTTGAAACCTCTCTTACTTGCATTTTTGAAGTCTGTGATAGGAAAAACTGTGCTGCATGTATCAATTTACTATACAGAACGAAGTTACAAAACGCCATCTTATATTTGCGTTGTTTTAAAAAGTTACGCGTTAAAAATCAAATGTTTTAAATACTGGAATCGAAGAGTAGAAGATCAACCAAAGCGTCCAATCGATTGGAGCAAAAATCAGTGGGGTTGTGTACAAGACACGACCGGTTGACGTAGACTACGTTAAACCAAGTGATGCATTATAATGTCAGCAAAATTCTGTGTGGCTATTATCAGCGTTAAAGGGTTTCAGTTATTCGTGCCGGTCGCTTACCCTTACTTTTTTTTTTTTTTTTTATAAATCGTTTATTTGTATAGGCTCAATCGAATCAACTTTACAGAGCCAAGTTTTCATATTTGTATACATCATGTATCTTAAATCTAATGTTAAGGGAATAGAGCCGATTACTCGCGGCCGTCTCGAGGTTAATAGGAATAACAATTTAACGGATAGGGAGATGGGTGGGAATTTAAAGTATGGTTTACATAACACATTTATTTAATATTCTAAATTGTCAAAAAACTTAAAACTATACAACTTTTGGTTTTCTTTTTATTTGAACATTTTTGAAAGAGAAAGAAAACACAAACACAGAAAAAAAAACTTATACTAAACATACATGTTAAACTAACTACAATCTAAGGCTTATGTTAGTCAAAACACATAAATGAGTTTCATAAACTCCAGATCACGTAGAGCCAAAATATCTCGAACCGGTACATTGGGTTGTCTACCTCGAGCCCGAAGGGAATCATAAAGCTCAGATCTGACTCCACGATGCTCAGCACATGACCAAATAATGTGATCTGCGTCCTGATAACCTTGTCCACACTCACAGAGATTGCTGTCGCTCAGCCCAACCCGGTACAAATGAGCGTTCAAAGAATAATGATTGGACATGAGTCGAGACATCACACGAATGAAGTCTCGACCCACATCCATACCCCAAAACCAAGATTTCTTCGACACCTTTGGGATTATAGAATGTTGCCATCGCCCCAAATCTCCTTTACTCCATTTATACTGCCAGCTGACGAGTGACTGTTGACGAAAAATTGGAAAAATTCGTTGAAGGCGATTTGTCGATCACAAATATCGCCTTCCATAGCGCCCACCTTTGCAAGCGAGTCCGCTTTCTCATTGCCCGGAATTGAACAATGAGATGGGACCCATACAAAGGTGATGATAAAATAACGCGAAGATAAAGCACTTAGAAGCTCCTGTATTTTCATGAGAAAATACGAGGAGTGCTTTACCGGCTCAATGAGCGAATAGCCTCTATAGAACTGAGACTATCCGTGAAAATGAAGTACTGATCCGGTGTTAATGAGGCAACAATTTCTAGCGTAAAATGTATTGCCGCTAATTCAGCGACATATACGGAACAAGGAGCTTGAAGTTTACGGTTGGCGCTATAAATTTCATTAAATATACCAAAGCCTGCTGACTCCTCTATCAAAGATCCGTCAGTGAAGAACGATTTAGTGGAATCAACTTGGCCAAACTTTGCAGCAATATCACCGGAGCAATCATAGGACGATGATGCTTGGGATTCCATGAAGCTCCTGCTTCATGGATAAATCAAAATGAACCGAATTGTCGAAATCGGAGAAGCAAACACGATTGGAAATGTTCGGCGAAGGGCTGACATCCTGTGTTATGTACAAATGGTACAAGGTCATGAAGCGTGTTTGAGGATTCAACTCAAGGAGCTTCTCAAAATGTTCGATTACCTGAGGGTTCATGAGTTCACACCTGATGAGGAGCAGGAGAGACAACTATGCAAACCGATCCGAGAGTGGGAACATGCTAGCCAGCATTTCAAGACTAATGGAAAGAGTCGAGTGCATGTAACCTAACGCGATATGAAGACACCGATACTGAATACGTTCCAGTTTAATGATGGGTGACCGAGCCACTAACTGGAAACAAAAACTACCGTATTCCATAACCGACAAAATCGTTGTCCGGTACAACGTTAGAAGATCTTGTGGATGAGCTCCCCACCAGGTCCCGGTAATTGTGCAGAGAAAGTTGATCCTTGGCTGGCACTTTCGCTTCACATACTCAATATGGGATCTCCAGGTGCACTTTGAATCGAACCAGACCCCAAGATATTTAAAGGACATAGAATGAGTTATCGGCTTACCCCAAATTTGAAGCTTCGGTTGTGCTGGGTTATGCTTCCTAGAAAAAACTACCAACTCAGTTTTCTCCGTAGAGAATTCGATACCTAGCTCTAGAGCCCAAGTAGACAAATTGTCTAAGGTATCCTGTAAGGGTCCTTGCAGATCGACCCCATTGGGTCCCGTGACAGACACTACGCCGTCATCTGCAAGTTGTCTCAACGTACAATTGTCACTTAGACAACCGTCAATGTCTTTGACATAAAAATTATACAAAAGGGGGCTTAAACATGATCCCTGGGGAGACCCATGTAGCTAAATCGTGAAACTGTAGAGGTTCCATGAGAGAAGCTCATTTGTTTCTCTGACAGCAAATTGTACAAAAAATTATTCATTAATGGTGAAAAGCCACAAGCGTGGAGTTTATCTGAAAGAACTTCAACAGATACTGAATCAAAAGCCCCTTTATATCCAAGAATACAGAAGCCATTTGCTCTTTTTTAGCAAAAGCTAACTGAATATCTGTGGAAAGCAACGCGAGACAGTCGTTCGTTCCCTTACCCCTACGGAAACCATATTGAGTATCTGAAAGCAGGTTGTTCGTCTCAACCCATTTGTCCAGACGGAAAAGGATAATTTTCTACAAAAATTTTCGAATACAAGATAACATCGCGATGGGTCGATAGGAGTTGTGGTCGGACGCGGGTTTACCAGGTTTTTGAATGGCAACAACTCTCACCCGTCTCCAATCATCCGGTACAATGTTGAGTTCCAGAAACTGATTAAACAAGTTCAACATGCGCCTCTTCGCGACGTCTGGGAGGTTCTTAAGCAAGTTGAACTTGATCCTATCAGCCCCTGGAGCCGTATTGCCACACGAAAGGAGTGCGAGAGAGAACTCTACCATTGAAAAGGGTTGGCTAATCTCATCTATCGAATTCGTGTTTTCGCGAGGAATCATCCGTGCCGGCACAGAATCTGGACAAACTTTTCGCGCGAACTTTAGGATCCATTGGTCCGAGTACTCCTCGCTCTCGTTGTTCGTAGTCCGGTTACGCAACCTTCGCGCCGTGTTCCAAAGAGTACTCATCGACGTTTCGCGTGATAGCCCGTTCACGAATGTTCGCCAGTAACCGCGTTTCTGGCCTTGATGAGGCTCTTAAGTTCGCGTTCAAGAGCCGTGTATACTTCGAAGTGCTCAGGTGTTCCACGTCTACGGAAAACTTTAAACGCGTCGGACTTTTTACGGTAAACCTCGGTGCATTGCTGATCCCACCATGGAGAAGGAGGTTTCCTGCGAAATGACGTTCCTGGAACTGGTCGAGTTTGAGCTTGAAGCGCGCTGTCTAAGATCAGGTTGGAGAGGAAGTTATACTCTTCCAGCGGTGAAAGCCTTTCTACCGTCGTTACGGCTTCATCTACTGCTGTCCTAAACTTTGTCCAATCGATGTGACGGGTAAGATCATACGCGACGTTGACAGACTTCGACGGATTGAACCCGGTGGCAACCGAAACTTGTATGGGCAAGTGATCACTACCGTGGGGATCTTGAATCACATTCCATGTGCAATCCAACGATAATGAATTCGAACAAAGTGTGAGGTCTAATCTACTGCCAACTGAGGATGTACCAGCCAAACGTGTTACTTCTCCATTGTTAAGTACTGTCATATTGAAGTTGTCACAGAGGTCATATATCAAGGAAGACCGGTTGTCATCGTACAGTTCTCCCCAGCCTGTACCGTGAGAGTTAAAATCTCCCATGACCAACCGCGGAGCAGGAAGAACCGAACAAACATCTGAGAGTTGTTTTCGGTTAATGGAGGCTCTTGGAGGAATATAAACGGAAGCAATGCAAAGGCTTTTATTTTTAATGACAGCCTGACATGCGACAACTTCAATACCTGGAATTGGAGGAAAATTCACTCTATAGAAGGAGTAGCACTTTTTGATCCCCAAAAGTACTCCTCCTCCACGTGAATCCTCACGATCAAGACGAATAATATTGAAATCATGAATCGGAAGATAGATTTCGGAAGAGAGCCATGTTTCACAAAGAGCGAATGCATCACAACCGGTAGTGTGAGCTAAATATTTGAAAGATTCCAATTTAGGAACAAGACTTCTACAATTCCACTGCAGAACAGTGATCAAATCCCCGACCTCATTTGGAAAATTATCCATCGAAGGAAATGATAGCTGCAAGGATGGGCCACTTTAATGTTAATTTCTGCAAAAAGGTCTTCACTGTTGGAAGCATTGCCAAAACAATGCTTTTGAGAGGGTCAGAAATTTCGAGGTACTTGAAGATACCTTCAACAATATCATCAAATGAGAACAGTCCAGATGGAGAAGGAACTTCTGTTCTTAAAATCGGGGCGCTAGGGGTTTTGGATGTCCCCGGGAGAGATGGAAACTCCTGGGTGTAGTTAGTACTACGGAAACCAGGAGGACTAGGATTTTCCTTTTTTCCACCTTTCCTTGAATTGGGCAAACTGGTTTTGGGCTCCGGCTCAGCAACTTTCCGTTGGCGAACGCGTCTTCGCTTCCTTGAAGCACCTTCCGGAAAACTGACTGATGTTCCCTCTTCAACCAAGTCAAAGTCAGACTCGTCATCTGACAGAGGAGCAAAGGGATTCGTATTGGCATTGGGTGATGGTGAGGCTTTTTTCACCATTTCGGCGAAAGATTGCCTAGAACGCTGTTTAAGTGATCGTTCTAATTTTTCCCCGCGTTGCTTGTACGCCGGGCACGACGAGAGAGCATGAGGAGGAGTACCCTTACAGAAAGCGCATTTTGGTGTGCTGTCTGCGCAGGCGCCATCCTCATGTTTCTCCCCGCAATTTGAGCAGCGTGCCTTATTGCCGCAGTGGGAGGTCGTATGTCCCATCTGCTGGCATTTTTGGCAGATCATTACCCGTGGTACAAACAAACGCACAGGTAGTCGAAGTTTTCCCAACTCGACGTATTGAGGGAGGGCTGAACCAGAAAAGGTCACGCGAAACGAATCTGACGGAGTGAACTTCTTTCACCCTTAGTGATCGATACTGTGCCTAATTTTCTCACATCCAGTATCTTCACTGGAGAAAGCAGGGGTTCTTGAATCGACCAACCCCTGCTTCATCAGGATCTCAGGGGTCAAAGTCGCTTCGGTGACCACACCTTCTATCTCAATACCTCGAGTTGGGATGTACACTCTATACTCGAGTGTAAAGAATTGAGAGACAGCAATCTCGTTCGCCTGTTTCAGGTTCGACACAACGACCCGAAGTTTATTGGGCCTGATCTTAATGATTTCAGTCACGGCCGAGAATCGTTTCGTCAGATCATTACTGATCTGGTAAACATTTAAAGGTTTCGTTTTGGGCTGAAAGTATACAACCCATGGACCAGCTGAATCATCTGGATAGGCCCGTGACCGGGTGACGTTTTGAGACACCTCATTATTTGACGGCATGGATGAATCATCTTCCGACAAATCATCCATGTCGCACCCGTGGGAGCTTATTATGCTCAACCACTGAGGCACTTACAAAAGCACACTACAATACAATCCAATACAATAAACAAGCTTAACACAAACGAAAACACAAAATGACAATACAATCTATTCAGGGAGAAGGAGAAAACAAAACACTTATCTTATATGTAGATATTATTGAGCTGCTGCTGCTGCTACTGCTGCTGGGTGGCGAACGTGCGTGGTCGCCTTTACCGGGGAGGAGTGAAGCGCGACGAGTGTGATGAGGCGAACCGTTACTGCCGATGAAATGAAACGGATAGCCTCTATCACAAGATGAACTGCTGGTGTGTGTGATCCACAGAGATGCGGCAAAATGGCTGGTCACTTGTTTGCAGCAAATTAAAATTTATCACCACTGCTCTAACTTCTGGCTTTCCACTTCAGAAAAAAAAAATAAACTCGATGACAACTGCGGCCAAAATAAAGTCGAGGAGAAAAAAAAAAACTGAACTTCGAGCTAATACACCTTGAGAAACCATTAACACAACGGAGCACGGAAGAAACGAACTGTACCGTTTGCCTGTTAACTAGGGAATGACTTACCCTTACTGATAGAAGCAGTTTAAGTCACAACATGACGGGTGCGGCTCTTATGGGACATTAGACCAGCGTTTTGAAGCCAGTTTGTAAGAAAATTCTTTTGTACGCTCTTGAGATATTATTTGGTGGCCCTGATACGGGCCGTTTGGTTTTATGAAGTCAGTGCGTGGGAAAATTCTCTTGTACACTCTTTATAACTCTTTGGTGGCCCTGAAAAGGGCCTTTTGGTTTAAATGATGACACGATCACGGTTGCACGTTTTACGATGGACTATATTTAAGGCCTAGAAGATAGTTGAGGATCTGTTAGGGAATATAAAACTATTAAATCAATGATAGTTTTGGTCATTCTTATAATCATAAGCGCTTGACATTACTTAATGTTTATTCGTATGTCATACTGTGCCTGAATGGCCTGCATCTCGGAATTCTCACCATTGCCGGAACCATCAACAATGTTTTGCATCGTTTGGGGGATTTCAGTAACGACAGGCTGCGGAGGAAATTCTATAATACGCACATACAAACATATATTTTGACTGATGCCTTGTCTCCTTTTCAACATTCACCATTTAAATACCATACCATTCGGATCATTTGTATACAATCTGAGTTATAGTATGCCTTTGCATAATTCAACTTCAAAGAATCAAAAATTTGCAATTTATGCAATTTTAGCAATTCTGGGTTGAATCATGGGTTGAAATACTCTAGAATTCAAATAACGATTAAATTCTTTATCAGAAAATATTAGACAGGTTTAGTGATTGCTATGAAAACACTATAATCAATTGCAACATTTTCAGATGTGTAAGCGTCTCAAAAAATTTTCAAAGTTCAGGAAGTTTTATCAAACAGAAAATAACAGAAATTAAATTGCAGTTGTTATAAGGTTATATACAAGTATATAGGGTACATGTCCCTTGACGCAGTCGATTATGTAGCGCACGATTACAATTTTAACTATAACTCAGACAATAATTTAGCTAGAAACGATATTCAACTGGACCATGAAAAGTCACCAACAAACATTATTGAGTCGAAAACTTTCGATGGATATGGATATCATTAAGGATTCTTATTCGGACGAATTTCAGTAAAGTTTGTTTATTTCATCGCTCCGGGCATTCGGCTATATTCGGTATACTATACGGAATATTAAGCTACTTGATAACATCTAAATGACTATCTCATGTGATAAATTGGCCATTCCATTTCAAAACATTAAAATTCCCACTATATTCATTTAGTTATATAGGTGTTGGTATGAATAAGCCCTTTAAAAAACACACAACCGCTCACTCTTACTAGTAGTAGTAAAATTGATCTTTATTTTTATTGTTTGTCTTATATACTTATTTAACAAGTTAAGTGTTTTAGCCCATTGGGCTCTTCAGCTTTGATATATGTTTTGTGTGTTTTGGGTGTTAAGTGTTTTTTGTGTTTAATTATTTTTTTCAGTTCAGCCCTTGGGGCATTGTTAGTTTTAAAATTTGATAACCTACCTAATCTACAACGAAAACTACAATTTTAAAATTCTAGGGGACTCACTCTTACTTTTCCATTGAAAACTTTTATATTCTATATTTTACTATGTGATGAATACATTAGGCCAAAGTTGGGAATGTTATTCATGTTTCTATGTGAATGTCAGGTAAATTAGTGAATCCATTATGGCTAAAACTTTAAGGAAATCGAAATATATATAAATATATTAGATCTCGCAGATGAAAGAGAGTGAGTTTTATAAAATATCATTATTCTTTGCAATGAGTATGGGAAAAAGGTTGGTTAATGTATGATAAATTCTTATGAATATAAAATAAACACCTGATTAAATAATCACACATTAAAACATGTTCAGCGCATTATTTGTATCGATATCATGTGAAGGTTCATATGCAGTAAAAGCATGCTGCGCATGTCATCACCAGAATACAATCAATTATATGTTGAAATTTATTAAGACAGGGAGCCCAATGATGACATGCAATTTGTCAAGTTGATTTTAATTTAATAGATACCAATTTCCTACCTCGAACCTTCTCCAGCGTCCGAACTAGTTGTTGGCAACGCATTACCTCTTGCTGCTTTCAATTTCGCCCGATAACTACGAGCTCACTCGGCATCGGTACATGGTCGTTTCGGAGGACTTCCCGTATGTTCGCTCTTTAAGCGCTTCCTGAATCTGCGCAAGCGTTCTGGATCAAATACTTCTCAAATTTTCAGGGATTAAATAACTATTTATTATGTTTTGGCAAAATTTATTTATTGAATTTCCTCCCCCAAGCTGAATGCTCGTACATTTCTTTTAACACTGCTCATGTAATCTTGGGCGAGGCTTTGTCCATCTTCTTTACACAATTTCTCTCAGTTTCTCTTCAAAGTTTCATCGGAAATGAATGTTTTTCCGCTTTTCTTCAACTTCTTCTTCATTATCGCCCAAAACTTTTCGATCGGACGAAGTTCTGGTGTATTCAGCGGGTTCTCCTACTTCGGGACCACATTAACGCCCTTCGCTTCGTACCAATCCATTACAGGGTTGGTGTAATGGCACGAAGCGAGATCCAGCCAGAACAGCGTGGGACCACGGTGAGAGCGGAGGAAGGGCAGCAAGCGCTTCTGCAAGCATTCTTCTCGATACATCTGCCCGTTTATGGTGCCGATTGTAACGAACGGCTTGTTGTACCGTCCGCACTCTCAGCTCGCCTGCCACAACAGGTACTTCTTCGCGAGTTTGTCCATCTTTCTCTTCCCAAACTTTTCCGGAAACTCCATGTGGGACGTACCGACAAAAAACTCGAGGCCGGGGATTTGTTTGGTGTCCGCCTTGATATATGTCTCGTCGTCCATGACGAGACAGCCTGGCTTGACCAGCCACTCACGGTACAGCTTCCGCGCACGCAATTTGGCCACCGTGTTTTGCTTTTCAGTCCGGTTTGGCGCCTTCCTGACCTTAAAAACACGTAGCCCAGCCCGCTTCATGGTCTGCTGGACGAACCACATCGACGAATTGACCTGTTTGGCCACGTCTCGGGTGGAAAGGTTTGGATTATTCTTAAACTACTGCCTTATCTTCCACGCCTTCTCTGGGTATTCCGTTTTCGGTTTTCGTCCGCTTCCAGCGCGCCGCTCGATGGTCTTCGTCTCCTGGAACATCTTCACAAGGCGGGACACGATGGAATGGTGAATTCCAAGCCTTTTGCCGATCCATCTCTGCGACTGACCAGGATTATCGATCATCGCGCCCAATATTTGCTGGCGTAGCTCTTCTTGTCTCAAATGCATCTTGAAAACTACTTGACAGATCGCAATAAAATTTTGCCCACATAAACCTAACACTCAACTAGTATAACTCAAAATTTCATTAAATTTTACTTACTTTTACTTAAATTTTTTCCGAGTCCAATCTTTAATATCAAAATTGGGTTTAATTAGTCTATTTTAGCTGGTTCTATTCAAGCTTGCTGATGCAAATCAAGTATAAAGTTGTTCCATAAATAGACCACCGCTGAAGATGCGCTAAGTGGTACGAATAAAACCAGCAGAAAATGATCCATTTGCAAACCTGTTTGTCTTAGCCTTCCTTTAAGGAATTGTGTATGCATGCCGTATCTAACGATGTTAAGGACTTCAAACCCAGGGCTGGCTCGTAGATCCCTGATTTTCTCAGTCAATTCTTTGAACGCCTTTCAGTTGATAGTTGGGCCATCCATAGAGCACTGAGCTATTGTCTTCAGCAATGCTGGATTTGCAGAGAAACACAGTTTCATTCCGCTAATGAGATCGTTGGGCCGAGTAAACGACAAAAACGCTACTCAAATAATTTGAAAAAGGTGTGAGTATTGTTCTTTCCATATGACAAAAATTCCCGACTTTTTCCGCATATTCCTCGATGATTTTGGATTCCAGAATTATTCCCGCTTCTCCTGATTTTCCCGATTCTGTGGCCACCCTGCAATTCTAATCAGCGATTCTTTGGAGAACCAGATATTCATTTTTTACTTTTCTAACAAAGAAAGCAATCTCCTCGAACTAGTTCGCGGCACCGATAACCGTTATTTACACCCTGTTTAATAAGTGGCGTTTTACTCTTGATCTGGAAGAAACGTGCAAGCCTTCTTAAATGATTCACAGGGATTTCTCAAAAATGTTGGCTTCCTTGGCAAGTTTTCTGATAGAACGATTCGGGCTGCCAGCAATCTTTGTACGGCCGCTTTGGTCAATCTATTGATTCAGCATAGAATGAATATAGGAACAGTTGCCTATTCTGCTACACTCTGATCGAAATATCCATCTATGAACAGTAATTAAAACCTCCTAAACGAGCAATGCCGAGCCTCTGATATGTGCCTTATTGTCACATGCAGTGTTTGCAGATTTGTTTCGTCCCTAATATGTTGTGGCTGTATACAGTGGCTGCCTGCGGTTTTCGAGTGATTGTCTGAACGGTTCACAGATTGGGGGATGTATCAACATGTGTGGAATAAATAATGAATTTATCAGCCGCGAGGACTAATTGCTCAGCGACCAAATGGTGCACGATGTTGGACTCCTGTATTTTGGCAGGAACAGTGCCAGTGGCATTCCAAGCACGTCGAGTAGATTGTTATAACAGAATGAATGGTTGTTTTGACACAAACAATAATGATTGGTGATGGGATAAGATACGTGACAAGCGCGGAATGGTAATTTTTTGATTGCATTGCAAAATGAACGGGATGTGTTCTATAGGATGGATGTTACTTTCGTTCTTTTTTGTCCTTCTTTATTTTACAGGATTCTACAAACAAAGTCTTACCCTAAATCTAAACGAGTGCAATCCCAAGCCCCCTAAGAAATTCGGAACGCTCGATCTAGGCCTCAACTTCAACACAGTAAGATCCAACAACATCGAACTGATAGATGCAGCAATTCCATTGGACCGCCAAGGGTAAGCTTCTCAGTGTCCAAATATTCCATTGCAGTGTTTCAAATTTAATTGTGTTATTTTTCCTAGGTGGTACCACGGTTCGATAAGTAGAATAGATGCTGAGAAAATATTACGACCTTTGGGGGAAGGAAGTTTCCTGGTGCGCAACAGTGAATCAACACGACAGGACTATTCACTCACTTTGAAGTAAGGCTTTGGAGCAGTGGAATTAAATTCTAAACTAACTAATAATTGAACATTTTAGGAGCGCCAAAGGATTCATGCATATGCGAATACAGCGTGATCCGGAAACGGGTCAGTTCATACTAGGACAATTTAGCCGGCCCTTTCCAACAATACCGGACATGATACGGCACTTTTGCCTTAATCGGTTGCCAGTTCGTGGAGCTGAGCATATGTGCCTCCTTGAGCCGGTCATTGCACAGATCCTTTAATTGTCCTCAACCATCACCATAGGCAATAGTTTGATGCATGTTAATAGGGATTTTGTTTTATCTTCGTGTAAATTAGCTCTTATTTGCTGAAAGACGACATCAACAAGACGTTGTCTCGAGCTTACAAAGTGGTTTAAAATGCTTTGTGGTTTTCCTGAGTTGTTCATTTTTTGGAAAGTTGTAAGGGAGTAAGTGGCATAATGAGCACTTGAAACGGTTTTCTAATTTCAGGCAAGTTGCCAAGTTTGTTTAAAATTTCATACGCTCTTTTTAAAGTAAAGAATGGGTTATTTAATGTTGATAATTCCAACGGAAAAAGGCAATAACAGTTGGCAAAGTGATTTGTTGTTGCTTTTGACACAAACTACTATCAGAAAGTTAGCTGCATTCGGTTTTCTAATCCTCACTTGAATTCACTTTGTGTTTCAAATGCTGGAAAAAAATGGTTTCTGGAAATTTCCACATTATACAACACCCACAAACTGGCATTTAACTTAAAAAACGTTCAATCCAGCTATCAAATTTATATAAATATCTTAAATTTAATTTGTTCAAAATATATCAGGCTCAAACAAACTCAAAATA
Source organism: Aedes japonicus (assembly GCA_034211315.2). Lineage (NCBI taxonomy): Eukaryota > Metazoa > Arthropoda > Insecta > Diptera > Culicidae > Aedes > Aedes japonicus. The sequence goes on along the minus strand of JASCZW010005443.1, from coordinate 77,169 downwards.
TTTGACTTGACTTGTATTAATTTGAATATTAACTTGACTTGTGTTAATATTCAGCTTTTGTAAAAGAGTGCCGAAATCGACATTCGATTGCAAGAGGTCCACAATAAAATAGCCTCAAAGACGGAATCATTTTTTTTAACTAGTTCATTTATTTGGGAGGCTCGGTTGCGTTAGCTTTACGGAGCCGACAAATCATTGATTTTTGTATAATATAATGCCTTAAAAAGACGGAAAAATTAACATTGAGCAAATGTAGGCTTGTCAGATTGAATTGACTGAGTTGCGTAATTCGGGAGATTTAATGGATATCTCCAGAGTAGCCAGCGAAGAACAATTCGAACGAAGGTTCCGTGGAAAAACTCTATACAGTTCATTCCACTAATGTATAAGGATCCCATAAAGGGTGTCCCACATCAAATTGCGTCATGGAAAAACGCTGTAGAAAAATACCCATTGGGTATTTTCTCTTGAAAAAAAAAGTAAACATACACCGTGTCCCATATATTCTCATACAAAATAAAACTCTATTTATTGCAAATCGATAATCTAGATTTTATTGATAACTTTGCCAATTATATTGCAATATAATACTTATCAACTACAGCATATGTTTTGGAATAACACCGCCTTTAACCTTCTTGACCAGCTCCACTTTCATCGGCATTTCGTCCAAAATTCGTTTGATTACGGTTTTGAATTGGTTCATATTAGACGCCCTGTGGTCATTCACCTTCGCCAGCATGTATGACCATACGAAATAATCCAAGGGATTCCGCCTTTCATTCTTGTCCAAAAAGTCGGTCAATTTTTCTCGGCACCAACCCTGAACGAGATTTTCAGTATGCGATGGCGGTCCGTCCTTCTTCCCCACCGTGCCGCGACAAAAGCAGACTTGCTCTTTCGAGTCGTTTTTGCTTGAAAGGTTCCGAAGCTCCGTGAACCATACGTTTCTTGAAAGCTTGGAATCCGAGGTCATTTTGCAGTATATTGTGCATTGACGATCTCGAAACATTCAGATCTGCGGTCATTTTACGTACAGAGCGCTGCGATTTTCGTCTAATCCGTTCCCTGACCACTTTAAAAACTCGTGCAATCCGCACCGTATGAGTACGACCGGATCTCTTCCGGTCATCCAACGAGCTGGTGTCACTGTACCTTCAGATGGTTCGGGACACAAAATCCTGCTTTACTCCGAGGTCTTCAAAGTTCTGAAAATAGCGCCCAGGCGCTCTCCTTTCAAAAACTTGTTTATCACCACAGCACGAAACTCCTTCCTAACTGGTAAACGATAAACGCCGAATGAAAACAGTCGGACATTACCTAAAAGCGTTTGTATAAACATAGTACAAAACTACACCAACACATACGTGTAGCATGTTGAGTAGTTTCACGACACCAATACAAGGTAAAAGTGTATGAGAATATATTGAGCACGGTGTAGTTTAGAGTGTTTTTTTAGCACTGTCAGTTTTTCGAAAATTGATAAAATGGCGTCACCCGAAAAGCAATGTCGCGAATTGATTTTCCGCAAGCACCTGGAAAATCTTCAACTATCTCAGCGGAACATCGGAAAACAACTCGAAATCCTGCAGTCAACGGTGAGCCGTGTGATTGAACGTTACTACAAAACTCAGAGTTGCGCACGGAAGGAGAAATGCGGTCAGAATGGATGTTATATTAGTGATCAGGATCACAAGCGTTTCGTGAAAGTGTTTAAGCGGAATCTCGATGCTTCGGTCAAAAATTTGGCCAAAAAGTTGAATCTGTTCAAGTCTTTCGCTCAGAAAGCCAAGGATCGAGAGGGACTGCATACGCAAAAAGTGCAGAAGGATCCAAATCGTGACAAATGGCAAAATACTGTGGGAAAGCCACAAGCCTGGAATCTGTACACACAGCTGCTGGTGAAGCCTCATTGTCTTATCATGGATGATGTGACTTACGTCAAGGTGGACTTCCGGCAGCTTCTGGGGCTACTGTTCTTCACCGCCCAGCACAAGTTTGATGTTCCGGAGAAGTAAGGAAGCAGAAACTCTCAAAGTTTGCCAATACATGATTAAACCAGCGATCTGCTCATGCTTGCAAACGTAGTGCTCCATTCGTGACTACCGCGACTGTAAACGGGAAGATCTTCCTCGAGAAGTGTCTTCAAAAGCATCTGCTTCCTCTGTTGAAGAAACACGAGGGCCGTACGATCTTTTGGCCGGATCTAGCTTTGTTCCACTATTCAAATATTGTCCAGGAGTGGCATGAAGCCAATGGAGAAGCTTTCGTCAAAGGATATGACCGTCTCCCCCCCTAAGGCCCATCGAAAAATACTGGGCATCAAAAAATACTGGGGGTAAAATCTGAGGAAGACATGAGAAGAAAGCGGATTTTCGAACAGAAGAAGCTGCAGTCAGATGTTGTACAGAACCTAATGAGTAGAGTTAAGCGTAAGGTACGAGCGTACGGTTATGGTATTGAAGTAGAATGAAAAAAAATATATATGCCAAAAGCCCATTGGTTATATATTATTGCCTGAATGTTTGCAAAAGATCAGTCAACTACAGCGTTTTCTCTGAGATGCAATTTTAACTGGGAAACTCTTTATTACCGAGCTGTACTCGAAATTAGAACTGACGAATAAGAAATAGAGCGTTTTTATGCAGGAAATATCTCTGAAATCTTCTTCAAAAAAAAATTGTTATCGTTGTACGGGAAAGCTAAAAAACAAATCCTGAGGATACTTTGTTTGACCATCGCTGCAAACCAACGACAGCACCATAAGCTCCATAGTTGGGGCGACGAAATGTGATTTGTAGAAACACACTGTTTCGGAGTGAACAGGGACGAGCATGAATTTCCGTTTTTCGACATCCTCAAACTTCGAGAAGCGACAACTAAGTTTATGTGCTGCTTAAAGGTTAGTTGAGAGTAAAAAAAACTCAGGTTTCTCTTTCAATCAATTCTGCGGCAAGGTGATAATCATAAGATATCGGGTATTTTTCCCTGGTGAACGAAATAGTTGAACACTTGCTTGGATTCAAAACCATCCTGTTCATATCGCACAACCGGATGATGGCTTCTACCTGACCCTGAAGTTAGGACGGGTCGTCAACATACTTGATCCGATAGTAGATTTTCAAATCGTAAGGGAAGGAGAGACCTGTCCAGGGAGAAGTTCACATCACTGAAGTACAGGAGAAAGATCAGTACTTGCCTTACCAATCAGGCCAAGGCCGGTGTGGCCTCTGCTGTAAACAGAAGTTGTCTCCATTGTATTCGGTCCATGTACCTCGCTGACTACGGAGAGTCCGAAAGTCGCTTTCTACTTGATCGATCCAGCTTGCGCGGTGCGCGTCTCTCCTTTTTGTAGCCGTCAGTTCGTTTTTGAGAACCATTTTAACAGGGTTGTCATTCGACATTCTTACGACATGGCCAGCCCGTCGTAGTTGACCGATTTTAGCGATGTATACGATGGGAAGTTCTCCCATCAGCTGATGCAATTCGTGGTTCATTCTCCTCCTCCACGTTCCGTCTTCCATTTGACCTCCACCGTAGATAGTAAGCAGCATCTTCCATTCAAAGACACCAAGGAGTTGGTCCTCCGCTAGCAAAGTCCATGTTTTATGGTTGTAGAGAACTACCGGTCTAATTAATGTCTTGTAGATGGTCAACTTTATAGTTCTGCGAACTTTGTTCGATCTGAGAGTTTTTCGGAGTCCAAAGTTGGCACGATTGCCAAGCATAATTCACCTTTGTATCTCTCTGCTGGTGTCGTTATCGGCGGTCACAAATGAACCCAGATCCACGAATACGCCTACTACCTCTGTTGCCGCTCTTTATTCATTCCAGAGATCTTTGGTTGCATCCGCTGTGATTTCCCATCAGCTCTCGATACACCACTTGTCCAGATGAGAGTCATCGATTCTACTGTGCCTTTTACTCCAAGGTACTCAGTGATTTCGACGTCCATCATGATTGAGGTTGATCCGTCATCCAAAAAGGCAAAACCTTCACGGTCTTACCATTGCCGTGGAGTGTAACTGGCACAAAATCATTTCCCAAACACACCCGTACCTACAAGATGTACCGCTGAAGAGTTTCTTCGATGTTACACCACGCATCATCATCGGAGTGGACAATGTCAAACTGATCAGTGTACTAAAAGTTCGGGAAGGAGGACATGGAGCTCTAGTAGCTGCGAAAACCACACTTGGCTGGAGCCGATACGGAAAATGTGCAATTAGGGATGATCAAGTTTACTACGCCAATTATCATCAGCATCAAGTAGAAGCAACTATGGACAACGTTACCCTTCACGACCTAATGAAGCAGTTTTTCAACATTGAAGAGTCGTGCGTTACCGTCAAACCAGATTCGGAAGAGAATAAATGAGCAGTCCGGATTCTTAAGGAAACTTCAGTCCGTATAGCAACAGGCTTTCAAGTCGTACTTCTGTGGAAGAAAGATGAGTTTGAGCTTGCTGATTTATATCAGGTGGCACTTCGCCGACTGAGATGCTTGGAATAGCGGCTGCTACGTAATATAGACCTTTACCAGAAATTCAAGGAGCCAGTACAAAGTTATATCAAAAAACGTTACGCCCATATCGCATCAAAAATCGAATTGGAGGCCATGGCACCAGGGCAGACATGGTATTTGCCGTATTTGGAGTGGTGCAAAACCCAAGGAAACTGAACAAAATTCGTTTAATCTGGGACGCAGCTCCACCAGTGAATGGCGTCCGCTACAATGACCTGGTGGTAAAAGGACCCGACCTTACTAAACCACTGGTAGCCGTATTGATCCGATTCTGACAAAGAAACTTTGCGATTGGAGGGGACCTGCGAGAAATGTTTAATCAGATCGCAGCCCGAAGATAGACAGGTCCCGAGGATCCTGTAGAGAAATGACCCAAGTGAGCAGCCGCAACTAATGGTCATGAACGTAGCCATCTTCGGAGCATCGTGTTCCCCATGCATAGCTCAATATATTGAAATAAAAATGCCATAGAATTTGTGCACGAATTTCCTTGTGCGGCGCATGCGATCATGGACAACCACTTTGTCGATGATTACCTCGACAGTGTGGATAGTGTTGAGGAGGCAGTCGAAATGATCGAACAAGCAAATCTACGCCAACGGAGGCTTTGAGCTCACGCAATTTGTTTTGAATTCCAAGAACGTTTTGCAGAAGCTCGGAGCTGCACAAACCAAGACGGATAATAATCTGAATTTGAATGCGGAGTCATCGCGAGTATTAGGAATGTTTAACACCCATTCAAACTGTCAAGTGTCGCTGCTAGTGACCCAATCACCTTTTCCCACGAAGCGCCAAATGCTCCGTATCATTATGAGTGTGTTTGACCCCTTTGGGCTGATTGTTGTCGCATGGCCAAGTCCAAGATCCAAGAAATCAATTTAAATGAATAAAGAATGTTTAAAGTTTCCATATGAATAATTATGCTTAATGTTGTCTTATATTAACAAACCCCTAGTACATGCATCAGAGGAAGTAGGTTTGTATAGAACAGTAGCAAGAAGAAGAAAAAAAAAACATACACTGAACACAGAGTTCAGAATCACAGTAGAGGCTAGTGTTTGGGAAAACAAAACCTGTCAAAGTAGATCTTTTATAACAGTACTGTGGAGTTATTGTCGTTCGTAGAAGAAAGTAAATGGCTCTCCGAATGAAGCAGACGGCTAGGATCGATTTCAGTTCCTTACTACCCTGAGACGTGTAGTTTCGTTTCTTGTTTGTACTATTTTGAATTGTGACAATAAATCTTTCTTTACCCACGAAGAAAAGATTGTATAGGAAAGAGTGTATTCAGACCCCGATTAAGAGTAGGATTTATGAACTGTCAGTAAGAAACGTCAGGCCATTTTAATGATCGTAATTTTGTGATAAACATGACTCTGTTGAAGATTTCTATTGTATCCGGTATATGATTATTGATCTTGAGTTCTCAACCTATATGTAACTAACTAATAATCGTATGGTTTCATGAGTTATTAAGTTTAACCGGAAGAAACCTGGAAGCAAAGATAAAGAAATGCTCGGAGTGAATTGCCAAATTTGGACTGTGAATGGGAGTATTTGCAATTTTATTATTGAAATAGACAAAACATCAGTGCAATATCAATGACAGTTGAGATAAGTACTAAAATTAATTTGAAAACATGCAGATCAACAACAACAAGAATTGTTAAACAAACAAGGCAATAGGTATTCGGATTATCTGAGCAAAACACCAAGAACTTGTTTATAGTAAAATGCACTTTTTAATTTAGCATTCCCAGAAAGAATTTAGCAGATGCCAAAACGCATTTCCTGCTAGAGAAAAATTCACTAGGAATAAGAATGGAATCATGTAAACCTGTGTTTATTCTACAGAATTTACTGCACTAAAAACCTTTCGACAGCTGTATAGATTTTAGAATAGTGGTTTGATTACCTTGATTCGACTCTGAATCCATTGAAGAAACTGTTTTTTTGGAGAACGAGCGATTCGATGCTATTAAATTTGAAAAAAAAGATAAGATACACAAACACATATTAAAGTAGATCACGTAGTGATGGAAAAATAAACATTATTGACATGGAAAATATATTGTAAAACATTTATCAGGTAGGCTATTGACTTTTCCGAAATCCATGAACAAGAATGACTACATGCTCTATGATCTTATAACGCTGAAAAGCGTTACTTTATATGGGCCCTCAGTCAATATAATTTTTATGTTATTATTTTATATTGAAAATATATTTTCGAACGTGTCTATGAAGAGGAGCCAACGTCAACTTTGGACAATTTTTAAAAATAGCAATGAAGAGAGGTGGCAGCGAAGGAGTGAGGCAAAATACTATTTATTCATTTATGGTCGTTAATCATGAGTTGACCATTTGTACATTTTGTTCTTAATCCTAGTTAGTTATAATCGAAGTTATAAAATACATGAGGTTAGACTAAGCAGCGCTTGGTTTACATTATTCATATGGCATGCTCTTCTCAAAGCCGTGCGAACGGAGAGGGGGGGGGCTTGAGGATGCAAAGCCCCCCCTCTTGAAAACTACGTATATTTTTTGGAAAATTTGAAATCTGCACATAATTTCTCCTGAAATCACGTAAATATTTTCCATCACTATTAGCTAGTATTACCTAGTAACTAGTAACTCACGTAGTTCTTACGTGATTTCCAGATAGATACACTATTCTGTCTGAATAATCAATGTGCAGTTTTTTTTGCGGGAATGAGTTTTCTTAAGTAAGCCTTCATCTCAACGCAGCGGTCATTCAACACAATCATTTTTATTAGAATGAAAACACACATGTGTAGGCAGAGATGCCAGATATTTTTTTCAAACGGCTGCAAAAAAATTTTAAAAGGTCTGGGAATGTATAAAAATGCCAATCATTTTTTTTTTTCAAAATTAGACTTATTTCAATGAAGAGACGTAATAAGAGAGCGAGTTATTTCGTTTTCGCTATATAAAGGAACTTTTTTCAATAGGACGAATCTTATAATAAGCAATTCTCTCCTGTCTCGCTCTCTTTTATTTTCTACAGCGGCGTTCGAAAACTTTCGATTTTTTTTGTAGTTAAAGTCGAGGGGCTATCAGCTTACGTATCTTCATTTGAACTATCGTTATTAAAAAGAATCATTTTATATTTTTGTTTAAATATTTTTGTTACACTGTGTACGTGCATTTAATGAAGTATTGAGTGTTATTTTGGATATGGCAAAAGGGTATATGCATCATAAGATTGGGCAAATTTTCATTAACAAATTGAAAAATGCTCCCTAAAATTGCTCGTTAAATTCAACATAATTTAACCATAAAGTATATGAAATGTTTCATAGACATGTGAAAACAGCTCCATAGAGTAATGAAAATTGAGCATTGGAAACCCGGATATGTTAATTAATGATAGATGCAATGCTAAATATATCATGTATAATCTGACAATGGTTCTCTGAAAAGTAACCTTAAGCATCAATTAGTGCACCATACGGATGATGAAATGTACCTTGATCTTGTATGGTACATTAATTGAAGGTTAAGGTTACTTTTCAACTGGATCACTATCAGATTGTACATAATATATTTAGCATTGTATCTAAGATTAATGAACATATCCGGGTTTTCAATGCTCAATTTTAATAATTCTACGGAGCTTGAAACATGTCTATGGAACATTTCATATATTTTATGGTTATAGTTTCTTGAATTTAACGAGCAATACATTTCATTTTAGGGAGCGTTTTTCAATTTATTATTGAAAATTTATCCAATCTTATGATGCATTTATAAGGCTGCCTTTTGGATATTATGTATTTTACGCAGTATTTCAGTCTGGCATAAGAAATAAGTTTTTTTAAGCACTAACTTTGGCTTATCTAGCTGTCCCTTATTTTTTAGATTGGTCATATTTTGATACGGAGGTGTTGTTTCAACGTCCTATTTGCATCGTGTGCTTCCATCTATATAAATAAAAATGAGATGGGGTTTCCTTTGTCACGATTTAACTCGCGAGCGGAAGGACCGTTTGGCAAGATTTTTGCTTTGTTGGATTCGTCTTGGACACCGAAAGGCTCTTATGATGGTTTGAAACCCCTCCCTTCTCTGGAAAGGGGGGCTCCCATACAAGTGAAGCACAAATTTCTGCATAACTCGAGAACTGATCAAGCAAAGGAACCCAAATTTGGCATGTGGAAATTTTTGGAGGCAAGCAATGTTTCTATGGTAGTAATAGACCCCTCTCCTCTCTAGAAAGGGAGGCTCTCCTACAAATGAAACAGAAGTTTCTGCATATCTCAAGAACTAATCAAGCAAATGGAACCCAAATTTGGCATGTGGGGTTTTCTGGAGGAGAAAAATGTAGGGGTGCTGTCATACAAATGAAACTGTAATTTCTTCATTCCTTAATTTTTTATTTATTTTTTATTATATATATTCTTTATTTTTTTGTATTTTTTTGAGCTAACACGCGTTTTTTCGGTGTTCCGTCGTTTGTTTCCGTGAAACAGAACCAAACTATCCAAAATGGGTCGTATGCACGCTCCTGATAAGGGTATTTTACAGTCGGCGCTTCCGTACCGTCGTTCCGTGCCGTCGTGCCTGAAACTGAACGTCGACGACGTCAAGGAGCAGATCAAGAAGCTCGGAAAGAAGGGTATGACGCCCTCGCAGATTGATATCATTCTGCGTGATTCGCACGGTGTGGCCCAGGTCCGATTCGTCAATGGCAATAAGGTCCTGCGTATCATGAAGGCCGTTGGCCTGAAGCCCGATATCCCGGAGGATCTGTATTTCCTGATCAAGAAGGCCGTCTCGATCCGCAAGCATCTGGAGCGCAACCGCAAAGATATCGACAGCAAGTTCCGTCTGATTCTGATCGAGTCCCGTATCCACCGATTGGCCCGTAACTACAAGATCAAGGCTGTTCTGCCACCAAACTGGAAGTACGATTCGAGCACCGCTTCGGCTCTGGTCGCCTAAGGAGGAGTGTGTAGCTTGCTGCATTCTATTTTTGTTTTTAAGTAAGTTCCGTTGGAGCACAGTGTGTCTCAGAAAGAGGACTATCCGAACATGAGTGTCATGTTTATGGGAAGAAATTTATAATGGTTATAACCCAATAACTCTAGATCTAATAAAGCAAATGGAACCAAATTTGGCATGCGGGGATTTTAAAGGTAATAAATGTTTCTACGATAGAAGAAGACCCCTCCTCTCTCTCTGTTAGGTTGGGGGGGCGGTGCTCCCATACAAATGAAACAAAAGCTTCTAGATAACTCGAGAGCTAATCAATTAAATGAACCAAATTTGGCAGGTAGAGGTTTTTGAAGGCAAGAAATGTTTCTAAGGTAAATCGAGACCCCTCCGTCCTCTGTAAGAGGGGGGCTCTCATACAAATGTAACACAAATTTGTGCATAACTCGAGAACTAATCAAGCATTTGGAACCCAATTTGGTATATGGAGAGTTTTGGAGGATATAAATGTTTCTATGGAAGTTTGAGACTCCTCCGCCATCTGGAAGGGGCGGGAGGGGGGTTTCCATACAAATGAAACACAAATTTCTGAATAACTCGAGAACTTATCAGGTTAATGGAACCAAATGGGGCATGTGGAGGGTTTTGAAGGCAAGAAATGTTTCTATTGTAGTTTGAAACTCCTCCGCTCACTGAAAGAGGGGTCTTTTATACAAATAATACACAAATTTCAGCACTTATGACCCGCAGGGTGACTTGCAACTCGGCTCCACCAGTCTTTACCTGCTGAACAGATTACCAAGATATTTATTGTTTAGATGATAGACAGAATTGATTACTGCTTAGTTAAAATACTCAGCAACCCCTTTTTACAGTAAATTTCTCAAATAGCGTGATCCAAAGTAGGGTATGTGTCCCTTAACTCAGCCTAATATCCAACAATCGTTTACATTTTTTATTATAACTTATAAAGTATTTGAGCTGGAAACAAAATTTAACTAGCTATACACTTGCTAACATATGTTTAATAAGCCATCTGGTAGTATGTATCGCGAAAAATTACACAACTCGTTTTATAAAGTCAGAAGCTTTCGAAGGATATGGATGTAATGTCGGTTTATGGGTACCCAATTGTGTCTAATCGTGGATGCAAGTTCGTCTCATTCGATAGATTTGTTATAAAATGTTGTCTATGTACGATTTTTTTGCTGATTTTTTGATTCAAGGCGTTGCCAGATGTATTCGCTCTACCCAAAAAACAATTTCATAAATCAAACTAAACTTAAACTGCTAAAAAACACTTAAGTAATTTTTACATATGATTTAGCGGTCATTCGACAATCAAAACATTATAATTCACTCTACACAGATTTTGTTCCTTTAATTTGTGGTAAGATGAGCCATATGAACAACATTCAACCGGAACTCAGACATTTTAATTGTAAATGTTACCAATAACAACATTTTTACTAAGCTTTTCATACAACAGGCCATAGTTAGGAACATAGAAAAAAAAATGTCCCTAACATTGGGTCCATCGTTTTCTTGTTAAATCATTGTTATTTTACCTGTGTGACCTGTTAGTTTATAACATGTGACTATATTCTGTACATCTTGGTTGCATTATTTGGTTTATAGGTTCATTTTCGGCAAATTTAGACCATTCGAAGATCATGTAGATAATCTGTTAAACTCAACCAGTATAGTCATGGTGTATAAAAAGTTATGGAAATCGAAAATTTTGTGGAAGTGAACAACTATAAATTGATTAATAATGTCTCAATTGCTTTGAAATCAATAGGTCATCCTGATAGGAACATGATTTTGTTGATTATCGCCGAAATAATGACATTTTTGGTACGTAGGCCGAATCAAGGAGCTAGGCTAACATAACATGCCGTTACCCTATTAGTTTGCCGGGACAAGAGTGAGCCTTCTGATTGGGGAGGTGAGCCATTTCACGCTACGATTTGGGCATCTGTAAGGTTCTCATTTCTAATAGTTAAGGACCGTTATCGTTCTTCTGCAGGATAACACTTTCGAGAAGCGATCCCTAATCGTCAAGGAGGAATACCCTTCTCGGCTTGACAAATGACGGCCTTGCCGTCGTCGACCGACTTCGATTGATAAAAGCGCCTGTAGTCAAAATTGTAATTGTAATTGTAGTTTCTCAGTCTCCGTCCTGGCAGACCACTGTCCGCCCATCTGCGTTTGGGCTAGGCGAGAACCTACCAAGCCTGCCATTGGTAAGCCCTAGACCATATAGCATACCGGGATTTTCCATAAGCAGGCGCCGGTTATTAACTAACCAGTCCCAACAAGAGTTAGATTCATTACATAGAGGATAGTAAGAGGCAACAAGTGAAGCAAGACAGAGATATAGGCATTTAGTTGCTGAAACGAAACGCTGCTGAAACGAAACGCTGCTGAAACGGATTAATGATTTAGTGATTATTGTAAGTGATAAGCTCAAGTATGAATAGTTCTCATCTGTTTCTTCTCCTATTGGTTGTTGTTGCACTAGCACTGCAAGTTTTTGTCATCCAACTTGATCTTTGATTTCATTTGAAATACAAGGAAAGATAGCAAGCATAATACAGATATTCGTTAGTGGTAACATATAAAATACGCTTTCTTATCATGTGTTTGTGTGAAGCTTAAAGTATGGATTAGACGATAAGCTGTGTAGTGAAATATTTTAATATTAGTGCAGATTTTTGATTTGAACCGATTTATATCAACAAAAAGGATGCTGTTAGGGCCACTCACAAAGTGTGATGGTGCTTTTCATTGAGAAAACAAGGTAAATTATATTAAAGCATGAGAGCCAATTAAGATCGGATTACACCAACAGTACAGACGCTGTTGGAGCCACTCACAAAATGGAATAGCGATTTTCTGGTTCCAAGATGTGTGGCCCACCGAGTAGGGCCAACAAATAATATGGATCACAATTAATTATGTTCTCCAACACCAGCCCACCACACCCGGCAAACCAGTACATCTCACCTGGAAGCAGCTTTATTGTTCTTCTTTGTTCATTCGATCACTCGCGCCACCGAACAATAGGTAACCGAAACAATAGAAAACGCCGGTAACCGAAACAATAGATATGCCCGAAAACAAAATATTGCGCAACAAACCCTCGACACAACCGTTCACAGCCGATGCCCGCCGCAGACTCCCTGATTTTCGTAAACTGTCAACTTGCACAACTAAACTCTAAAAACATTTCACAACTGGAACCGAAAGCTGCAACAAGCAAGTTGAACGTCCCAAAGAGTAATCTACACTTTGAATCGCGATTGAAGGATTTCGCGAAATAAGCGACCCAGAAGCATTCCGCGCCCACTGTCAACTTTATGCATCTATTGATTTCCGAGCTCATCTATTTAGTACCAACCAGGGGAAACTTTGTCCTTTACCCAATACTTTCCTTATCTCCAATCCGGAATATTATAATTTGAGATAATTCAATACAGACGTCTTCCAAAATTGGAAGATCGACAGGTAATCAGCGTGTAATCACCTGGTACCTCATAGCAAGATGCTTAGAGACGGATCGGAAGAGTTGATGAGCTACTTCCCCTATAAAAGCGCCTGTAGTCAAAAACCTCGAAATTCCAACTAATCGACAACTGTCACTCTACTGTTCGTCGTCACCGCCAGATCGCCATTTCTACACCATGACAAGTCAACCATCACTGGATTCGCATTGACGCCGCAAGCCGTAGTCGGAGTCCAGTAAAATCTTCAATATACGTACCGGTAATCTCGTGTACACTACAGGCAACTACACCAGACGACACGTTAATCCCTTGAGTTATAAATAATTTGAATCTTCGATCGGCTCTTTTATTCAGCGAAGCCTCTCCGGTTGCGCAGTAGTGCGCCGACCCTGTGACTAGCTCCAAGTCTCGCGCTGCTGAATATTGTCGGGTAAATCATATGTAACACATTACGCCGCCTTAAGACCTATTTGAGAAACTCAATGTAAGAAGACAGATTGAACGGTTTGGCTCTATAAACATACACAGAACAATTAACGTGTCTACAGAAGAGGTCGTTGTAGAGTTTTGCCTGGAATTTTGTAATGCCAATAGATGTTGATGTTGATCTGAAAAACTGTGGAATAAAATGCATTTTCTCTCCGTTTGTATCAGCTCATGCCTTTGAAGTACCCAAAAACTTATTTAGGACGATGACATAGTGTATTTAGTGTTCGTAGATCACATTGAAGAAACCCCAGAACCAAGTGGAGAGCACACGATCAACCCGTAAATATACTGGCCGCACGACCGATACAATTGGCGTTCAGAAAAGCGATGAAAAGCCGACAAAGCAAGGATTGAAGCCTGAATATCGTGATTTGAAGAACGCAAACTGGATATATAAGAACGCAAACTGGATGAAGAACGCAAACTGGATAGAACGTAAACTGGATCAGGAGCCATGGACAAATAACAGTATGATATTGGGAGTTCCTGCAACTTCTTGTAAGTTAATCTACAATGAAGGACAGCTAGCTCCAAGAGCGGCCATCTTAGTGAGTGGAATAGTAAACATAGATCCAATTACAGAGTTCATCAACAGAGACACAGTTGCGGTCATGATGGAGGTGCCAACAACTCAAGGAAAAACGGAAATATATGTTGCGTCAGCATACTCTCCAGGAGAAGTGGGAGAAGTACCTCCAGCAGACGTAGCGGAGTTTGTTTCGTTCTGCAAGAAACAAAGTAAGGCGTTTATAATTGGTTATGATGCAAATACTCATCACACCATATGGGCTAGTACGGGCATCAACAAGAGAGGTGAGTACCTTTAAGAGTATATTTCCAACAATAAGAGGAGATATACATACTTTTGTAAATGCAATTAGACTAGAAACTGTTGATTTGACATTGCGTAGTCCGATTATCTCTGACAGAATCAAAAATTGGCATGTCTCTGATGAAGTATCTTTGTCTGATCACATACAAATATTATTTGAATATAGGGCTGATAAACAACTCATACGAACTATAATAAACGAACTAGAAGAAAGTTCTAAAAAACTTTCAAATATGATCCAAAATGCGTTAAACGAAAGTTGCGTTGATAATGAACGCTCTTCTACAGTGGTGCTCATCCTGCGGCCCGCGGGCCGCATGCGGCCCGCCGAGGCCTCAAATGCGGCCCGCGATAGCATTTGAGAAATATGAGAACTTCATTGAATATGTAGCTATTTGCTGTTCGATTGAGTTCGATGAGTTGCATTTCTTACTGTGCAATAATTGTGATTCTCATAGTTTTATGTGAACAATTTTTACCGTGCTTGTTACACAGATGATGAATGACCAAAAAGGCGGGATAGAAAGAAAGAGAGAATGCAGTCATATTTTCGCTCCCGCAACCACAGGTTCATTCACTTTCACCATTCAGTGTCTGTTGTCAATTGGTTCCGTTCTGTAGTCGCGTGCGTAGTTCTGAGAAGTTTCGAGCAATTATTCAGTGAAAATGGAAGCCAGCACTAGCAAAAAACGGAAAGTGGCTGATGAAGGACGTGTTTTCCAGGAGAAGTGGTCTGAAATGTTTTTCGTTACGTGCATTAATCAAAAACCGGTGTGTATGATTTGCAACGAAGCTGTTGCAGTTAT
This sequence comes from Aedes japonicus, assembly GCA_034211315.2. NCBI lineage: Eukaryota > Metazoa > Arthropoda > Insecta > Diptera > Culicidae > Aedes > Aedes japonicus. The sequence goes on along the minus strand of JASCZW010005443.1, from coordinate 62,056 downwards.
GAAGGAATTTAATGTGAAGCGTCACTTTCATTGTGAAGCGTCAAAAATGGATAAATATGTCGGTGTGGCGCGGGCTGAAAAATGTGCTGAGTTCAGGGGAAATTTGAGTAGCCAGCAAAACTTTTTTGTGAGAAGAAAGCAAGAAAACGAGTTGTGCACAAAGGCAAGTTTCATTATCGCAGAAAAACTCGCTCCCCATTCGAAGCCATTTTCTGATGGCGAGTTTGTTAAGGAATGTATGGAAGCTGTGGTTCAAATGATTTGTCCCGAAAAAGTCGCATCTTTGCGCATCACCAGGCGGGTTGAAGACATTGCTGAATATCTTGTGTTGAGTTTGAAGGAAAAAGTTGCCAGCTTTGAATTTTATTCAGTGGCGCTGGATGAGAGCACGGATATATCTGACACAGCTCAATTGGCAGTTTTTATCCGCGGCATATCTAAGAAATTTGAGGTGACTGAGGAATTGGCAAGCCTTTTCCCCATGAATGGAACGACGAAGGGCATTGATATATTTAATGCTCTGTGCGCTGTTCTAGAAAAGTTTGATCTACCGCTGAAGAAAATGTCCGGAGATGTTACCGATGGAGCTCCCGCTATGTGTGGTATGTATTTTGTTTTCCATCTTATTTAAATTATTCAAGCTTATACCGCAGTGTAAAGACGTGCAAGCTCCTTAAAATTCTTGCCTAAAATGTTGTGCTATTTTGAACGTCGACTTTTGACAGTACTGGCATTATGACATTTATTATGGACATTTGATGTATTTGGCGCTGGCATCAGGCCGTAAGTTTATTTACTTCTTACTTGAAGGGTTGCATACAAATTGATGCAATATATTCAGCTTTATCAGATTTACGGCCTTGGAAAATTTAGTACCAAGGATGGTGTTAAATTTTAGGTATTTTTCTTCATACATTTACGTATGTTTAAATTTATTTATCTATTTATGAATTATGTTTGAGCTTGTTTGTCTGTTCTCTGTGCTTAATCATTTCATTACTGAAAAAATGTTTATCCATAGGAAAACATGAAGGTGCAATTGCCCATCTTCGAAAATTACCAGATATGTCAGAGCAATTCTCCCAGTACCATTGCATCGTGCATCAGGAGAACCTCTGCGCCAAAAGCGTGGGATTCAAAGATGTCATGAAAGATGTCATCAAAATAGTTAATTTCATCCGATCGCACGCATTGAACCATCGAAAATTTCAGGCTCTTCTAGTAGACACGGATGCAGAATATGGTGACGTACCATATTATACTGAGGTACGTTGGCTGAGCAGGGGAACGATTGAATTTAAGAACGATTTGAATTTAAGTCTCCAGGGTAAAGGCAAATTGGTGCACAGCATGTTTAATCAAATCAGCACATTTGAAAACAAACTCGTGTTGTGGGAGAAACAGATGAAAATTCTAAATTTTGCCCATTTCCCTACTCTCGGAAAATGCAATGTGGACTAAAAAATACGTTGACGCACTCCAAACAATGAAAAATGAAAAAAAAAAATTCTCGTAGATTTGGAGATTTCAAAGTGCATGACAAAATTCTAAAACTTTTTTCTGCTCCATTCAGTGTTGATGCTGAACAAGCCCCAGATAATATCCAAATGGAACTAATTGAGTTACAGTGCGACACGGAACTGCGAGAAAAATTTGATCGACATGATTTGTTGGAGTTCTATGCCAAATTTGTTCCGGAAAAGCGCTTCCCAGAGCTGCTAAATCATGCTCTTTTCGTAGCTTCTTTGTTAGGATCCACATATATTTGTGAACAACTGTTTTCCGCGATGAAGCAAGTAAAGTCAAAAGCAAGAAATAAGATAAGTGATGAACATTTGGACAATTCATTGCGTATTTCGACCTCTAGCATGAAGGCTGATCTCGATAAGCTTGCTCAAGAAAAGTGTAAGTGAATTATGTATTAAAATGCGATAAGTTTTTTTTATTGATTTTCAAACAAATTGAATGTGATATAAATCTACATTTTTGGCTCTGTAATGTTAATTCGAATGAGCCTGTATAAATAAATGATCATCAAAAAAAAAATCTACATTTTGTTGTTTGTAATTTTTTTATTTTGGAAGAAAGAGCATTGCTTTACATTACAGGTACATCTACTAGTAACGTGTCCTCAAAATAAGCTGTTTTTTATTAATCATTTAAAGCCATTAAAAATAACTCATTGCGGCCCGTGGCATCGGCGCAAAATTTCATTTTGGCCCGCTGCAAGCATCTACCTGAGCACCACTGCTCTACTAATAGGGATGTACCATGATGGAACAATAAGTTACAAAAACTTCGTCAAAAAGCCCGGAAAATGTTTAACTGGGCTAACAACACACAACAGTGTGGTCCATATAAGGAATCCCTTACGGATTACAATGGGGAAATATGGAGATCAAAGAGGACACATGTGAAAACATTGAAAGTACTCCAGCAACTACCAGGTTGCAGAAAATCCTCGCTAAAGATCATACGAATGGGGTGGCGAAAGAGGATGGCTCAAAAATCTTAGAAAGTGAAACAGGGTGTCAAAGAAATCTGAAAAATCGCAAAATTAGTTTGTCACCCCATACTGCAATATACTACACGATAATTTCATATTGGAAACGAGCCGCCTTACTTTGACAAGCTTTTGCCATCTCTGATACAAGGAGCTTTCTTTGATACAAGATGCGGAGCTGTATACGGTAACCTTCCTTTACCCATTAATGGGTACGATTTATTGTTATTTTTATTCCTCCTGTGGCTTTTTTATGCATTTTACTGAAAAACTGCGTCCGCCCATTTGAATGGGTAGACGTCGTTTAACGGTAAAATGTGGTAAAATTTCCACAGGAGGAATAACAATAATAATAAATCGTACCCATTAATGGGTAAAGGAAGCTTACCGTGTAAGCCTAGGCGCTTATTAGAGTGCTGCTATAAAAGCGTTGCTCAATGTTAAGTTGCACTTGCTGCCTCATCAGTGAGCGCTTCGACTAGCAGTCAGTCATTTGTTGCTTGCAAGCAATGCGTATACAAGTCAAACTTGATTTCCGTTTCAACGAACACGCTAAGATAAGATTACCGATAATAAGGTTTTAATTTTACCGAATATAAGATTCTTGTAACCTAAGGTATCGGTATTATTTACCGAAAGAAAATGTTTGATTTTAATTATTTTTTGAGTAAACTGGATTATCAAATATAATTGTTTTATATTACCTAAATTTAGATTCAAATGCTCTCATTGGGCTTCAAGCAATTTCGGAAGAAAGAACTGTAAAAAAAATAAGTTTTTACCGTAATCCATATTTACCGATAATATCAGTGTGTGCACTTTTGTGCGGTTTTCAGTATTTTTTACCGACTTTTCGGTATTCTTGTCTTAGCGTGAACACCAAGAGAGTGTGATAATTATAATTATTCTCGTTGCAGCTCAAAACCGGAAAAATCACTCGCGCAAATCAATTGAACTGCTTTTTCCGTATGGCAACAGAGTGTCGCGTCTAGTGCGCTGTGTAGCACACCAGATGCGCCACAATAGGGTATTATAGGGGTATGTGGATTATAACATTGTTCGATAGCAAATATAATAATATACCGGCAGTTTATTCATTTTTTAATTCTGACTAGCGTAACTATTGAAAAAAAAAACAATTTCAAAATATTTTGAAAACATGTTGATTGCAAGACAACCTCATCCTATTTCACCATGAAACACGCTACAAAAAACAGAGTACCTAAACCAACGAACCAACCATTGATTTCTAGCATACATAAGTTAACATTTATGTCATAATGGGAGCCACTGTGACAGATAATTAAGTGCCGGGAGCCCCCTGTTACTGAAAGTAAATGTCACTTTGTATGTCTGTTTGTGAAAATAAAAATGATTAGATTTTTCTTGTTTAAAAATCGAGAAAAAATAGTTGAGATTCTTAAAAAATATTTTTGTGCTAGGAAGAACACCCATCATCGATACAGGTGGAAGTAAAACATGTTTTTTTTTTATTAAAACCCCCTATTCAATCGTACAGGACGAGAGTAAAATCGTTTGGCGCTTGTGGGTTTTTCCGTTTTTCAGTTGCGACGATAATAAAGGCCGGCGCACAATAGCGCGTCCCACGTCGCGTCGCGTTGACGTTTCATTTTGAGATTAGCACTTCTCATAAAAGGCGTCACAATGACGCGTCGCGTCCGTCGCGTCGTTGAGCTAAAACGCCAAACATGTTCTAAAGTACCAGCGTTCTCCCGCGTACAGCTTCTGTGACGCTTTGGTTTTGAGTAAATTCAAAATTGACGCGCGGTGCGCGGTTCAGGTGTACACGGAGAAAATCGAAAATGCTGAAAGGCATATTATATATTCCTTTCTACGCTCTATTCCTTTAAAATCACTGCAATGCATAAAAAGTATGCATTGAATTGATATATTTTATGCATTGCATTACATTTTAGATAATTATTACTTTCCGTGAATATTGCTTATACTTTAGGAGCCTGTGTAAATTTAATTTTCTTTTGTCTCCTGATAGCGCGTTACATTGTCCCTTCGTCATTGACTTCGCAAGGTAAACATTACAAAATTTCCCAGTCTTAACGAAATTATTATTACTGTAAAATATGTTTTTTTTTGCTGATTTGAGAACTCATCATATTGATTGTTTTCATATATTCTTTCTCATGATTTCTAGATTAAAAAAATAAATTGAAAGCTCAGCCCTATTAAAAAAAAAAAAAAAAATCTGTATATGTTGCTTTTAACTTTGCTGGATTTTATGTTTTGTATCGGTATAATACAACATATGTTGACTTTTGAGTGAGTGAGAGTGAGGTGAATAAGTGCTCCATCGTCTTCTGCTGGTCATACATGTAATGTTAAAATTTTATTCAAACACATTCTATTAGAAATTTCAGTTATTAGTTTCATTACAGTTATAATGAATTGACATAGAAAGCATCTATACATTTAGTTAAATCACGTAATATTGGTTGTACTGTGAACTATTTCAAACTATAGAATATTGTATCTTTGTTTTAAGCTCATGCTTGGGAAAACAATTCGAGGCATTTCACATTAAACAAGACGTAAAAGGTAAATGTCATCACTTACTTTCTCTTGATCTCAGCTTCGACTAACCCAGCAGATCGTTGCCCGAACTCTCACTGGACCTAAGGATCTGCTAATTTAACGTGATGTCTGCAAATAACAATCATCACAACCTTTTACCATTTACCAGGGCTTAGGACCTGTAACTAATGTTCTCAATACACTCTACTATGGAGACCCATCACTAATTGCGGTGTTAGGCATTTATCCTATAGGCATAAACGCTTCTTGTAATATTTTTTCGTTTTGATGGGTTGTTTATATTTAAATGCTTGCACGACAAATGAGGAGGAATAGTTTCGTTTATTTGTCTCTGATTTGTGTATAAAAAACCCTAGCAAAAAAGCAGACATTATGAACATATTGAAAATATTGACATACAATTTACATAATTGAAAAATAAATTATCAGTTCACATTCAAAACAAAACAAATGATTGAAGCGGACGCTTGATTGACGCTGTATTGTGTGGTCTATAGCGTCCTGCGCGTCATGTGCGCGTTTTAGTACCAAACGCTGGCGTTGGCACCTGACGCGACGCGACGCGGGACGCGCTATTGTGTGCCGGCCTTAATACAATATAATAATATATTGGCACTAGTGTGCCTGTATTAGTAGAGTGACGCCATGTCATCCCTGTGAAAATAACAAATTTGGCATCCCTGATGCTTTGAGTTGACAACACTGAATATTAATGCTGAATACTCGAGTACTTTTTCAAACAGACGCATCTGATTTTGTAAACAAAGAGGGAAAGTAAGATTCAAACGTTTAATTCTTGAAACCCTTAGTACTTTCATCCAAACTAGAGCCACCAATACAAGGAATAACACTTTCCAAACATCATGCTAATGATACTTTCCTTGAGGGTGCTGAGAGTTTTGAGAAATTTACGTTTGAATTTTTCTTCCCCTCGTTGTTTACAAAATCAGAAACGTCTGTTTGAAAAAGTACTCGAGAATACAAATACAGGCACACTTATTATTGTTTCTTCACATGCGTTTGACAGGTCGCCTGCTCGATTGGAATGACACTGACAGAAAATTTCGGTTCCAATTTTGACAGTGTCGTCACTCTACTAATACAGGCACACTAATTGGCACCAAGCATCGAAGTTACACGGAAAACGAAAAGTAGTTAAATTTAAGTAAACGCGGTCTGATATCTTGGCCATGTGCTTTGTTAGTTCATTTTAACTTAGCGGTTGATTAATGTATACATTATTAACTGGTTGGTAAAAAGAACTTGATTTTTTTTTAAACTTGTGTTGAGTATAAACAACTCCGCGGTGGTTGAAAAAATTGTCCGAAAATACTTGCTTCCAGGACGGCCAATTTGAAGTGACGAAATGCAACGGAGCATAGGTGTGTTAAGTGTTGTTTTCGTGGATGACGCAGGATATCACTTGTCAATGGCAGCAAGGGTGCACCCAGCCGGTAAATATGAGCACTTCAGAATAAATCCGAATCTGTATTTGTAAACAAACATTTCAATCACTGACTTCCCATGAAAATTAGTTCGATCTCAAAAACATAATCATTCCTCTACTTGATTGAAATGTTAATTTTTGAAACTGTGTTTGAGTGAAATTGGTCACAAAAGCAGATTCAGGCTAGTCGCGAAGTTCCTCGGAAATTCCATGTTTTGCGTCTGCGGTTGAACGCTGGAAAATTCGTCTACCAAAACTCGATTATTCTTTTGAACCTAAGGAGGAAGTGCTTTGGATTCGCATAACGTAAAACTAGGCTACTAATAATGACATAAATATCAAAAACAAATGATAGCGCAATTATCTATTTATATACATATATATATATATATATATATATATATATATATATATATATATATATATATATATATATATATATATATATATATATATATATATATATATTTATATACATATATATCTGATCAAAACGGCAATAAATTTACCCAGTGTTCGTTGTTTATATGCGCTGGTTGATATTTGTTACTACCTAGTTAGTTAATTTTACCCACCGCTGGCTTTTTATGAATTGTTTCTATCTATCTACTTGATAGCAGTGTTGTTGAATCATGAGCATTTTCACGATTTACAGCCGAGAGTTCTCAGCTCGCGAGAGGAGAGCAAACAAATATTGCTGCTGTTCATCATCCCCCCATCGTTTCCGCAGGAGAGTGAACGTGTGTATTTTTGCCATTGCGCTTTTTCTCTTCATTCTATGAAACAAACTATTTTTGATTGGCGATGAACCAACTCGCATGGTGAGTGAGTACCGCTTGAGCAGCTGACGGGTTTGCTCATTGAGTGAATAATGCTGGTTGAACATGATGTTACTGTAATTCGCTTGCGTCTAGTAGGTAGATATCTGCGGCGTGCAACCAATAGAGAGGTTGGGATTTTTTTTATCACATCATTTGCTTCCTGCTTAATTAGTAAAGCTTGTTGTTGGTTTTAATAGTGATATTGGTTTTGCATTATTTATATCTTGGCGTGACCTTGTGTCGCTTTTGAGATACATTTCTGGTGTAATTTATAAAGACGAAATTAGTGTGCATCCGGCCATCGAGATTCGCGAGAACGGTTTAATTTTTGAGCTGGCTGATGAAGCACGTGCGTAGACAAGACATTCGTTTGCATCTGGCATCCAATACTTATTTAAATGTCAGCAAACAGAGCGTAGTGTAAGCCACTATATGAGTTACATCTCAGCATTGTTATAAAGAATCTGCAGTTCCTTCCAGTTCCTATCGATGTTTACGAGATCTAGATGTGCAGTGTTTTCTAGCGTGTTTTGGGCTGTGGATAATACAAAAAATGTCCAAAGTTTTTGAAAAAGTGATATTCTATGGTATACTTTTATAGGCACTAGATGTTCCTGTAAATCTTTGAAATGATAAAGTGACCAACATACAAAGCACGTGTTTGATACAATTTTAGATTTAATTAAAGGCTTTATTTTCTCTAAACCTATCTAGAATTATCTAAATAACGTACACAATTTAGTGAATTTTTTATATGTGAATCATGTAACATGTCAAATAAGTATATAATTATCAGTCTCCTCTTCTATTTCACTTACATTTAACTTATCTTTTGCATCATATTCATGAAGCGAAGTAGACGATTACTAGATGCTGAACCACCTTCCGTACAAAGTATATTCGATCGAAACTTCATATTTTTAATCCTATTGAACATATTCTTTAGGTGTGATGAGTGGCTCACTACGAGAGAGCTAACGATTTTTTTTTCATGAGACTACGTCTTACGGCAAGGGTAGGGTGTCAATTGAAAATCTTTAAATAACGTCCGATAAGAAATATGGTTACAAATTTAAAGCTAATAACTTAATTATTGTTTGATAAATTTTCAAGATGTTTAAATCAATCGGTTGCAAATTTCCCCGCATATCAAGTCAACTTTCAAAATCTTTCTACAATTGTAAACTATTGAAAGTAACGTGCAGTGCAGTATTTCAGTGATTTACATTTCAATGTTGCAATGAAGATTTCAATGTAACAATGAACGTTCGTTCGGTATTCTTTATTGATTTTTGAGATTTTTGCTCTAGACAATAAGAAGTTTTCACGACTGCTATTTTATTCTGCTCAAGTATTTACAATTAAATAAAAAAGGGTAAATGAAAAATTTATAATCATTCATTTCATATTTCACAGACAAAAAGAATTATCAACAAGAGTTATCGGAAATTTAATTACTATTATTTGTAGTTTCATTACGTTTCCATTTTTGACATTATTCATACTCATATAAAATTGATTTAGCCTCACTGTTAGCTGTTTTCAATTTTTCCATGACTATTAGGTTTTTAATATATGTCTAACTTTCAATTTTAGTAACAAAGCAGTGGATGTAAGATATACATTGTACCTACGCTTATTATGTCATTTGTCTATAAACGTGAAAATAAATTCTAATCTAAGTAAATCTCAATCCTATAGAAGCTGCAACAGCAGAAGTCTTTCAATGGGTGGAGCCCAACAAACATCGGTGTTGAATTAGAGCTTGTTCAAACAAATTTAGAGAAGCTATTCAGCTATTCTAGAAGAAACAGCTGAATAGCTTCTCCAAATTTACTTGAACAAGCTCTAATTCAACACCGATGTTTGTTGGGAGACCTCCTAAGTTACGAATATATATACTACTATAGTTTACTGGCTTGCTGTTATTATTATTAAACATCATAACGTCAGTTTATTATGTTCTTTTATGATATTAAAGTACGTGATATAGTTGCATTTGAATTCAATTAATATCACTACAGAACCTATGAGAATCTCTTCTAAAAGTTCTTGTGACTCAAGGAAACGGAATAGCACTTCGAAATTTTAGGTTTACTATTCTTTTTATGCTATATAGTTTTAGATCATTCATGGATATCCCAAGTTTTGTAAAATAATTTTAAATCATATTTTTTACTCGTATCTACTTTGTCTAAACTTTCAGGTTCACAAATGGAATTGTTATTATTCTTATATTCACTCACTATATTATTTATCATTATAATATTCATTCACTTTATTCTATATATTGCTTTATGATATTGACTACCTTACAAACATACATACATACATACAATTCGCGATGGAAAAAGTTTTATTTCTAGGAAATCAGTTTCGAGATACGGTGTTAAAGTTTTTATTTATTTATTTATTACCAAATTATACATGATTTTCATTGCTGCATAGCTAATTTATAAACCCATTTATTGAAAAAAAATCCTGCAACATAATGAGAAATTTTAACTCGATTACGAGTACGGAAATCGTAGAGTAGAGCAGAACTTCAGCATAGGCGCTCATTTCCGGCACATCGATAGAAACCTTGAAATTTATCAATGTTTTTCATATGAAATATCAAATCATACATTTGGCAAGTTAGTTAAGTACAATAACTACAAAACAATGTCAGTATGAACGTATTCCCTGAATGTTTACATTGTTTCTGACCGAACACAAAACAAATACACTTTTACGCTCCAAACAAAAACAATTTTCATACCAACAGCTGACTGCTGCAGTGGTTTCAATGTGTCGGAAAAAATGGAATGCCGTAATTGCGGTTAAGAAACTGTTTTAGATTTTCAACAATATCTCAGCAGCCAGCGATTTCTCTCGTACCACGAGCAAAGCACCTACCCTTCTTGACCGATTTTGTTCATCAGCTTTCCGTTAATAACGCAGCTATTAAAATATTTTCCTTTGAATAAGTTGTTGAAAGCTGTAAGCAGAGTCAGATGTGTTTAGTTTGGCGTAGTATACTACAGAGAAAGACGACGAAGAGACGCGACGAATAAGGATAGGCTCTTTTCTCATGCTATGCGAGATTTGAAATCAAACGGTACGATGCAAAAATAACTAAACCAAGAATTTGTTTTTGAAAGTCAAATTCCATCTTTTTAATTAAAGTGCGTGTTGTGCTGAGTATAACTTTCCACTTAAACCATTTCTTTGATAGTTCCATAAATATTATGATTCCAGTACTTATGTTTTCATTCTGTTTCATACACTGCGCATCAATGGCAAACGCATGACGACCAAGACGCGATGCGAAATCGATTTTAAATCGATAATTCTGTTTAGTTTATTCTGTATATTTTACTCGCTCACTCATCATAGTCTTCATAACACTAGCCGCTTACCCAACGTTACGCGTCAGGATTAGCATTGCAACGGAAATCAGTTCCTTATTCTCTCGTTTTGCCATTGTATCATACAAGCGGCGAAATTGAATTTCCGAACCAGACAACTGCTAGCGATTAACTGACTGAGCAAAAAATGTGTTGTTCAACAAAATAATGCTCAGACTGCGAGTCAAATGTCGCATGAGTTATTACGATTGTGCTCAAGGTGCGAGAGAAATCGAGCTGATTCTTATGAACTTATTCTCTGTTTTTTCCTATTCTCGCGGTGAGTCGAATCACCATATCGTTCAAACTGGCGCGTTTCATCTCGTCCTGCAATGCTGGTACGAAAATGAACACTGTGAGTTGTCTCTCTCGAAAACAGGTATTGAGCGTTCATTGATGTGAGAACACACAACATTGCTTGATAGTTTGCCCCGTTAACCTTAGTTCACCTAAATTTAATTTATTGAACGAAAGTTTACGGTTGCGTCAAAAGATGCTAATTTAAGGCAGTTTTTCAGTTACGTGGATGGAGTTGCAAATCCGTTAAGGCTTGCCCACAATAGATACGGTCTCGTTCCGTTGACGTAAATTTGACAGAAAACCTTTGGGAAAACTGTCAGATTCACGCAAACGCATCCGCAACGTATACATTTTGCGCCAGCCATTATAACTCGAGATATGAACCTACACGAAGAAATATCAACAAATTCATACATTGCACATTTTTCGGATAATGTCTCGATGAATCATGTCCGAAAAAGGAACGACGCTACAGCACAGAGGCTACAGTTTCGAAGAAACTATGAACATAATGGATGATACATTCTTGCAAAAACTATAAGGGACAGCCCAATGGGGTTGTACGCAAAGTTGACGTAGGACTACGTAACTATTTCGAAATAATCTACATATATATCTATGCATATACATGTACATCATATCGTGATATGACTACCAACTGGATCATACATATTTCCCTCCAGATTTGATAAATTTGCCACGAGCTTGGCACGACTGCATTAAAAAGCCACTTGCTTGCGACAGCCGCTGAGTCATCATTCTAGCTGGTTGCTCGCCCGCGTACTTTTCTGCAGGGTAACCAGGCAACCGTCAGCTGTCAGAGCAGTACTGGCCCATTGCCGCTCTGCACAGCTCCATGGCTGCCGAGCGAATGAAGAAAATTTTACTTACTTACTTAATTTGTTTTTTATTTCAATTCTTTGTCATACATACTATTTTATAATTTTTAAGAGTTTTAGCCCAATGGGCTCTTCAGCTTTGATTAATGTTTTATGTGTTTTATGTGTTAAGTGTGTTTTGTGTTTTAATATTTTTTTTTTTCTGTTCAGCCCTTGGGGCATTGTTTGTTAAAATTTGATAACCTACCTAATCTACAACTAAAACTACAATTTGAAAATCCTAGGTGTGGGGAACCAGATTCCGGATGATCTGGTGATCCGATGTTAGGCAGCGTGCCCTGTACCGATTGATAGACTCACTAAAGCGATCGTCGAGCATTTTTATCTCGGCCAGACGGTGGACCTCAGATGTTCTTGTCCTCGGAGGGGTGTTCATTATCATCCTGAGGAACTTGTTTTGTACTCTCTGAAGTTTCAGGAGATGTGTTTTTGCACAACTCTCCCAGATTGGCATTGCATACTCGATGACCGGAAGTATAATTTGCTTGTAGACAGCAAGCTTATTTTTAAGGGATAATGTAGACCTTCTGTTGATCAATGGGTACAGTAGTTTCAACAGAGTATTACATTTTGTGACAGTTTTGTCAACCTGATCCCTGAAAATAAGCTTGCTGTCTAGAGTGACACCAAGATAGACAGCTGATTTGGTCCATTCCACCGTTGTGTTGTTCAGGCTTATTTTACAACCCTCAGGCGGGACAAGACTGGGAGAATTAGAATGTGGAAACAGGATGACCTGGGTTTTCGCTGCGTTGATAAAAATCTTCCATTCAGTGAAGTATTCTGACAGAACATTCAGGCTTCGCTGCAGTTTCGCGGCAAGCGCTCTTATTACCCTACCATTGTGGACGACTGCGGTATCATCGGCGAACAATGACAGAGATCCATTTTCAGGGAGCGGGGGTATATCCGAGGTGAATAGATTGAACAGAAGTGGACCTAATATACTTCCCTGCGGAACACCGGCAGAGATCTCCTGACTACCGGAAACTGCACCATGCAACGAAACACGGAATGTCCTGTCAGAGAGATAATTTTTAATAATCTTCACCAGGAAGATTGGAAGATTGTATCGCTTGAGCTTGTACAGCAAGCCATCATGCCACACATTATCGAAGGCCTTCTCGATATCGAGAAGGGCCATAGCGGATGTTTTCGAAACAGACTTGTTCCGCCTGAGGATGTTCATGACTCGATTAAGTTGATGAACTGTAGAGCGACCATGCCGGAAACCGAACTGCTCATCCAACAGGATATTGAGCTCGTCAGCAGATGTTAGAAGCCGACGGTAGATCGCTTTCTCAAACAGTTTAGATAGACCTGAGAGAAGGCTGATTGGTCTGTAGCTTCTGGAACATGAAGGATCTTTCCCAGGTTTCCGAATGGGGATGACTTTGGCTGACTTCCGGCACGATGGGAAGTAGCCAAGACGGAGGCATTGGTTAAACACCACCGCCAGATGGTTGTAGAACTGGGGCCTCAATTGCTTGAGCTCCAAGTTAAAAATGTTGTCGAAACCGGGGGCCTTCATGTTCTTAGAGGTCTTGATATAAGTCAACAATTCGTCAGCTGAGATCTCCAAATCTTCGGAGAAGTCGTTAGGACTTTGGTCGATGTTAGTTATAAGCGCGCTAACGGCAGCTTCGTGTGGACTGACGATGTTTTGACCGAGATTGTGGGAGCTGACGAAGTGTTGACTTATCTCATCAGCCTTCTCTGCAGGTGTTATCAACCGATCCCTAGAGTCATTGACGTCTAGTGGGATCAACGGTGGAATGGGCCTTGGCTTAGTTTTTAAAATTTTTGTCATCTTCCAGAACGGCTTAGCACAATCTGGGAGAGAGCGAATTTTGTCAGCGAAATCATTATTTCTAAGGTCCACCATTCTGGCCTTAATAATTTTGGTCACTCGATTACAGTGACGTTTGAGCGTTGGCAAACCAGTTCGCTGGTATTGCCTTCGAATGGCGTTTCGCAATTGTATTAAATCTTTAGTGGGTCTATCAATGGGTACAGAGTCACTCACCTGATCTATCACCGGTACGTGTTGCTCCCGGGCCTGGGAGATCGCTTGCTCGATGCTCTGCAGCTGTCGTTCGATGTCATCAACCGACTCAAGGCGCATATCGAAATCGATGTTGTCGTCAACGTGTTGTCGGAACCTCTCCCAACTGGCGCGATGGTAGTTCCGTCTGGTGAAACGATGCCGGTTGACCGAGGAGCCAACTTCGGCCACCACCGGATAGTGGTCCGAGCTGAGTTCCTGGTGTACGATCGGCTGGGCGATGTTGTTCCCCATGTTGGTGAGAAAGATGTCGATTGTCGAATGGACCCCGGATCGGCTCAACCGGGTGGGAGTATCCGGGCCCAGGACGGTGTAATGTCCCTCTTGCAGGTCCTCCTGTAGAATAATTCCGTTCCGATTCCGCCGGGTGTTTCCCCATGTTTCGTGTTTCGCATTCATGTCGCCGGCGATGATGAACTGCCCCTGCCTCCGAGTTAGCTTACGGATGTCGTTTCGTAGGGCCGTTGTTGTTCCGTTGTTGGTACTGGCTTGCTTGGGACAATAGGCCGCGATGATGGTGATAGGGCCGACGGCAGTTTCGACCTCGACTCCGATGGCTTCGATAGTCTGCAGCTGAAAGCTCGGAAGCAGATGGCAGTTGATGTTGTAGCGCAGGGCAATCGCAACTCCTCCTCCACTAGAGCCGCTACGATCCAGTCGCACAATCCGGTATCCAGGGATGAATATGCTGATTTCCGGTTTGAGGTGTGTCTCGGTGACGATGGCGATGTCGATGGCCTTCCTGTTAAGGAAGTCACCGAGCTCTACTGTTTTGTTCCGGATGGAACAAGCATTCCAATTTAGGATGTTTATGGTGTGTTTACGGTCCATACTTAGTAATGAACGTCATCGTCACGGATGTGGCGGCTATGAGCTGTTCCTCCTTGGAGCGGCAGGAACGTAGTTGGCGATAGAGCTCTTGCACGAACTCGACCATTTGCTCCGAGTCGTAGAGCTGACCATCGAAATGAAGGAAATTTGAAGGTGTCCCTGTTTTATATCGTGCACTGCTGCATGTGTTTATTTTATTTATTTATTTATTTACTAGTCTTCGAAGATATCGTACAGACAGATGCTATTAACTAATTCTACTCCTAAATATTGACTTAGACGTATTAAAATTAAATTGGTCAAAAACTTCGTTAAAAAGACGGCAACAGACATCAAGCGGATTGTTTTGTCCAAAGTGAGTACGGTGAACAGGAATTCGAAGAAAATCAGCACGTCGAGTTCTTCTAGCTGGGACGTTGATGTTAATGTTACTCAACAGTGCCGGACAGTCTACCGTTGCGACGGTAGATCTCTTTCTCAAACAGTTTAGATAGACCTGAGAGAAGGCTGATTGGTCTGTAGCTTCTGGAACATGAAGGATCTTTCCCAGGTTTCCGAATGGGGATGACTTTGGCTGACTTCCGGCACGATGGGAAGTAGCCAAGACGGAGGCATTGGTTAAACACCACCGCCAGATGGTTGTAGAACTGGGGGCTCAATTGCTTGAGCTCCAAGTTAAAAATGTTGTCGAAACCGGGGGCCTTCATGTTCTTAGAGGTCTTGATATAAGTCAACAATTCGTCAGCTGAGATCTCCAAATCTTCGGAGAAGTC
Organism: Aedes japonicus; assembly: GCA_034211315.2. Classification (NCBI taxonomy): domain Eukaryota; kingdom Metazoa; phylum Arthropoda; class Insecta; order Diptera; family Culicidae; genus Aedes; species Aedes japonicus. The sequence goes on along the minus strand of JASCZW010005443.1, from coordinate 46,457 downwards.
GTTAGGACTTTGGTCGATGTTAGTTATAAGCGCGCTAACGGCAGCTTCGTGTGGACTGACGATGTTTTGACCGAGATTGTGGGAGCTGACGAAGTGTTGACTTATCTCATCAGCCTTCTCTGCAGGTGTTATCAACCGATCCCTAGAGTCATTGACGTCTAGTGGGATCAACGGTGGAATGGGCCTTGGCTTAGTTTTTAAAATTTTTGTCATCTTCCAGAACGGCTTAGCACAATCTGGGAGAGAGCGAATTTTGTCAGCGAAATCATTATTTCTAAGGTCCACCATTCTGGCCTTAATAATTTTGGTCACTCGATTACAGTGACGTTTGAGCGTTGGCAAACCAGTTCGCTGGTATTGCCTTCGAATGGCGTTTCGCAATTGTATTAAATCTTTAGTGGGTCTATCAATGGATACAGAGTCACTCACCTGATCTATCACCGGTACGTGTTGCTCCCGGGCCTGGGAGATCGCTTGCTCGATGCTCTGCAGCTGTCGTTCGATGTCATCAACCGACTCAAGGCGCATATCGAAATCGATGTTGTCGTCAACGTGTTGTCGGAACCTCTCCCAACTGGCGCGATGGTAGTTCCGTCTGGTGATACGATGCCGGTTGACCGAGGAGCCAACTTCGGCCACCACCGGATAGTGGTCCGAGCTGAGTTCCTGGTGTACGATCGGCTGGGCGATGTTGTTCCCCATGTTGGTAAGAAAGATGTCGATTGTCGAATGGAGCCCGGATCGGCTCAACCGGGTGGGAGTATCCGGGCCCAGGACGGTGTAATGTCCCTCTTGCAGGTCCTCCTGTAGAATAATTCCGTTCCGATTCCGCCGGGTGTTTCCCCATGTTTCGTGTTTCGCATTCATGTCGCCGGCGATGATGAACTGCCCCTGCCTCCGAGTTAGCTTACGGATGTCGTTTCGTAGGGCCGTTGTTGTTCCGTTGTTGGTACTGGCTTGCTTGGGACAATAGGCCGCGATGATGGTGATAGGGCCGACGGCAGTTTCGACCTCGACTCCGATGGCTTCGATAGTCTGCAGCTGAAAGCTCGGAAGCAGATGGCAGTTGATGTTGTAGCGCAGGGCAATCGCAACTCCTCCTCCACTAGAGCCGCTACGATCCAGTCGCACAATCCGGTATCCAGGGATGAATATGCTGATTTCCGGTTTGAGGTGTGTCTCGGTGACGATGGCGATGTCGATGGCCTTCCTGTTAAGGAAGTCACCGAGCTCTACTGTTTTGTTCCGGATGGAACAAGCATTCCAATTTAGGATGTTTATGGTGTGTTTACGGTCCATACTTAGTAATGAACGTCATCGTCACGGATGTGGCGGCTATGAGCTGTTCCTCCTTGGAGCGGCAGGAACGTAGTTGGTGATAGAGCTCTTGCACGAACTCGACCATTTGCTCCGAGTCGTAGAGCTGACCATCGAAATGAAGGAAATTTGAAGGTGTCCCTGTTTTATATCGTGCACTGCTGCATGTGTTTATTTTATTTATTTATTTATTTACTAGTCTTCGAAGATATCGTACAGACAGATGCTATTAACTAATTCTACTCCTAAATATTGACTTAGACGTATTAAAATTAAATTGGTCAAAACTTCGTTAAAAAGACGGCAACAGACATCAAGCGGATTGTTTTGTCCAAAGTGAGTACGGTGAACAGGAATTCGAAGAAAATCAGCACGTCGAGTTCTTCTAGCTGGGACGTTGATGTTAATGTTACTCAACAGTGCCGGGCAGTCTACGTTGTTATTAATGATGTCGAATATAAACAGGCGTTGCAAAAGTACTCTCCTACTAGACAGAGTCGGCAGGTCTATCAAATTACAGCGATGCTCGTAGGGTGGCAGCCTAATAGGGTCATTCCACGGCAGCCGACGAAGCACGAATCGAAGGAAGTTGCGTTGAATTCGCTCAATTCGATTTATTTGAGTGGCATGGAATGGTGCCCATATAAGCACACCATATTCCAGAACACTGCGTACCAGCGCGCAATAGAGTGTCTTCAAACAATAAACATCTTCGGACTGCTGTGTGTTACGTTTGATAAATCCAAGCATGGCGAAAGCCTTGGCCGTCGTTGCTGCGAAATGTTGAGAAAAATTTAACTTACTGTCCAGTAGCACGCCAAGGTCTTTCACGGTTCTGACTCTGGAGATGCTGGTCGATGACATAGTATAGTTGAAAATAGTAGCATTCCTTGTCCGATGGAAAGTGATGACATTACACTTTCGAACGTTTACTTCCATTCCGTTAAGCAAGCACCAGTTCAGCAACGTATCGATGTCAGCTTGGATGGCGCAGCAGTCAACTGGCGAAGAAATAACACGGTAAAACTTCAGGTCATCAGCGAACATAACCTTCGGGGATTTAATCGATCCACAAAGATCGTTTACAAACAGCACAAAGAGAAGTGGGCCCAAATGACTGCCTTGAGGAACACCTGAAGTAATATCAAATGATACCGAATTTGTTCCAGCAATGCGTACGTAGGCTCTTTGCTCGGTTAGGTAGGAAAGTATCCAGCGAGTCAACCAGGTGGGCAGGCCCATTTTATTAAATTTATCAACCACCAGAAAATGCGGGACTCTATCGAACGCTTTGGTGAAGTCGATATATATGGCATCAATTTGTTGTCGTTTTTCAAGTGCGTTTATCAGCGAAGAGACATATGTCATAAGATTGCTTGTAGTCGAGCGCTTTTTCACAAATCCATGCTGGAATTCCGAAATAATGTGATGAACATGTGGATAAAGTGAATCGTGGATAAGGCTTTCAAATACTTTCGGCAAGCAACTCAAAATAGAGATGCAACGGTAATTCTCTATGTTGTGTATGCTGCCCGTTTTATGTATGGGAGAAATTGCTGCTATTTTCCAAGCACTAGGGAAAATACCTTCCACCAAGGAACGATTAAACAGTATTGTTGCAGGTACAGTGAGCGTGTGAGCACAGTTTTTTATAAGAAGCGGAGAGAGATGATCTGGACCAGCTCCTTTGGAAGCATCTACCCTTGTAGCTTGCTGAGCACATCCCCCGAAGAGAAATTGAGTAACGCCATATTCAGATTATACCGAGGCAAACTGTCCAAGTACGCTTCAGACGAAGGTGATCGGTTATTACTTAGCACACTTCGAAAGAATGACGAGAACAAGTTTGCTGATTCGAGCGGAGTATCGGCTGTAGTATCGTTGTAAAAAACATGATGAGTAATTCCATTAGTCTGCTTACGACTTCTCACGAATGACCAAAACGATTTCGGATCTTGCTTGATGTTATCCTCCGTACGGTGAATGTAGCAGCTGAAACAACGTGCATTTAACGAATTGTAATTGCTCTCTAAGGCACGCAGCACAACTTTGTCCTGTTCATCCTTCGACCGAAAATAACGTCTCCTAACCTTCCTTAAACGATTTCGCAAATACCGTAGCTCGTTGTTCCACCATGGCTGCCTTCTTCCACCAGAACGGTGTTGTTGCTTAACCGGGACAACATCTCGAACAATAGAAAACACACGTTGATAAAAGTTGGAAACTGCCTCGTCCATGTCACATCCAATTAGGCACTCTTCCCAGTCAACAACAGAAATTAATGCATTAAGCGATGCGAAGTCACATTGATTGAAATCGAAGTTAAAAGGATCCAAAGCACTCGAAACATTGCACATATCAGCAATTTCAAATTTCAGGACGAAGGGATTATGGTGCTGATCGATTTTCAGCAACGGCATCGGCGGCTGAAGTAACTCAACCCATTTATCCTCATTCACGAATGCCAAATCTAGAAGTCGCCCATTCATGTTCGTCAAACTGTTAATTTGGTGAAGACCGCAGCCTACAACAGACTCTACCAGTGATAACTCTTGCTCAGATGAAGCATTAACGGGCAAACAAGAGTTAATTTCATCGTCGTGTATCCAACATAAGTGGGGAAGATTGTAATCTCCAACCACCAGTACACGACTGCGACCGCCCGCAAGATCAAGCAATTTCTGAACACAAGCAGAATGTTGTTCGTACAGAAACGTTTCACTGTTTGGTGGGAGATAAATTGCACAAACATAGAGCTCTAAGTTCGGCAACATCGCCCAGTGAACAAGCGAACGGTACAGTTCGTTCGATCCGCTCTCCGTAGCTTTGGAAGTTTTTTAGTAGGTGTTATTATCAGTTCAAGTCAGTTTCATTTAGTTTTTCTTGATCGCGAGTGAAATTCCGTTTCTGAAGAAGAAAACGTTGTGTGATCTAGCAGGGCAACAACGTCATTAATTGCAATTAGCAATATTGCCCCGATCTAAAAGCCATTTTGCTCCGCATCTATACGGCACGCACACCAGCAGTCCATTGTGTGTAGCGTGCAATCGTTCATCTGCTAACCACCACCGACCAACAATATCATCATCATCGTTCAGCTCCACGCCTAGACGGTACACGCGGCCACTCATCGTCGCTCGGCAGCAGCAGCAGCACATTCGTCGCCCGTCTGCAGTAGATCAGTGATACATATAAGATAAGTTTTTATTAGTATATAAGATAAGTTTTTGTTTCTCGCTCTTGTGTTTGTGTGACTGTGGAGAGTGACTGAGAGTGTGTGTGTGTGTGTGCTTAGGTTTAATTTGTGTATCTGTGATTGATTGTAGATAACTACGTTAGTGGTTGAGCCATAAGCTCCCACAAGCGAGCCATGGATGATTTATCGGAAGATGAATCATCTATGGCGCAAAATGATGGGGTAGCTCTCAAAGTTACCCGATCGCGTGCTTATCCAGATAGTTCATCTGGTCCTTGGGTTGTCTATTTTCGGCCCAAAACGAAACCTCTCAACATTTACCAGATTTCAAACGATCTGACGAAACGATTCTCGGCCGTAACCGAGATAATTAAGGTGAGACACAATAAGTTAAAAGTCGTTGTGTCCAACCTTAAACAAGCTAACGAAATTGCTGTCTCTCAATTTTTTACACTGGAGTATTTAGTGTACATCCCAGCTCGAGGTATTGAGATAGAGGGTGTGGTCTCCGAAGCGAGTTTGACCCCTGAGATCCTGTTGAAGCAGGGGTTGGTCGATTTAAGAACCCTCTGCTTCCTTCAGTCAAGATACTCGATGTGCGAAAACTAGGCACCGTATCGATCACTAAGGGTGAAAAGAAATTTACCCCTCAGACTCGTTTCGTGTGACTTTTTCTGGTTCAGCCCTCCCTCAATACGTCGAGTTGGGAAAACTTCGACTACCTGTGCGGTTGTTTGTACCTCGGGTAATGATCTGCGAAAAGTGCAAGCAGATGGGACATACGACCTCCCATTGCAGCAATAAGGCACGCTGCTCTAATTGTGGGGAGAAGCACGAGGATGGCGCCTGTGCAGACAGCACACCAAAATGCGCTTTCTGCAAGGAAACTCCTCCACATGCTCTCTCATCTTGCCCGGCGTACAAACAACGCGGAGAAAAATTAGAACGCTCGCTAAAACAGCGTTCCAGGCAATCTTTCGCCGAAATGCTGAAGAAAGCCTCACCATCACCCAATGTCAATACAAATCCCTTTGCTCCTCTGTCAGATGACGAGTCTGACTTAGATTTGGCTGAAGAGGGAACATCATTCAGCTTTCCGGAAGGTGCTTCACGGAAGCGAAGACGCGTCCGCCCACGGAAAATTGCTGAACCGGAGCCCAAAACCAGCTTGCCCAATTCAAGAAAAGGTGGAAAAAAAGAAAATCCTAATCCACCTGGTTTTCGTAGTACTAACTACACCCAGGACTTTCCATCTCTCCCGGGGACATCCAAAACCCCTGAAGCCCCAATTTTAAGAACAGAAGCCCCTCCTCTAGTGGGCTGTTCTCATTTGATGACATTGCCGAAGGTATCTTTAAGTACCTCGAAATTTCTGACCCTCTCAAAAGCATTGTTATGGCAATGCTTCCCACTGTGAAAACTTTTTGCAGAAATTAACATTAAAGTGGCCCATCCTTGCAGCTATCATTTCCTTCGATGGATAATTTTCCAAATGAGGTCGGGGATTTGATCACTGTTCTTCAGTGGAATTGTCGAAGTTTGATTCCTAAATTGGAATCTTTTAAATTTTTAGCTCACACTACCGGTTGTGATGCATTCGCTCTTTGTGAAACATGGCTCTCTCCCGAAATCAATCTTCCGATTCATGATTTCAATATTATTCGTCTTGATCGTGAGGATTCGTGTGGAGGGGGAGTACTTTTGGGGATCAAAAAGTGCTACTCCTTCTATAGAGTGAATTTTCCTCCTATTCCAGGTATTGAAGTTGTCGCATGTCAGGCTGTTATTAAAAATAAAAGCCTTTGCATTGCTTCCGTTTATATTCCTCCAAGAGCCTCCATTAACCGAATACAACTCTCAGATATTTGTTCGGTTCTTCCTGCTCCGCGGTTGGTCATGGGAGATTTTAACTCTCACGGTACAGGCTGGGGAGAACTGTACGATGACAACCGGTCTTCCTTGATATATGACCTCTGTGACAACTTCAATATGACAGTACTTAACAATGGAGAAGTAACACGTTTGGCTGGTACATCCTCAGTTGGCAGTAGATTAGACCTCACACTTTGTTCGAATTCATTATCGTTGGATTGCACATGGAATGTGATTCAAGATCCCCACGGTAGTGATCACTTGCCCATACAAGTTTCGGTTGCCACCGGGTTCAATCCGTCGAAGTCTGTCATCGTCACGTATGATCTTACCCGTCACATCGATTGGACAAAGTTTAAGACAGCAGTAGATGAAGCCGTAACGACGGTAGAAAGGCTTTCACCGCTGGAAGAATATAACTTCCTCTCCAACCTGATCTTAAACAGCGCGCTTCAAGCTCAAACTCGACCAGTTCCAGGGACGTCATCTCACAGGAAACCTCCTTCTCCATGGTGGGATCAGCAATGCACCGAGGTTTACCGTAAAAAGTCCGACGCGTTTAAAGTTTTCCGTAGACGTGGAACACCTGAGCACTTCGAAGTATACACGGCTCTCGAACGCGAACTTAAGAGCCTCATCAAGGCCAAGAAACGCGGTTACTGGCGAACATTCGTGAACGGGCTATCGCGCGAAACGTCGATGAGTACTCTTTGGAACACGGCGCGAAGGTTGCGTAACCGAACTACGAACAACGAGAGCGAGGAGTACTCGGACCAATGGATCCTCAAGTTCGCGCGAAAAGTTTGTCCAGATTCTGTGCCGGCACGGATGATTCCTCGCGAAAACACGAGTTCGATAGATGAGATTAGCCAACCCTTTTCAATGGTAGAGTTCTCTCTCGCACTCCTTTCGTGTGGCAATACGGCTCCAGGGGCTGATAGGATCAAGTTCAACTTGCTTAAGAACCTCCCAGACGTCGCGAAGAGGCGCACGTTGAACTTGTTTAATCAGTGTCTGGAACTCAACATTGTACCGGATGATTGGAGACGGGTGAGAGTTATTGTCATTCAAAAACCTGGTAAGCCCGCGTCCGACCACAACTCCTATCGACCCATCGCGATGTTATCTTGTATTCGAAAGTTGTTGGAGAAAATGATCCTCTTCCGTCTGGACAAATGGGTTGAGACGAACAACCTGCTTTCAGATACTCAATATGGTTTCCGTAGGGGTAAGGGAACGAACGACTGTCTCGCGTTGCTTTCCACAGATATTCAGTTAGCTTTTGCTAAAAAGAGCAAATGGCTTCTGTATTCTTGGATATCAAGGGGGCTTTTGATTCAGTATCTGTTGAAGTTCTTTCAGATAAACTCCACGCTTGTGGCTTTTCACCATTAATGAACAATTTTTTGTACAATTTGCTGTCAGAGAAACATATGAGCTTCTCTCATGGAACCTCTACAGCTTCACGATTTAGCTACATGGGTCTCCCCCAGGGATCATGTTTAAGCCCCCTTTGTATAATTTTTATGTCAAAGACATTGACGGTTGTCTAGGTGACAACTGTACGTTGAGACAACTTGCAGATGACGGCGTAGTGTCTGTCACGGGACCCAATGGGGTCGATCTGCAAGGACCCTTACAGGATACCTTGGACAATTTGTCTACTTGGGCTCTAGAGCTAGGTATCGAATTCTCTACGGAGAAAACTGAGTTGGTAGTTTTTTCTAGGAAGCATAACCCTGCACAACCGAAGCTTCAAATTTGGGGTCAGCCGATAACTCATTCTATGTCATTTAAATATCTTGGGGTCTGGTTCGATTCAAAGTGCACCTGGAGATCCCATATTGAGTATGTGAAGCGAAAGTGCCAGCCAAGGATCAATTTTCTCTGCACAATTACCGGAACCTGGTGGGGAGCGCATCCGCAAGATCTTCTAACGTTGTACCGGACAACGATTTTGTCGGTTATGGAATACGGTAGTTTTTGTTTTCAGTCAGCGGCTCGGTCGCACTTCATTAAACTGGAACGTATTCAGTATCGGTGTCTTCGTATCGCGTTAGGTTGCATGCACTCGACTCACACCATGAGTCTTGAAGTGCTGGCTGGCATGTTGCCACTCTCGGATCGGTTTACAGAATTATCTCTCCAGCTCCTCACCAGGTGTGAAGTTATGAACCCTCAGGTAATCGAACATTTTGAGAAGCTCCTTGAGTTGAATCCTCAAACCCGCTTCATGACCTTGTACCATTTGTACATAACACAGGATGTCAGCCCTTCGCCGAACATTTCCAATCGTGTTTGCTTCTCCGATTTCGACAATTCGATTCATTTTGATTTATCCATGAAGCAAGAGCTTCGTGGAATCCCAGAGCATCATCGTCCTATGATTGCTCCGGTGATATTTGCTGCTAAGTTTGGCCAAGTTGATTCCACTAAATCGTTCTTCACTGACGGATCTTTGATAGAGGAGTCAGCAGGCTTTGGTATATTTAATGAAATTTATAGCGCCAATCGTAAATTTCATGCTCCTTGTTCCGTATAGGTCGCTGAATTAACGGCAATACACTTTACGCTAGAAATGGTTGCCCCAACACCGGATCAGTATTTAATTTTCACGGATAGTCTCAGTTCTATAGAGGCTATTCGCTCATTGAGGCCGGTAAAGCACTCCTCGTATTTTCTCATGAAAATACAGGAGCTTCTAAGTGCTTTATCTTCGCGTTATTTTATCATCACCTTTGTATGGGTCCCATCTCATTGTTCGATTCCGGGCAATGAGAAAGCGGACTCGCTTGCAAAGGTGGGCGCTATGGAAGGCGATATTTGTGATCGACAAATCGCCTTCAACGAATTTTTTCCTATTTTTCGTCAACAGTCACTCGTCAGCTGGCAGTATAAATGGAGTAAAGGAGATTTGGGGCGATGGCAACATTCTATCATCCCAAAGGTGTCGAAGAAATCTTGGTTTAGCGGGATGGATGTGGGTCGAGACTTCATTCGTGTCATGTCTCGCCTCATGTCCAATCATTATTCTTTGAACGCTCATTTATACCGGGTTGGGCTGAGCGACAGCAATCTCTGTGAGTGTGGACAAGGCTATCAAGACGCAGACCACGTTATTTGGTCTTGTGCTGAACATTGTGGAGTCAGATATGAACTTTATGATTCCCTTCGGGCTCGAGGTAGACAACCCAATGTGCCAATTCGAGATATTTTGGCTGTACGTGATTTGGAGTACATGAAACTCATTTATGTGTTTTTGACTAACATTAGCATTAGATTGTAGTTAGTTTAACCTGTATGTTTAGTATAAGTTTTTTTTTTATATGTGTGTGTATGTGTGTGTTTTTTTTTCTTTTTCAAGAAATGTTCAAGTCAAAAGAAAACCATAAATTGTATAGTTATAAGTGTTTAGATAATTTAGAATTTAAATTTAATGTGTTATGTAAACCATACTTTAAATTCCCACCCTCTTTCCCATCCGTAATTTGTAATTCCTATTAACCTCGAGACGGCCGCGAGTAATCGGCTCTTTCCTCCTAACTTTAGTTTTAAGATAAATGATGTAAAAAATATGAAAATTTGGCTCTGTAAAGTTAATTCGATTGAGCCTGTGCAAATAAATGATTATAAAAAAAAAAAAAAAGTTCGGCAACACAATCCGAACGATGATCTGCTCTAGTCTTTCACATTCAACAATATTGGCGGTCGTACTTTTCAGCTCATTTCTCACACCGATCAATACCCGATCAATGTGAGACGTTCCTTACTTACATTTGAAGTCTGTGATAGCAAAGTACTGTGTATTTGGTAAATTTACTCTGAAAAAGCGGCCCTATAAGACATCACCTTATATTTGCGTTAATGTCAATAGTTGAATGTTAAAAATCAATAGTTTTTAATATTTAAATCGAAGCGTAGAAAATGTTCCGATCGATTGGTGCAAACATTTTGAAAATCAATCGTGGAATGACTTAGTTATTAACGTTCAAAACCTATATATTTTTCGTGACGCTCCAAATTTTCGCAATTCGAACGTGTACCCCACTATTGGAAACACAGACGTAGTCCTACGTCAAAAATAATTTTTTATAACATGAAGCTTTAGAAGTCGGAACTTTATAAGCTAGAGATATATGTTCAGAGAATTGCAATTAACGGTTCGTTAGAGCATGACAGTCAATCCTCAAAAGACAGGCAAAATTCGAAAATAGTTTATTGCATTTATAGAGCGAAGGTCAGTGGCCAAGGCCAATGGCAGAACAAAAATTGCTGAGACACTAGGAAAATGGTGACCAGCACTACCCACCAATGTTCCGATGGTACTTATTTATGCCTTTTAAGGTAGATATTTTCAGCATGTTTTGTAGCCAGCAAGTAGTGTAGAGACCATCATTGTCCTAATCTCTACACGAAAAAAAATCTGCTCATAATTAATAGTAAAAATCCATAAGTAATTCTAATAGATTAGATTTGCCACGCATAAACATAATCCCCTTAGAAGGGCAAATGAAAATTATAGGTCAAATGAATAATATGTTTGGCCACACATGGATTTTAGATGGAACCAAAAGAACTATGTGTCCTGCACATAGATTTCATTGTACAAAGCAGATTGCAAAAATCTATGTGTGGACACATAGAATCTATCAGTAAAATTTTCTGAGTGTAGTTGTTTGCCCACTCAGAAATAAATATTTAAAATTAATCTGAGCACGAATTGAATATCAGTGTAAAAGTGGCGCGTGTAATCTCTCTTCAAATATAAACCTGTACTTAATATCATGCTCATAACTTGAATGGTAATCTTAAATACTAAGTTCGTTTAGTCATTAGTACCGATTTCAACGGAACATTACACTATGTTTCTACTATTTAACTAAGTCACACAGAATTTCACACGTCTTCGTTTAAAAAAGTGAGAGTGGTGACGCTGCTCATGCTAGACAAACTTTAGGTGTGACAAGTCAAGCTGAACAATGCATTAGGTCCTAAGTAACATTAAGACATTCTCTTCGTCGACTTTCTCTTTAGCTTGTCTATTTAACGATTAGCTGATGTTTTTGATGTATTGAATCGTTAATTACACTTTATATTATCGTTCTGTGCGTTGAAAATACTAGAACGAATCTTTACATAGTCGTAGGAACACAAAGAGAAAGTCGACGAAAAAACCTCCCAATGTAGGACCTAATGCATTGTTCAGCTTGAAATGTCTTCACGTCTTTCGAGTGCGATGGTTAGAAAATGTAGTGAAAAATAAGAAAACGTTAGGTGTTCGGAATGTCACAAAGTTTCTTCAAGTATTTATTAGGAATCCAAGAGGGTTTGAGCTGTTTTGTGGAATGCCTGTAACTATAAATTAGAAGAAAAATTAGTATTCTCCATTTAATTCCAACTACCTTTGCTTATCTTCGACAGATACGCGTATTTCGTCTACAATGTGCAGACTTCTTCAGTGTCTTGTACTAATAACTCGACTTACTCGAGAGTACTAATTTTTCTTCTAATTTATTTGGAGTTTTACAATATTGAGACTATTTGGCACATATTTTAATCACAAATACCAAACTATTTGAAAGCTCGTTCCGACTTGTTAAATCAGATTTGATAGAAAACTGTGCTCGATTCTGAGGATGCTCTCATGCGGGGAGTAATTTTGGAAACGAAAATTTTGACCGTACCTCTTGTTGTTAACCTGTTCCCAATTTTTTTAAATTCCTTGTCGGGTAATTTCATCACTGCGACCATTTTTTAGATTTATTGTGATACATCCCTTTTTTTTAGCTCTGTCCAGGTGACGCACCACTATTGTTAGGAGTGATCGTCAACGCTAGACTTAGAGCATTATCCCAGCACGGCATTACACTTCGAATGAATTGAACTACTGTACTGGGATTTGTTATCCAAATATCAAGGGATTGTATTAGGCCTTTGTCGAAGAACTGATTTCTTTAAATGAAAATTGCCGGACAGTGGCATAATAAATATTCCGAGTCTTCTTTTTCCATACCACAAAAGCGACATGAATCATCTTGAAGTTTTTCAATCACCTTCAAGTGATAGCGGCTCGGACAATGGCCTGTTAAAAGACCAGTATATATGCTTAGATCTTTTTTAGAAAGATCAAGTATTTTGCGAGTCATAGAAATATTTGGAGTAATGAACCGCTTTGATTGCCTAGCTGTGAAAGTGTTGTTCCAGTTATCATTCACTTTCGAAGATTCCTAGGCTTTTAGCTCCATTCTAAGAAAAGAAGCAGATAAACTACAAAAGGGCTCAGGTCCTTCGAACTGAAGAGACGATCTGAGTCGATACACTAGGACTCGTTCATTTCCACCAATTCCGCAGTGACCAGGAACCCAGTATAGATTGACTTGATTACGACAAGACAATTTTTGAAGTGATTGAACACAATCCCAAACATGCTTAGATGTGCATGTTGCTGACTTAAAAGCATTTAGAGCTCCTTGACTGTCTGGCATAATACATATATTTGAATGTCTATAGTTTATACGCAAGTATATAGCAGAACATTCCAGAATTGCTTGAATTTCAGCTTGGAATACAGTAGGCCACTTGCCCATCGGAATTGACATGTCTATCCCTGGACCAGTTACTCCTGCTCCAACTTGATCGTTCATTCTTGAAGCATCTGTAAAGAAAACTATCGATCCTAGACGAAGATTCGGACCACCACATTCTCACGAATCAAATACTTGATATGCACGGTCGAAGTTGTATGTTTTTTTCATCCAATCTTCGTTGTTCATAACTAAAGAATTTAGTAGATCTTATATATATCTTTTCGTTCTCAGAGCGCTTTCAGCTTCTAGTTGTACGACTTGATGCAATGGTAGTATGTATAGTAAAGCATCCAGTGCTTTCGATGGTGTACTTCTCGTTGCAGCAGTGATTGAAAAAGTTGCTAGTCTTTGAAGTCTTTCTAACTTTCTCTGAGCAACTCTCTCTTTCGTCTTTGGCCACCAGATCAATGAAGCGTACGTAACCCGGGGTCTCACAATTGCCGAGTAAATCCAATGAATCATCTTCGGCTTTAGTCCCCATTGCTTCCCAAATGTTCTTTTGCTTATCCATAGAGCATGGGTAGTTTTGGTTATAGTCTGCTCTAGATGTGTATTCCAATTAAGTTTGCTGTCAAGGGTTACTCCAAGGTATTTTACAGTATCTGAAAGTTCTAAAAGGGTACCTCTCAATGTTATATTTTCGAATGAGTATTTTCTCCTTCGTTTAAATGGCACAATAGTTGTTTTGGAAGAGTTTCTGTTAATGGTTTATATTAGCCCTTCCTTATTACACCACGATGAGACAAAATTTAAGTCAATTTGCATTCTGTTTGCGATGATATCGTCATATTTTCCACGTACTATTGTAACTATATCATCTGCGAAGCCAACTATTACGAAGCCTAGAGCTATCAGATTTTTGAGAAGATCATCAACTATTAAAGACCACAATAGAGGTGATAACACGCCTCCTTGCGGGCACCCTTTAACTGCTCTAACACTGATGAATGAGCTTCCGAGTTTCGCTGATATTTCTCGTTTTGATAACATCTCTGTAATCCAATCAACAATGCATTTGTCGAAATCATGTTTCGTCATAGCTGTGATCATTGACTCATGAGATGTGTTATCGAATGCACCTTCGATATCAAGGAAAGCAGCTAGTGAAATTTCTTTTGCTTCAAAAGATTAGTAGTTTTGTAACAACCGTGTGTAGTGCTGTTACTGATGATTTACCCTCCTGATATGCAAACCGATATTTGCACAGAGGAGTTTCAACCAGATATGATGGCTTGATGTGTTCATCGATTATTTTTTCCATTGTTTATAGCAGAATGGATGATAAGCTTATCGGCCTGGAGGATTTCGCTGAGCTTTTATTCTTTTTATTAGCCTTGGGTATAAAAGTTACCCGCACGCTGTTGGAATGCAGCTCAATAGGGTAATGGGATGTAATGTTAGCCTAGCTCCTTGATTCGGCCTATGTACCAAATATGTCATTATTTCGGCGATATTCGACAAAATCATGTTGCTATCAAGATGACCGATTTATTTCATAGTAATTTAGACGTATTTAATCAATGTATAGTTGTTAACTTCCGCGTAATATCAGATTTTCTCAACTTTTATGACACCATGAATTTACTGGTTAAGCTGAACATATGTTCTACACGATCTTCGAATGATCTAAATTTGCCGAAATTGAAACTATAAATCGAATAATGCAGCCGAGTTGAATAGAAATAGTCCCACGTTATTAACTAACAGGATCATAGGGTAAAATAACAAGGATTTAACATGAAAACCATAGACATATTTTTTACTAAGTTCCCAAATAGGGCCTGTTGTATGGAAAGCGTGGTAAAAATGTTGTTATTGGTAACATTTACAATGAAAATGTCTGAATTTCGGTTGAAGGTTTTTCATATGGCTCATTTTAACACAAACTAAAGGAAGAAAATCTGTGTAGAGTGAATTATAATGTTTTGATTTTCGAATGGCCGCTAAATTATACGTAAAAGTCACTGAAGTGTTTCTTGATAGTTAAAGTATAGTTTGATTTGTGAAATTGTTTGTTGGGTAGACCGAATACAGCTGGCAACGTTTTGAATCAGAAAATTAGAAAAAAAAAATCGTACATAGACATCAATCAATAACAGATCTATCGAATGGGACGAACTTGCAATGATTAGACCCAATTTGGTACCCATAGACCGACATTACATCCATATCCGTCGCAAGTTTATGGCTTCATAAAATGAGTTGGGTAACTTTTCGTTATACATACTACCAGGTGGCTTATTGAACATATCTTTGCAAGTGTATAGCTAGTTAAATCATGCTTCCATCTCAAATACCTTATGAGTTATAATAAAAAATGTAATCGATTGTTGCATATTAGGCTGAGTCAAGGGACACATACCCTATTAGGCTAGCTTGAAAAAGTTTTTTGAGAATGGGTGTTAAAATCGCCTTTCCCTTCTGTAGTAGTACAGGAAAAAATCCATCCCTACCAGGAGACTTAAGGGTTCAAAGGATTCAATCGCCCAATCCACTTTGCTATTGCTGAATATAATGCAGGCTAATGTACTAGCATCAACCTGTGTCCATAGAAATGTCCAACGAGGAAATGATACTAAACCAGCAAGAATTACCGCATTCACAAATCACAAGTGTGCGCAAAACAGGATTCAAGAAGCCCGAGTTTTTTTCGTTTGCCGATTTTTTGGTGAAAAAAAATAATTAATTTTAAGGAGCGCGTAAAATTTTCCCTTGTTTACTTCCAAGCCAAAAAAGACGTAAACAACGCAATTGGTTGTAGCCTTTGGTGAGCCATACAACAATGTTTGCAAAATTTCATACAACAGGCCTGATTCAGGCGTTCTTTGGCTTGAATTTACATGAAATATCCCATTATTTTCTGCCAAATCTAGCATTCCCTTTATGTGCATTTGATAACGCAGGAAATCCAATCTTTCTTTTTAACTGTTAAGATACGACTATAGGATATGATGAAGAACTGTATCTGAAGGACAGTGTTGAAAAACTCGTGGGAACTTTCTTTCTGACTCTTTTTTCTATGCATCACACTACTATTTACGATAATCATAGACTTAGATAACATTTTAAGTGTTTGATCCTCTAAATAAAAGGAATACAATAATTTGCCAATAAAGTGTTTTGTTTCATAAATGTTGCTACACTGATATAGTTTTACTTTGTATTCTCCCATACGCGGAGTAACGAACTCTGATGATGTTGTTTGAGAAGGAAATAATTTCTCATCACCATGAGGCTCTAGGAGTGGACAGCATTTTTTTTTGCTAGAACAAAGTTATGAAAAGAAAGTAGTGATAGTTCCGTTAGCGAACGGCAGGCTGTGAAAATGAATACAAGTAGTTTTTGAAATTGAGCGGAGGCCATTGTGAGGTAGTATTTCGAAACGAACACACAATCCTTTGCCAAGCATCCCCATGCGGAGTAAGTCAAGGCAGAAATGAATCCACCACTTTGACTGGCAATGATTTCTCTTGAATTCTGTATTAACTGAACTTGAAAAAGAAAAAAAAAATGACTTATTAATAAAAAATTTGATCGACTCACACACATTACTCTTGACCAAATTTTGACACCCTCTATATGAACCGAGGACTTGATGACAGTTGCAGCCACGAGCAGTAAATATCAGCTTAAATATTCTAACTGCCCAGCCCTTTCGAAACGATAATGTGACCCATTAACCTCGAGCCAGCCACGAGAAATTTTCACCCCAGTTTTACTAACATCGGAAAGCAAATCGTTGTTAAAAATCAGATTGCATATCGGCTCTAAAAATGTTTCTCAAATTTTGAAGGCTGACATGACGACCCAGAATCCTATATCTGTCAATTAAGGGTACACTCAGGAAATTATCCGTACGGCTTTCATACGATCGGAACTATGAACCACAAAGCAAGGGTCTAAGACGAAGTCGTATGAAATGATTGCTGTTGCATTAGTCGAGAAAAACATGCCTCATAAACACTTTCAATCGACATCACTTATCAAGCTTGAGTAGTCCTGTGAGATTGTGACTCGCCTCTGGATCCCAAGGTTCATGGTTCGAACCCCGATCGGAATCTTTTTTTTTCTGTGAGGAAAATTTTCATACGACCGTTCTATGAATTTCTTTCCATTAGGGAAGGTCCATTAATTATGTCACGCAGTAGGGGGGGAGGGGGGTTTTGAGAAAACGTGACGATCCATACAAAAAAATTTGAAGGTCCATACAAAAAACGTGACAAGGGGGGGAGGGGGGATTATAAAAAGTCATTTTTGCGTGATGTAATTAATGGACGTTCCCTTAGAGGAATCGTATGAAATATCTTGTGGCTCGTATGGAAGATATTCGAATGAATTCCTCTCGATTTGTTCGCTCAGTGTAGATAAGTGGTGAACAGGCTCCAATTTGCAGTCGGAGAATGCATCTTGAACTCAAAAATAAAAAAAATACGTTTGTATTTGTATCAAGCCTTGTTCAAACCCTTTCCCGTGTTTCTAATGTGCTGCGTAGACGTTTCATTTAAGTATCCAGCGGTGTAATTGCTGTGATTTTAAAAGCCAAAGTGGTTAATTAATTATTCAGATTTTGATGCCTTCGTGTAATTCTAGGATTTTTTTTTCATTAGGGTGAATCTAACATTGAGAGACACTCTTTGACTACTTTCTCTTTCATTCATATTTCAATCACCTGTACGTTTTTCATTCTACTATTTGAAAAGTATGCTAGCCAGCACTGTTGTGTTTCGATCTGTACTAAAGAATGCCTCGAAAGTGTAATAATGGCGCTGTAATGAATGAAAGACAGTGAGCCCGGAGAGAATCTCTCAGTGTTAGATTCGCCCTAATGAAAAAAATCCTAGAATTGATATGTACATATTGGTTGCACACAGAACGTTTTTCAATCACCTAGTAATAATTGCTAATTGATTATTTTTCGGTTTGATGGAGCTGTGGAAAAAAAATCGATTATTTAAATAATTAAAACTAAGGTCACGAAATTGTGTCGGTGTTCCTGCGTCTTCAATTCTCAGCTATAAATACTTACAGTGATTTAAAACCTATCATTAGTTTCAAACATGGATCCTCCGACCAAACTTGCCCGTCAAGGTTTTTTTCAGTGTGAGTTCCACACAATAGGTCAGTTCTATCATGAGATGATGGAATACTGTACCAATATCCTCTACGTTTTAGGAATTAACAGTTTTAAGCGAAACATTAGTATCACAAACATGTACTTCTTTGCCACTATGACAGCCTATTTCAGTTACTTGTATCTTTGTACGGCATCAACTTATTACTATCGCCAAGATATCGAGAAAATGTTGTATAATATCACCACTTTCGGATTCGGGATCCAGGTAAATTCGGCTTAGAATTAATTTTCAAACCGTAACTGATTTTTTTTCCATTGTTGACAGATGGCAGCAAAACTCTACTTGTTTGTTGTTTGTCGTAAGCGGATAGTTGAGATAAACGAACTAAACGTACAATACTTTGATGATAAATTTTCCGCCTCCCTAAACTCCAGCACGGTAAAAGATGCTTTGTTCAAGAATGCCATGCTGACCTACGGAGTACTAAAGTTGGCCGCTATTTTCACAACAATTTTACCGTTTTTGCTAGTAGTTCTGCCTTTCTTATACACCATCATTACATCCACAAAGCTTCTGCCCTATGGGTTTGAATGGATTCACTCCGACACCTGGACTGCCTATTTTATTAACCTTCTCTTTCAAATAGTCACGACAGTCTACGTAGCGCTTGCTACAATTTCGACGGATGCGGCATTCATTCTTTATTTATTGACGGGGTGTGGTAAAGTAGACACACTCATCGCCATGTTTCACGATTTAAATGTCATGATCAATGACAAAATGACTGAACAAAGAATTACAGAACATCTCACAAAAATCATACAGCTAAACCAGCATTTGAAGTTGTACATGTTCAAAGTTGAAAAGTCTTTCAGGGGATATTTTTTACTGACCTTGGTGTGTCTTTCTTTCAACATGATTGTTTCGGCAACGGCATTTATTTTGGTAAGTAATGTAAGATTTATTCAAATTGGCTCCGGTCAATAATGATTGTGTTATTTCAGATCAATTGGTTTATGGGAGTTGTAATTGCACTGTTTGCAACTGTTCAACTATTTTACGTATGCTTTTTGGGCACCTACTGGCAAATGAAGGTTTGTTATGAGTTATTTATCCGAGCAATCAAATTCGAACTATTTGACTTTTAGAACGATGAGCTTTTGATTAAAGTATGGTTTTTTGATTGGTACAAATTGTCGGTTAAGAATCAGAAATCGTACCATCTGATTCTGAATGCGGTCCAAATTCCAGTAACTTTAGCAGCAATTTTTTTACCACTGAACATGTCTGCTTATCTGAGTGTAAGTTTTGAAATAACGTTGGAAAGTTAGTGTTTAATTAATTTCCTCTTTTTTTTTCAGATACATAAAACATTGTATTCAATTTGTATGATTCTCAGTCAGTTTTCAGAGTAAATTTTTAGCACAAGGATTGAAAACCCGCCAACTATGGTTGAATTTGGTGTATAAACAAATAAAACTATGTGTTTTGCTTTAATATAACACGAGAACAATATAAATAACTAAATAATACCGACCTGATAACAGAAGATAAAGGTTTACTGTAAGAATTATAACTTTTTGCATCAGGCATTCAAAAGCACTCAACATAAACGTTGAAACAAACGGTCATGTTTTATTGACAGTTATCATTATTACCTAAACGGTGATTTTGCATTGCCTAGCCAAGTTACATTAAATAAGTGAACCAATGTGCTCAAAACAAGCTATTTGGAACTATATTAGAGGGAACTGCCAATACAACACCCGAGCGTCTGTTCTCTACACCTTGTCCAATATATTCTCATACAAAATAAAACTCTATTTATTTCAAATCGATAATCAAGAATCAGGATGGCCACTCACCCGGGAATTCCGGGAAAACCGGGAATACCCCGGGAATCCGATTTCACCGGGAAAAACCCAAGAAAACCCCGGGAAAACCCCGGGAATTTCGCTTTCCCACCGGGAAAATTAACCGCCCTTTTAAAAAAAACTCATTTCAAGTGATTCTATTTATTAGTGTACTGTCAACCCTGTCGTAATAAATTTGATGGTTTTAGCAACACGCTTTTTTTCGGTTCAAATGTCATCTTACGCATATTAGGCTTTCTGACGTCTATCATCTTTCTCTTTCAAGCAAGTAGAAAGAATAGGATTGTAGGAAACCCGGTTTCCGTATGAAAACAATCTATTCTTTCTACGTGCTTGAAAAAGAAAGATGATAGACGTCAGAAAGCTCAATGCTTGCCAGTCTGTTGTCATCGAATTTAACGTCCGTTGTTTAGACATTGATTTCGATTAGTTTGTGTTCGTTTTGTACATTTTAGCGTGTATTTTCGTCGGTTTCGTTTATTTTGTGAACCTTTACTATTTTTATTTCAAGTGATTAGAAATAACTGAGAAAATACAGATCAATTCGACATGTCCATCCGTTTCTCCGATCGCTATAAAGAAAATTTTCCGTGGTGTGCCGTTGATCCCAAAGATCCCAAACGCGCGCGTTATTGTTGGTGCAACAAATCATTCAAAATCGATACTATGGAAAAAATCCCGAATAGAAATGGTGATGTTAAAAATATTAGCAGACATCTTCCAAACATTAAATTTGAATGTGGGTTGTCGTATTCTAAATGTATTCAGAGTTCGAAGTAACGCTTTAGTACATATAAATACAACATATTTAAACTTCACATTAAAAACAAACGTATTGATGATGTTAAATTTAACATCAGAACACGTCTTATAAAACTAGAATCTAAAATTACATGACAATCAAACGTTATGTATGTGTGAAATGTTGTGTACCTAAGACATCTAAACACATCTGATGACATTATAACTGGCCGTTATCTTAGAAATAAACTTCATTCTACTGTAAAAGACTGCAGGTCTACAGCATTAGAAAACTTCTTACAACATAAGAATGAAACGTTACAATAGAATCAAAGGTCTTTATGAAGTAAAATGTTGTCTTCATTATAAGCCAGAATACATCTTGTGTCATAACAATCACACGTTGCGTTGAAATCCATGTTCTTATAGATGTAAAATGTTGTACTCATAAAATATCGGTAAATATCCGATGAGTTTAGAATTTAGTGTGAATTGTATATGTTTTGGCGATATTGGTGCATATTTACTTTATGTACTTTATTCAACACCCGAAAAAAAAATTACCTTAGCCTAACATGTGATTTTGATGCTACATAAACATCAAAATCAAATGTTTTCCTGATGACGAGTATTAAAAAGAAACTGCAGTATATTAAAGTGTATTTATTCAGTCTTTGTATATTGTTTTCAAAAATTTCGAGCAATACAATTAATCTTGAAATAACCTTATACATTTAGTAATCTTCAAATCTTCTTTTATTTCTAAAAGCGTTGTTTTATCTGTTGCTTCTAAATGATACATGTTATAATCTACTTTTATGTTCTCCATTAGTTCTAATTCAAAATAATGTTTGTTTGTCACATCATTTAGTAAAATGTTTGCAATGCAGGCAAATTGTTCCATGTCATTATAAGTATACGATATTATAGAATCATAATTTTTATTGGAGTTATATGATTTAGTTTTATACTTAATTCCAGAATGATAATCATACTTTAACAGAAAACATTTTTCTTCAGCATTATCAAAATAAACCATAACTGTTTTAGTTTTTTTGGATTGAACTATTTTTGATGTCTTGAAAATTGTGCTTTAGTATTGTGTTGCCTTGTTGGAAAGATTAGTATCGCAAGTAAAATGACAATTCTTCATCAACGTGTATTTCCTAAATATCTGTATAATTGGACCATTGGGTCCTTTGATCAAACTTTTCAAATAACCATAATAATCTTCGAAGCAAAACATTGATACGGTCCACAAAGGTCCAAAATCCGCAACCTGATTTACCAAATGAAGGATTAAATGTATATTAATTGTCATGAACTGAACCCCATAAAGCCTTTCAAAGTCAACAACGAATTTAACTAAGTCTTGGTTAATATTATTAAGGTCAAGTATTGTTTTGTCATTTGAGGGAATTTTACTAATAGACGCACGAAAGAGCTTTAAATGTGTTATGTACTTTTCGGGTAGCACACCGTTAAGATAGGGTTTGGGAAAATGTTACCATACAAAAAACGTTACGAAAGCGAGGAGGGGGGGGGGGGGCTGGTCGAAAATTCTCAATTTTAGCGTTACATAATAAATGGATTTCGCCTAAGAAAAGCCAGATCTCGCCATAGTTGAATGAATTCAGGTTTTTTTTATGAATGGTTTTTGGAATACTAATGATGAATAATGTATGATATTTGCTGAGATTGAGTACCAGTAACTTGAATCAAATGTGTTTTGCTTACTTCAGTCGTTGCATTCAATTCAGAATAATTTAATTCGCTATTGTCAGAGCTGTTCAAATCTTTATCATGAGCGTGTCCCGAAAATATTTTTTCAACATTATTTGCATCGCTAATATGTTGTTGTAAACCTCGTTGTAAACGCTAGAAAAAACATGCATAAAGGAAAAAAATTAACTCCAAGTATTACAGACTATGCTATGCTACAGCTAGCATCACACTCTTTGTACAATATTCAAATATTTGTCACAGGTTGAAAGACATCTTTCAAACACTATTATATGTGCACATTGCACAAACAGTATGAAACTAGATTATGTTCTTATTATTATGAGTTTCGAATGATGATTTAAATATCATGACATTAAGTTATGCAATAAAAGGGTAAATTTAAGCTTGAAATCAAGATTTCAAGTTCAAGTGCAGAGAGGCATAGAGCAGTTTTCTGAAATATTTTTAGTGGGGGCAGATCAAGGTAGAGTGGAAATAGAATCAAAAATACTCACCCTACGTTTTAATTTTCTTAGAAGTGGAACGTTATTAGGATATAGAATCCGAAATCGTTTCATGTTGCCTGATATGTATCACCTACGAATAAGTATTAAATGGTATTAACTAAATAAATCTCAGCCTAGGCACGGAAGAATTCTGTTTGATACTTCGACACAACTTTTTTATTAGGGCCTAACTGACAAACGTAATCAATGGCTTTTTCCGCGAATTTCTCGGTATTGAAAACTCGGCTAATCAACCCACCCCATTTCGAAGAGGAAGAGTTTATCTATCCGATATAATAGGAACATTACATGGGTATCCTTTTTGCCACGAGAAATTTACGGAAGAAGCCATTGTTTACGTTTGTCAGTTAGCCCCTAATGAAAATGTTGTGTCGACTTTATCTACACTCCCGCTTCACTTTACACAATTTTTGAGTACAATTGTATGCTATCTCTTTTTCTCTCACGGAAATGTTACTCAATTTTCGCAAAATGTGGATCTACTCAAAAATTGAGTTGATCCACTTTTTAACGAAAATTGAGTAACATTTCCGTGAGAGAAAAAGAGATAGCATACGATTGTACTCAAAAATTGAGTAAAGTGAAGCGGGAGTGTATAGATTTATAGTAAACACTATTTTGAGACCATTCATTGCTGAGAAAAAACCTTACCCAGTTTTGCCAAAAGAAAACCTTCGCTTAAAGGAGTAAATTTATTTAGAAAGAACAAGATGATGATTTTACTACATTACTACAATCAATAATATATAATTCTATTTGTCTATCTCAACTAAGGGAACGTTCATTAATTACGTCACGCAAAAATTGACTTTTTATGACCCCCCCTCCCCCCCTTGTCACGTTTTTTGTATGGACCTTCAAATTTTTTTGTATGGATCGTCACGTTTTCTCAAATCCCCCCTCCCCTCCTACTGCGTGACATAATTAATGAACCTTCCCTAAGTGTACTCGTTTTAAATATTTTTAGTATACTATAGACTCTAAGTTGGAAGGACTGAATCAACTCAAACTTGAGTAACCCAAGAAGATCGTACAATTGCTGGTACAAGTGCCAACGAACTGTAATGATTTACATAGAAAGGTGAAGAATATTGTAAAATACATTTATAGATAGTATTTGTGTTTACAATAAATTTGATGAAACCAAACGTAATTTATACCCCGGCCACACTACAACCTATATCACGTGATATAGACTATCTTGATATCAGCACCCATTCATCTAGTTTTCACTGGTAATAATATGCATGACGTTTGATATCAAGATAGGCTACATCACGTAATATAAATGGTAGTGTGAACGGCGTATTAAACACGAATAGAGACGTGGGAATATCAAGATAGATCCGGAATAAGGGCGAATCAGTCTTCATCGATTTATTTTCAGCGACTTGTAAATTTTGGTTTGGCTGCATTTTTAGACATAATAATGCTTGATAACGATGGAAACTATTGTCTCGAGCCGAAAAGTGGCAGAACAATTTGCTTTTTTATGGTAAGTATTTTTTGCTGATACTCAGGATAAAAATTTCATTATGGGCATTGTTCACTTCTACGATCTGGATGACGTCAGTTCAGTCTACATTTGCTTATCCATATGCATTGTGAAGCTTACCTAACTGCTGCTATCTGTGACGTCATTGATTTGAGCACCGGATTTGTTCACTTATACAAATATATGCAACAATTTTTAGAACCTCATTAGTAATTATTAACATACACCTTCATAATCGACATTCTTTGCCTACTCGCTCAAAAAAGCCTCTCTTTCTTTTGCATTACGGTCCCTTTTTTCTCTCACGGAATTACTCCGTGAAAAAAAAAGAGACAGTAATACAAATGGAAGAGATGTTCTTTTGAGCGTGTATCTTTGGCGTCATTTTAAGTTGTTCAGTGGTGTGTTCCGGATTTAGAAAGTGTCGCTCCACGTTTATATGTGAAATATATTGAAAAATGTCGTTTGCTGTTGTGCAATTTAAGGATGGAATAAAAGAAGTAGTGCCGAAAGATTGGATTTACAGCAGAAATCCAAAAATCGGCAAAAAATGTCCGATTTTTTTCACCTCGGACATCAAAAAAAAGGCACCTGATCCGGCCATATTGGAAAAGTTTCGTGGAGGTAAAAAATTCGGCTTTTTGCATATAGTGTATGTGCTAAGCTTACAAGTAAGTAATGACCTCAATAGAAAGAAAATACAATGGGAAGGGTTAATTTGACAGATTTTTTTTTAATAGAGTAAAAAAACGCACAATTAATAATGACTCAAAATTTCGTAGCGCATCCTAAGTAAATTTAAAGCTGATGTACAGGTAATGAAATAGTTGAGAATGGCTTTGCTTATGTACACGCAAAGAAATCACCCTACTTTAAATCAAAAAAATATTTTGTTGGTTTTCAATACAAGGGTTCTATTTGTTTCAATTCATAAAAAAAGTTCCAAATCAATTCAAAATTTCATTCATACAAGGGGTCGGACTTCGGCGCCTTACGGGAACACCCAGAACATTGCAACGCTCGTAGACACACGTAAGTAAATAGCACAGGAGAAAAGTGTGCTGAGCGATCCACCCCTTGTATTGATTCCTTATAGCAAATAGTAATAATGCAATCTTATGAATATCGCAAATTTATTTCACTTAGTGTTACTTTCCTTAGAATGCAACAAATTTATAGAAATATTGCATTTGCGCTGAAAATTTTACTGTTATTTCAACGCCATCCTCTGCGCTGCTTCGGTTGTTTCTTAAATCTTGTTGGTGTAACCGTCGTACGCTTTTCGCCGAAAACGCGAACCAAATCAAACAAACCACCGAAGTGGCGCGAAGGATGGCACTGAAATAAGCGTAAAATTGTCGTTGCTAGGAGCAATATTTTCATTTCCATATACAAAACAGTCTCCTTGAAAAAATAGAGGACATTCATCTCCACAATCCCCCTGACTTCTAGTAAACAATACTGTGCTCTCACGTTACATTTATAATCAAATACGCTCAAATCAGCCTCTCTTTGATTTGTATTACTGTCCCTTTTTTTCTCACGGAAAAAATACTCAATTTTCATAAAAATTGGAACAAATTAATTTATGAGTATTTTTACTAAAATAGGGTAAATTTCCCGTAAGAAAAATAGGTATAGTGATACAAATGAAAGAGAGGTTGTTTGAGCGTGAAGGTAACTCCTCAGCAACCGTGACTGCAGCTGGAACGAAAGAAAAGAGAGAAAAACATTTTCAAATCTAGACGAAATCATCAAATGGTCGAAAGTAACAAGTGTAAACAATGACTTAAAAAGTAAATTTCCTGGAAATGCCAGGTTGCTAACATCTATATCCACTTCCGACAGGAAGGTAATAACTTCCTATACCTGCTTATGATACTATTTTGTTTGTGGGAGCAAACCGATCCCTGAAAAATACGCTAGAAGTCATTGTTTACAAATGTTACTTTCGATCTTTTGACTATTTTGTCTAGAAATCATCTCTGTTTTTTACACTCCCGCTTCACTTTACACAATTTTTGAGTACAATTGTATGTTATCTCTTTTTCTCTCACGGAAATGTTACTCAATTTTGGTAAAATGTGGATCTACTCAAAAAATGAGTTGATCCACTTTTTAACGAAAATTGAGTAACATTTCCGTGAGAGAAAAAGAGATAGCATAGAATTGTACTAAAAAATTGAGTAAAGTGAAGGGAGAGTGTACAATCCGCATAATCACAAACCATTACTGAACTATTTAACTTATTGTTGAGGATCGCATCCATTGTTACGTTATTTACACTTATAGTTGACAACTATAAACTAACAATCTCCACTATAGTTTCAACAATATATCAGAGGGTAAAAGGCCAAATATGCTGAATAGGCTGTTAAGTTAGGTTACCATAAAAAAATGGCAATTTTCACGAACAAAATTTTAGCTGTACTCTATGTCAAAAAGTTAGTATATAATTCGGTCTGGATTGCAGACAATAATAAACCTTTCAATGACAATACGGCAAACAATAACAATATGTGTTAATGTAGAGGTCGTATGGTGAAAATGAGATTAAACTATTCGATAACAATAACATAAAATGTAATAATTTATCTTATATTCGAAATACATTTTCGACTATATAGCAAATTGTTTTTCGTTATGCGGGAACGCTTTTTTCGTTGGTAAATCGTAACTCGCCTTTTATTCGTGTTATTTTTGATGAAAAACTCGTGTTATTTTTGTTGAAAAACTGCAATAGTGATAACGACTCCGAAGAATAGCAGCCGTTTCGGTTCAAAACCGACCACTCCATCTAGGTCCAATTTGATCCGACCGACCATGAGCTCATCTTTACTTGCAGGTAACAAATATACAAGTTCTTCCAATAATGAAAGGTTATATCAAACCCCATCGTCTTCAGCCATGAAGAACTCCAGCAATCCAACTGCCTTAATTAATAACACCAAGTCAAAATCCTCAACGGCTTTAACTCCTTCGTCTCAGTTCCGGTTCGTATCTGATTTTATAACATCTTTTAAAAGTTGTGGCTCGACATACGGAACACCGATCTATAAATTGAAGAAAACAAGGCCATATCTAGATAGTTCAGTCAGCAGAACACCGGAATATTTTTCGAAAGTATCGATGGGCAGTACCTCTGCAGGGCACAATTCGGTGGAATTGGAAGATCCTGTAAAATCGCAGATAGAAAAAGATGCCCCGCATGCCGAAATAAGTAACCTGAAAGTGGCATTACGAGTAAGACCAATTTCGGCAAAAGAGTGTATAAAATTGTAATTGTAATTGTAATTGTAGTAGTTTATTTAAACGGCAGCCTGTTAGTTACAAAAACTTTTGCTCAGGTCAAAGAAGTTAACAAGGAAAGTTTAACTATAATTTAGAAGAAAAATTAGTAATCTCCATTTAATTCCAACTTCCTTTGCTTATCTTCGACAGATACGCGTATTTCGTCCACAATGTGCAGACTTCTTCAGTGTCTCGTACTAATAACTCGACAGCTCAAACCCTCTAGGATTCAAGGAAAGTTTGATTAGGGAAGCTATAGATAATCAATTGCAAATATAGAAAGGGTAAGAGACAATGAAGTGATTGTGAATGCTTGTAATACGCCTGATAATTTTGCGGGAGTGCAACATAGCTTCCAGTATGACAATGCGTTTTGGTCTTGCTATGCGGAAGATGTGCATACGTGGATCAAAGAGGCGTCTATGCTGGTCTTATGAAACCGTTGATAGATAAAGCATTTGAAGGATACAATGCCGGTCTGTTTGCTTATGGACAACCTGGTTCCGGAAAAAGTTACAGCATGATGGGAATCGATTCCGATGATTAGATTAATTCGGAAGGTTTATTCCACCGTTTCTGTCAAGAATTGTTTAATCGAATTGAATCTCTCAAAGGCAAGGTGCGCATTGAAGCCGAAGTTAGTTGTAGTTGTAGTTTTAACTGTGACAAAGAAACCACCACTAAAGCTCCGTGAGCATCCTATTTGGGGTCCATATGTGGTTGATTTGAGCACACATCCTGTGGATTCGGGACTCCATGGTGACTTGTTTGCTAAGGGTGAGTACAACTTTTTTGTACCTTCAAAAACTATTGAGTAATAGGGATTCTTTCACAAGAAAATGTTATCATTAATGGTAGGATTTATGTGCTTTATTGTTATCAGTAGTAGTGCATTGCTCAAAGGGCGCACTCTACGGTAAAATACTACTTGTAAAATTACCTACTGGAAGCGCCCAAAGAGTGCGCTTATATCGTTTGCACTTACATGTCAGTGCGCACTTGCTACAACACGGCTTACGTCGTGTTATATGAATGTATGTACACGTTTACTTCTATCGGGAAATTAGTAAAAGTAAATCTCAAAATCCAAATTCCAACTGCTCTTCATCGCAACTTGATCTAAAGTTATTGAGGAGATGAATAGCTTACTGATATATCACATGTTCTTCACAGCTAATATCATGATTACTCCTAACCGCAGGTTTTATGTTTTTGATGATGGTTCCGCCACTTACCCCGACAAAGGTTTGAGCTAGATGATTTATCTATTAGATAATTTATTTAAAAACAATTCAACCAGCTATGCAAAGCAAAAAACGAACTGATTTCATCTACAGATATAAACTTCTTCCAAAACTGTTCATTTGCTTTACAGCGATATAATTGTGAAAAGCTATTGATGTCAACCACAAATGTTCGCAAGTAATACCAGCGATCAGAAAATCCTATTACAATTCCAATCACGTAATCCTGTATAAGGACATTATCAAAAGACAAGCCAATATCCGATCTTGCCCGCTACAGAGTCAATGAGGTTCCAACACTAACTTCATTATTCATGTGCTGTTACAGCACTTCGTAGCTGATATAATAGAGAGTCGTTCTCACACTTTAACAACTACCAAACATCCGGTGGTTTGAAATATGCATTCATCGTTCAGCAAAACTGAGTATTATTACATAAAAAATATAAGGGACACAAATCCAGTACTATACTTCAAACGCTTCATTGCAGAGATAACAAATTCGATATAGGGTAGGGAACGGCTTCAACACCCCGGGACCCTATTCCAAGCACGGGGTAAACGTTAACCTACAACGCTCATTTTTTTGCAGTATGGTGGTCCATCTTGTGAAGCACCATACTGGAAAAAAATGAGCGTTGCAGGTTAACGTTTACCCCGTGCTTGGAATAGGGTCTCGGGGTGTTGAAGCCGTTCCCTATCCTAATTGCACTTCGGCGAAATGAAATGTTGTGTGTCGATTGATCACGTTTCCCTCGTCGCCTGCTTTGTAAAATAAAGGTGTTTATTTGATTTATTCTGACTGACTTTAAAATTCTCCCGTTTTAACTTCTATTCACAACGTATGAATTCAATAAAACGCAAGACCTATTTTAACGAAAGAAATCTGTGCAAACATAAATATAATAGGGTAAGTA
Organism: Aedes japonicus; assembly: GCA_034211315.2. Classification (NCBI taxonomy): domain Eukaryota; kingdom Metazoa; phylum Arthropoda; class Insecta; order Diptera; family Culicidae; genus Aedes; species Aedes japonicus. The sequence continues at coordinate 16,596 of JASCZW010005443.1, read as the reverse complement.
ACGACTTAAGCACCCCGAGACCCTATTCCAAGCACGGGGTAAACGTTAACCTACAACGCTAATTTTTTGCAGTATGGTGCTTCACTAGATGGAGCACCATACTGCAAAAAATGCGTGTTATAGGTTAACGTTAACCCCGTGCTTGGAATAGGGTCCCGGAGTGCTTAAGTCGTTACCTACCCTACATGATGTATCTAATCTTGTGCTTCACTTACTAACCGTGGATGTGCTCTGCTATGCAAAGAAGTCGTCTCCAAATGTATCTGTCGGTTTGGTCTTGAAATCCAAACTGTTCGTTAATCTAAGTGAACGTGTTTCCTTTCTTGCTCCTCGAATCCTAATCTTTTTAGGTTGTGGGCCCAGCACTACGTCCTAACCTGTAAACGTTATGATCACCAACCACGTTTTTTTCAGTTATGTGATCTCTAGGATTTTTTTCATTAGAGCGAAACTACAATTGAGAGATTCTCTCCGGACTCGCTCTCTTTCATTCATAAACCTATTTGTAGAGTATGCTAGCCAGCACTGTTGTGTTTCGATCTGTACTAAAGAATGCCTCGTAAGTTTTATAATGACGCTGTAATGAATGAAAGAGAGTGAGCCCGGAGAGAATCTCTCAATTGTAGATACGCCCTAATGAAAAAAAAAAAACCCTAGATCTGTTTTTTTCGATTTTTCGTCCGAGTGAATTGCTTCGACGGAAGCAATTTCGCCAATTGGAGCTTCCGGATGGAGGTTCACTTGGAGGAACTAGGGCTCCTTTCGTGCATCGAACAGGCAGCAGAAGATGTGCCGGAATATCGTGTTCTAGCCACAGATGCAGCTGCTGTTAAGCTAGAGAAGGAGAAGATGCTGGCGGAAAGAAGAGTGAATGATGTAAAGTACAAGTCGGTCCTGATCCGGAATATAGCGGATTCGCAGCTTGTGTACGTCAAGCACAAGCGAACGCCGGTGGAAATCTGGAGGGCTTTGCAAAGTGTATTCGCTAGGAAGGAGATTTTGGGCCAGTTTTTTCTGCTCAAGAAACTGTCGGCAATGAAATACGACGGTGGCGGATCATTGAAAAAGCATCTGTTAGTTTTCGATCGTATAGTGCGCGATTTTCAATCAGTGGGTATAAACTTGGACGAGCGTTGATTGTTTTCTATTTACTCCAAACGATGCCACGGCCTTACAGTCAGTTAGTGCCAGTTCTCGAGACTCTGTCCGATGGTCTGTGTACGCTGGATTTTGTACGAGCTCGATTATTGAACGAAAGTGTTAAGCATGCAAATAGTGACGATGTGGAGGTGGGTAAAGACTCCACCGCTTGCGCTGGTAAATTGTTCCGAAAAAGTAGCGACCGGGAACAAAGTAAGCCTGAATGTTTTTCGTGCGGAAACCTGGGGCATAAGCGAGCGGAGTGTCCTCATCGGAATGAACATGTGTCGGAGCGAGGGAACAAGAAAAATGTGCATAAGGAAAAAGCTCACGTCAGCGAAGAAGAAGTGGTTTTCGTGAGCAATCTGATTAGTGGCAGTACGAGTGGCTGTGCAAACGACTCACTGAACAGTACCAACGCGTGGATTCTGGACTCGGGGGCGTCAGACCATATGGTGGGATCAACGAAATGGTTGCGTGATGTGAAGCAACTCAACGAACCAGTTATTATAAAAGTTGCGTCTGGGCAAGTGCTTGAGTGTAAACACAGTGGAACAGTTGATATGACGGCAAACGTTGGCAAGCATCAACAAAACTGTGTTGTGCATGACGTTCTCTACGTCCCTGGACTACGGTACAACTTGTTCTCCATAAGGCGAAACAGTGCAGTGATAAAGCGAAACGGTGAGATTGTTTGACCGGTTGCAGGATGACGCAAAAGTACGCAAGAGTACACGTAGTTGGCCTCTTGCAAATCCTCCTTCGAATCGGTACCGTTCAGTTCCGCAATTCGCAGTGTTTGACGGTTTTGACGATTTTACGTTTTCTTTTGGCTCTGGTACACCATGACCTGCAATACCGGATAGGTAACTTAGGCTACCAGATGGGTTTTTCACATCTGCGTAAAGATCAGGTACAGCTATATCGTTGAATAGATTAACGGTCTTGCTGTCACACATCGGAATATTCGTTGCAACCAGAAAACTGCTTATTTAATGAACCACCAACTGTTGATAAGTTTTCAGGAGATCAGCTGAGTAATCCATAAAAGTCTGAACTGTTGTCTCGGTTTGGGCAACATCACAACAAAGAGCTGTGATAAAAGAAGATGCCTTAGTCAGGAGTTCATCTTTGGGGATCGTTTCTTTTGGGCGACCAACTAGATCTGCTTCTTCTCCAACATCCATGGGCATCTCCAACATCCATGGGTACTGTACGTTATAGGATGAAAAAGTGGTACATTTATCAAGAAATCCACTTCGCTCGAGAGTTTCCGTCTAATAAAATGTTTTGAAATTGGAAATATCTTCCCAAAAGCATGGGATCCCAGTTGTGAACAGCATTTTTTGCTAGAACCAAACATGTGAAGAGAAATTATCGATAGGTTCGATACCCGAGCAAAGGATTATACCAAATTGATAACAAGTTCTATTTCCACACAGAAAAAAATAATTAATTTTAAGAAGCACGTAAAATTGTCCCTCGTTTAGTTCCAAGCCAAAGGAGGCGTAAACAACGCAATTGGTTGTAGTCTTTGATGAGCCATACAACAATGTTTGTAATCTGTCATACAACAGGCTAGATGCAGGCGTTATCTGACCTCAATTTACATGAAATATCCCATTAATTTCTGCCAACTCTAGCATTCCCTTTATGTGCATTAGAAAACGCATAAAATTCAATGATTCAATGTAATGTAAATAGAATGTAGTCAAAAAATGACTTCCTCATGATTACCGTTTAGGTAGAGCGCAACTATTCACTTTTCCGAGTGCTTGATGAACTGGTCTGAAAATGATAAATTTTAAGTACCATGTTTTACCATCAGTGAACTCTTTGTTGAATCGTCATATAATTTAATGTACCATACAAAGTAAATATTTTGGACCGGTGTGACTTTTTATTTTTCAGACAATTTGGCACACGCAATGCAAAATATTAAACAAAAAAGGATGGCAGTAAAGCCTGTAAAAATACAAACGGATCCGGACGAGGTGGTCAGTCAATTACAGCCAAAAAAAAATAAGAGAGATCAGAAAAAACAAAAGCATAAGACAGCAAAACAGAAAAATGAAGAATATTTAACTGAATATGTATCTCTTCAAGTGTCAGATTATACATTCAATGAAAACCTGATCAACCCGCTTGGTTCGAACAAGTCAGTAAGAGATCATGCTAAAGCACCTACACCATTCAAGAACCGTGAAGATGGAAATCGAACTAAGTTGTCGAATATAAATGTCAATGTCAACCATTCAGCGTTGTCTAATTCTGGATCCTGGACACTTGAACCTCAATCTAAACGACTTACACCGCAGACATATAGGGAAGATGGTTTGCAATTGTCGATAGTGAATGAACTTGGATCCGACGATTTAATAAACAATTCAACCGCGATACCTTCGCATCACTTCTCAGTTCAACCAATTAACTCGCAACAAATATCAGCAACACAAGACAATGAACAAGGTCAGTTGTCCAGTTCAAATGCACACATACTACACGTGTCTAGTCAATCGTGTAAAAGTTCGAAGAAGGTAATATTTTCGTTAGTATGTATCTCGTGCTTCTTATCATTAGGACTGCAGTGATCTATTTCCTATGTCTTGCAGGAAAACAACATTTGTTACGCAAGAGAAATTCAATGAAGAGAAATCGATCACTACAGTTACGTCCTTATGATAATAAGCGCGAGATATATCATACTTGTAAATATATTTTGCCTTAAACACTAGATGGATAATGAGCTTCAACTATCTACTACGTCATCTTCGCCGTCGGAGTCGTCATCTAGTTCTGAGTTTTCCTTGAGATCTATTCCCTGTACTCCACATCAGGCATCGAAACGACTTAATTACAGTTCTCGATCTAATCAGCAAAATGTACCATACCAAAAGCAATGCCCACTGACTCCATTGCTCCGAACGTCACATCTCGTGACTGGTGATTTTTCTGAGGTAAAATAATACAAATATAATGTGTACTTATTTATCGATCTTAAAAGTTTAGAGTTCCATATTGTTTTTATCACTAACCGATTTGTTGGCAGAATGTTCACTAATTATATTTTTAAACCATTGCTTTTATTGGTTAAGCAGCTGCAGCTGGATAATACTGGGAATGACAATGGAGCAATCTGCAATTTCAACATAAATAATAACGAAGAGCCAGATAATTTTGGAAGAATTTTACCGGGGGATGCCTATCGCGAAAACGAACCTTATCAATCAATCAAACAGAAACGCCGTTTGAATTTGATACCACCTCAGGTGATCGAAGGTTCTCCGCTGGTAAAATAATTAAATAAAAAATCAGTGGGGTTGTGTACAAGACACGACCGGTTGACGTAGACTACGTTAAACCAAGTGATGCATTATAATGTCAGCAAAATTCTGTGTGGCTATTATCAGCGTTAAAAGGGTTTCAGTTATTCGTGCCGGTCGCTTACCCTTACTGATAGAAGCAGTTTAAGTCACAACATGACGGGTGCGGCTCTTATGGAACATTAGACCAGCGTTTTGAAGCCAGTATGTAAGAAAATTCTTTTGTACGCTCTTGAGATATTATTTGGTGGCCCTGATACGGGCCGTTTGGTTTTATGAAGTCAGTGCGTGGGAAAATTCTCTTGTACACTCTTTATAACTCTTTGGTGGCCCTGAAAAGGGCCTTTTGGTTTAAATGATGACACGATCACGGTTGCACGTTTTACGATGGACTATATTTAAGGCCTAGAAGATAGTTGAGGATCTGTTAGGGAATATAAAACTATTAAATCAATGATAGTTTTGGTCATTCTTATAATCATAAGCGCTTGACATTACTTAATGTTTATTCGTATGTCATACTGTGCCTGAATGGCCTGCATCTCGGAATTCTCACCATTGCCGGAACCATCAACAATGTTTTGCATCGTTTGGGGGATTTACAAACATATATTTTGACTGATGCCTTGTCTCCTTTTCAACATTCACCATTTAAATACCATACCATTCGGATCATTTGTATACAATCTGAGTTATAGTATGCCTTTGCATAATTCAACTTCAAAGAATCAAAAATTTGCAATTTATGCAATTTTAGCAATTCTGGATTTCATGGGTTGAAATACCCTAGAATTCAAATAACGATTAAATTCGTTATCAGAAAATATTAGACAGGTTTAGTGATTGCTATGAAAACACTATAATCAATTGCAACATTTTCAGATGTGTAAGCGTCTCAAAAAATTTTCAAAGTTCAGGAAGTTTTATCAAACAGAAAATAACAAAAATTAAATTGCAGTTGTTATAAGGTTATATACAAGTATATAGGGTACATGTCCCTTGACGCAGTCGATTATGTAGCGCACGATTACAATTTTAACTATAACTCATACAATAATTTAGCTAGAAACGATATTTAACTAGTTATACCTTTGCTAAGACATTCTTAACAAGGCGTTCGCTGTACTGGACCATGAAAAGTCACCAACTAACATTATTGAGTCGAAAACTTTCGATGGATATGGATATCATTAAGGATTCTTATTCGGACGAATTTCAGTAAAGTTTGTTTATTTCATCGCTCCGGGCATTCGGCTATATTCGGTATACTATACGGAATATTAAGCTACTTGATAACATCTAAATGACTTTCTCATGTGATAAATCGGCCATTCCATTTCAAAACATTCAAATTCCCACTATATTCATTTAGTTATATAGGTGTTGGTATGAATAAGCCCTTCAAAAAACACACAACCGCTCACTCTTACCAGTAGTAGTAAAATTGATCTTTATTTTCATTGTTTGTCTTATATACTTATTTAACAAGTTATGTGTTTTAGCGCATTGGGCTCTTCAGCATTGATATATGTTTTGTGTGTTTTGGGTGTTAAGTGTTTTTTGTGTTTAATTATTTTTTTCAGTTCAGCCCTTGGGGCATTGTTAGTTTTAAAATTTGATAACCTACCTAATCTACAACTAAAACTACAATTTGTAAATTCTAGGGGACTCACTCTTACTTTTCCATTGAAAACTTTTATATTCTACATTTTACTATGTGATGAATACATTAGGCCAAAGTTGGGAATGTAAGGTTAAATGCGTACCTAAAATATGATTTATGGTTTTTTTTTGTGAAATTATTATTCATGTTTCTATGTGAATGTCAGGTAAATTAGTGAATCCATTATGGCTAAAACTTTAAGGAAATCGAAATATATATAAATATATTAGATCTCGCAGATGAAAGAGAGTGAGTTTTATAAAATATCATTATTCTTTGCAATGAGTATGAGAAAAAGGTTGGTTAATGTATGATAAATTCTTATGAATATAAAATAAACACCTGATTAAATAATCACACATTAAAACATGTTCAGCGCATTAGTTGCATCGATATCATGTGAAGGTTCATATGCAGTAAAAGCATGCTGCGCATGTCATCACCAGAATACAATCAATTATATGTTGAAATTTATTAAGACAGGGAGCCCAATGATGACATGCAGTTTGTCAAGTTGATTTTAATTTAATAGATACCAATTTCCTACCTCGAACCTTCTCCAGCGTCCGAACTAGTTGTTGGCAACGCATTACCTCTTGCTGCTTTCAATTTCGCCCGATAACTACGAGCTCGCGCGGCATCGGTACATGGTCGTTTCGGAGGATTTCCCGTATGTTCGCTCTTTAGGCAGCATTCATTAATTATGTCACGCAAATCTGGCCGAAAATTAACCCCCCCCCCTCCCCCCATGTCACAAATTGTCATAATTTTTGTAACCCCCCCCCCCCAGGCAATTATGTCACGTTTTTGTTAAACCCCCCCCCCCCTCCCCACTAAAAACTTTTTATTCAAATAGCCAATATTAGTCACAAAAAACAAGAAGGGACAGCCCAATGGGGTTGTACACGAAGTTTACGTAGGACTACGAAGCAATGTGCAATTTAGATCGCTTGATTGTTTAAAGAGTGACCGAATTTGGTTTCCTTCCGAATCAAATTCCCATACACTAAACGTTCGCACTACAATCTCTATTATTTGATATAGCCTATCTTGGTATCTAAATTCATTCATCTTGCTTTCACTGGAAATAATATGTAAGACATATGATAACAAGATACTCTATATCACGTAATATACCTTGCAGTGCGAATGAGTTTTGTTCACTTGGGAAACTTTTACTCTAGAAGCTGGTTTCATTCACCTCCAATTGCATACGGTTTCTGCTAGGAATATGTGTGTACATGTTGAAAACATTACGACTTCGGCACAGGAAAGATGTTTCACAATCGATTATCCCGAAACCCAGCCTCCAGCTTTCCAAAACACATGTCAACTTTCTTTTCCAGTTGTTTTGATGGCCCTGAAAAGGGGTTTGAGGGAACAGCTACTGACACCACCTCATTTCGTCATAAAGCTGGTTTACTTGACCATGGCTTCGGTTCGCTCGGAAACCTCGTGTTAAGCTAGCTCTCCCGGCAGCTTGATCGAGGGGCAGTTTGAATTTCCAGAGACGTCAGGGCCATCCGCCAATTGATTTAAGTCAGTCGGGCAGATACGCTTTCAATCCGCTCGGAAATGTCAATTATGAAGCTGGTCATAATGCTTATTGTTTTGGAGAAACGACAAGATCGGGTTAAAATGCTTCAACACCGGTAGATAAAGTGCTATACACGGAAGAAACAAAGTACCTATAATTGAGTATTTTTAAACTTAAAGTTGAGTACTGTTGTTGAACTGGAGAGATGGGTAAATTTGATTCTGCACATTAGGTAAACATTACTCAATGGGTGAGTACTTCATTGACAACAAATTTTGAGTAAAAATTGAAGTCATTTGCATACTTTTATTATTGGAAGTATATTAGATTTAAAAACCGAAAAACAATAAATATGTTACGGTATTAAACTAGCCGTTATTGTTAAAAATTAAGAAACAACAAAATGAATAAAATTATCAAGTAAATTTATGTTTTTATTCTATCATCACGAGATATTAGAAGTTGTATAACATTTACTAACTAACCGTGCGGAAAAGTTCTCTTCTTTGGTTTTTACGAGTTTTATTGCATTCGGTTAAATTTATCCTCCATAAACTTTGTATACAGTTACTCAAATTTGAATACTATGGCATATACTCAAATTTGGCTTCCGCACCGAACTCAGAGTTGGGGAAATGAAATTTTGGGGACTTTGTTTCTTCCGTGTACGTTTTCTTCTTCCGAGCCTTGCAGCTGGACATTTGCCTTCCGAGATGGTGAAGCGAGAATGCACCTGAGAGCATATTCTGTTGATATGATCGACCAACTGGTAATCATTATCCTTATTGCGTTGTAGATGATTGTGGCCTGTTTGGGAATTCATAGTCTATTATTTCCGATAGACGTCTAGGCCGAAATAGTGCTAATTGAACGATAGACCAGCATTGGGAAATAAATATGTAAGAAAATTCTATTGTTAACTCTTTAGATAGCATTTGGTGGCTAAAAAGGACCGTTTGGTTTTAATAATGATACGGCCCTAGTTGTATTTTCTACGATGGTTGAACCACATACATTCCCAAAATAATTTGATTCCTATCGAATGATTGAAATTTCAAACAGCACAAGAAATATATGCAACCAAACAAACTCTTTTATAAGCAAACTGATTTGGTCGTACTGAAAAGGACGGATGTAGTTGACGGGGAGAAACATTGTTCACGGTTGAACTTGGGGTTTCTTCTTGGTATTCTTGGTTCAGCTCCTCGTCGGTGCGGGTGGCCATCTGCAGGTGACATGGGCTGATTCTTGTCCCGTTGTTGTCACGGGCGGCATTTTCCATCAACTCATAGGCTTCAGCAGCCTTTTTTCTCGCAGCGTCCTCGTTGGATAACGAATGCTCACCAGTGCACCCTCCAGTATGGTCGCACGCCTACTGCGTTGCTACAGCACATTTTGCTCTGTACAGAACTACGACTACCGTAAGACTGAATCAAATTTTCATTCAACGAAGTCAATGTGATACTAAGTGCATCAAGGGGACGAACTTCAGTTATTGCCCCACAATAATTAGTTTTAATCAGTGCACGCTAGACGGATGATTTTCTTAACAGAAATGTTCCTGCCATCAACTAATCCGGTATGCACAACTAGGAACTAAAACGAACTCAACCACATAGTCTAGTCGGTCTATGACGTGTCGCAATTCGGCTCGAATTACCCCTTCTAAAATTTCGTTCGATAGTTGTTCAACGGTCTTTGTGATATACTCCGGGACGCGGCGTAATTGAACTACAAACCGACTAAAGAAAAATTCAACCAAACAAACTCTTTAGTTAATAAACTGATTTGGTCGTCCTGAAAAGGACGGATTTAATTGACGAGGAGAAATAGTTTGCGATTCCCCTTGGGTTGTTTGTCTCGTCACGGGCGGCTTTTCCAGCCAACTCGTAGGCTTTAGCAGCCATGTTTTCGCAGCGAGGTTGATAGGAGCATCGGCACCAACAGCCAACTGTACCAACGCCTTTATGCACTCCGCTTCACTTAACTCAATTTTGAGTACAATTGTGTGCTATCGCTTTTTCTCTCGCGGAAATGTTACTAAATGTTCGTAGAAGCTGATCTAATCAAAAATTGAGTTGATCCACTGTTTAACGAAAATTGAGTAGCACATCCTTGAGGAAAAAGAGATAGCATACAATTGTACTCAAAAATTGAGTAGAAAGAAGCAGAGTGTGGGCAACGACTGCTCGCCAGTGCACCATCTAAGGTGCTGCTGCCGCTAACTGCGTGCGAACAGCCACTGCACAGCTCCACGACTGTTGTAAGACTGAGTCAAAATTTCAGCTAAGCGCTGGTATGTCATGGCGTGGGATGCTATTGCACAAAAGAAGGCGGTACCAACGAAGGCAATGTGATACAAATTGCACCAAAGGGGACGAACTTCTGTTATTGCGCCACAATAATTAGTTTGAATTAGTGCACGCTAGACGGATGATTTTCTCAACAGAAATATGCCTAATTTGCTTCCACCAACAGCAACTAATCCGGTACGCATAACTAGGAACAATGGCGAACTCCACCACATGGTCACTGATGTGTTGCAGTTTGGCTCGAATTATCCCTTCTAGACTTTCGTTCGTTTGTTGTTCAACGTTCTCTGTGGTATAATCGGGGACGCGACGTTTAATAATTGCCATATTTAGCTGTTATGCGGTAATTGAATTAACAACAGCACAATGAAAAATTCAACCCAACTCTTTAGTTGGTAAACTGATTTGGTCATCCTGAAAAGGACGGATTTAGTTGACGGGGAAGAAATGTTTTCGATTCCACTTCGGCTTTCTTTCTTCGTTCGGCTCCTCGTTTTTGCGGATGGCCAGCTGCAAGTGACGAGGGATGAATCTGGTCTTCTTGTTTTCACGGGCGGCGTTTTCTACAACGTGCTCGCCAAACACGTCTGTCGCATACGGATGCACAGCGAGAACTGATTATTGGTGTTCGGTCGTTCCACGTGTTCCATAATTGCTGGCAGGGTTACTGTGGCAGTACGAACCAATCAGAACGTAGCGCAAATATGATGTCATTCTCGACCAATAGCTTCGTGCGTTCAGAAATTGTGTGGGACGGGAAAAGTTAGTTTGAAGAAGAAGAAGAAGACATTTGTTACTCGTTTCCATATGACCTTGCTAGGGAAAACACATTTTTCAACCTGTTGATTTGCAAATTCGTATGGGAGCAAAAGAAGGTCATTTTCAAATGAAAAATTGAACTACTTATACTAATTGAACTTCATTCAAATTTTGATGCGAAAAATTTGTGAATCTTCTTGATAAAATGATGCATGAATGAAGTCATTCTGTTTAGTCGAACGAGAGTTATAAGCGTTCAAAAACCTTTCACTTTTGCGTAACGCTCTCATTTTTCATAATTTTGAAACGGCGCCCGGTATAGAAAAGAAAAACGTAGTCCTACGTTAAAATCATTTTTATTTCATACAGAAACAAATTCAACTTTCACTCATATTATATCAAATTGCATTCTCAAATAATACCATTCAAAAATAGATTCAATCCTCAAGTCCAAGGGTTTTGCAGATGTTGGTCAGCATTGATGATAGGGAAGATATCTGCGTCCGCTGAAGCACTCGTAATGGTTTCTGCCACATCAGTCAGATCAAGTTCTTCGTCATCTATCCATTCGCAATCGAAGTTGTCTTTGTTGGTTACAACCATACATTCCTGTTTACGTTTTGCCACAACTTTAAACGGACGCAATTTTCTCTGAAATTGAACGGATGTATGCTTGTGCATCTTTATGTGCTCGCGAAGCATGACTAAAGATGCAAAAGTATGAAGCCACAGCTGGAACACACTCGTTCGTTCAATGAGTTTTTAATTGAAGGACAGTAAAGATCATACGGAATCGTTCCATATCCGGACATCGATTTAGGTAGAATCTGTTGAGCTTGTAATGAGTTCAATACGAACATTGATAGAAATGCTGTGGTTCGTCCTTCGATGACCCAATCAATCCTCGAGATGTTTGCGTCAGAGAGATTGGTGGAGGCAAAAATCCATTGCAGATAACGTGATCGATGCTACTTCGCAGTGGTGAGCAGCATTTCCTGTAAAAATATAAATTTATGCACATATAACAATTATTTGACCATCAAATGCATCTCAAAATTTTACCTATCTGTGCATTTCCGTATCTGGAGTAAATATTGGCTGGTTCGCACATGAGTTCCAAATCAGTGTTGGTCATAGTCACGAATTGACTTCGGATCTATTTCAGAAGCATCAGGATCGATATATTCAGCCAACGTCGGATGACCGTCGATGACGACATCATTCCAGACTTCTGCCAAAACTTCACCAGCGTACTGGAAATTTTGCTTCTCCAAAGCTGAATCAGTTGTACGCAATTGGGAATCAGATGACTACCAAACTGGTCGTGTGGTATTATCAATCCAGAAAGCTCCTTACTCAAGGGTGACATACGTCGCTCCACTCTATTGAAAGCACTCCTTCCCGGAGCGTTCGTTGCAATGAACAGCGTGTCAAGGTTGTACTCTTTAAAATGGTGTATTGCTATCTGTATTACCTTGCGATATCTCAGATTTTCATCAGGTCCACCGTCGACGGTAAAGATTAGGGACTGGTTTGACCAATCCATCAAACTTAAAAATACCATCAAACGATTCAAGAGTTAGAAGCCGCTTGATGTCTAACGCATGAGAAAACGCCGTTGACGAAGCGTGTTTGCCTGACCGAATTGCAATGTAAGTGGGGCCCGAAAAACCAACAGCCTCCGGTTTGCCAAGACCATTCGGTTTGATTTCGATTCCAGCGTACACGGACGGAATTAGTTTATGCTTATTTGCAACTATCCAATCGTGGTCAGGAAGCGTGATTTTGTACTCCACATGCATAAGCATGGGAGACTGCTTATTGGCAGCCGTTAGGCCTATCGCCACTCTCGCCTTATCATCCTGACTGATAAATCCTACTTCATTGGGCCCTAGCACAGATGCCAGTTCTTCCAATGATCTTATGGTCGCTGTACAGAATCGGCCATCGGGATGATCGTTGGTGTTTTGCATTACTTGCGCGCATCAACTTCACTGGTACAGTATTTACGTGACATTTACCTTGATGGGAATTGGCTCGTTTTGGGATTAACCGCAGATATGTTGCTGTTCTTTTGATATTGAATCCCTCGCCTTGTATTGCAGAAGTCAACTCATCTAAAGTTTTAACGCTTCTGACGCTCTCATCACTGCGCTTTTCGTGGGCCGCAGATCCATGAAGTGCGATATCGCATATTGCCTTGAGCAGCTCCGGTTGCTGCTCTTCAACACGAGGGCGGCCAGGAGAATTTCGGAATGAAAGATAATTTCCTGAAATTTGATATTTATATCTACCGTGCAAACAACTAGTTAATATATCATATTTACCAGCCTCTGGGATGTCCCGAATTAACAGTTGTTTAGCTTGCTTCATTTTCTCACGATGCTTCTGCTGTCGCTCTTGCTCGTCTTCCTTGATTTTGAGATTCTTTTCAAGTTTGATCTTTTAAATTTTTAGCCCTTCGAGTCTCGACCGATCATCATCCGTCAATAGTCCAGCAGACTTCTTGTCAATCAGAAGCACTAACCTCAGAGTTCAGATTATTTAGCTCAGCTTTAAGTTGTTCCTGTACTGGTGCAGGGCGTTTATTTGATGATGACGGCTGAGCCATATACTCAATTTCCTTGATGGGTTGCGCGGGTTTCACTGTCGGCGCTGATTCCTTAGGAGCACTCATAGACTTTCCTCATAGTTGAAGAAGTTTACCTTTTTCTTTAGCTGCAAGGCATGAAGCTCTTTTATTTTGTTATTGACTTGCTCTTCAAGTGCGGTGTTGTCATTGCCCTTCCGTTCATTCCAGAAATTAGTAGCATCCAATTGGCACTCCCTTTCTTCTTATCCGGGTAAGCTCTTTACATACGCATTGTACAGCGTATTAAAAAGTTCTCCACGATTCATTTTCCAAAAATACACTAACTGCGCAAACCAATTTTTTCACCAATAAACACTGGACTTTATTTCACTGACGCACACCGAATGAGCTGCAGCTGTCATTCATGAACGGGTGGAATAGTATTCACTCTAACTTGAAAGTACTATTAATGAGTCAGAAAAGTACGCATTTTTGAAGAAAAGTGGCTTAACTCATTATTAAGAGCATACTCTCCTCATTTCTGAGTAATTGCTTACTCATTTATGAGTATCAATTAATCATTAATGGGTAACGAATACTCAATTAATGAGGAAAATATACTCTAATAATGAGTTAAGCCACTTTTCTTCAAAATGCGTACTTTTCGACTCCATTAATGGGTACTTTCAAGTTAGCGTGTTATGGTAGGTGTCGGAGCCAAACACCGGATCCGTAGGGTACTTGAAGTAGCTTGCCAGCTCTCTTGGCGACAGAACTCAAACGTGTCCTAACACGGTAGGAAAGGGAAATAGGTGTCGCTCAAACTAGCAACTGTCGGGTAAAACGAGTGCTCTGTCTTGGCTCATGGGTGGAAAATTCAACTCTTCTTACCCTGAAAATGCCGGGTCGGGTTCCAAGGCCGTTGACAGCAAACACTCTAGTCGTAGGGTGGACTGTATTCAACACTGTATAACACTGGGCTGTTGCACCGGATAATGGATCCAGAAGATATTGATAGAAAAACTACTGCTTCTATTCACTTATCCTTTATTGCTTTTTCCTTTTGATCTTAACACCTTAGAATTGATATAATGACTGAAATGACTGCAGCCACTGCGGTGCCGTTTTTATATTGTGCCGCTACATTGCCAGAAGTTCCAGAACATGGAAAGTTCCAGAACAATGGAAAGTTCCAGAACATGGAAAGTTCAGAACGATGGAAAGGTCCAGAACATGGAAAGTTCCAGAACGATGGAAAGTTCCAAAACAATGGAAAGTTCCAGAACATGGAAGGTTCCAGAACGATGGAAAGTTGCAGAACAGGGCGTGGCATAGTTTATGCGAGCGGTGTGTGAAGTGCTGCATGATTACTGCTGCTGCATGCTTCGTTTACGAAGGGGCGTGAACAGTAGGGATAGTAGTAGTAGGCGATATTGCATAAGAATATCATTTTGTTTTTGCTTTTTTTTCAAAAATGTGATGTCACGATTCAGCTTACCCCCTCCCTCGTTTGTCACAAATGTCACGGTTTCTGAACCACCTCCCCCCCCTAAAAGCGTGACATAATTAATGAATGCTGCCTTAAGCGCTTCCCGAATCTGCGCAAGCGTTCTGGATCAAATCGGTTAGGCATTCTCACTTTCACAATGTTTCTCAAAACGTTTTTCTTCCTAGAGATAGGACTCTATCCAACGCGAATCGTTAACACAACAGAACACCTGTTTATAACACACTACTAATTGGAATTTACAGAGAACTTTGATTCGGAATAACATGTTCAACATCGAAAATGGTGCCCGTGATAGGGAATTTGTGTGGTTAAGTTATGTGACGAAGGAAAACAAGTTTTGCTAATACCACTGGCTGCCAATCGACAATTTGAAACGTAAATCCCAATCAAACAAACTCTCAAGCTGAGAATATTAAATTGACAGTAGCAAAGATGGATTTGTATCTGGTAGGATTTTTTCAGGTGAAAATAAATCAAAGCAACCGGCAGGCACTGTTGCCTAGTAACGATTTGGCAAAATCCAATATGACTCGTCAATCGGCCGAAATGTAAGATAAACTCTTATTCAAATTACTCTCTAAAATAGAAATTGAATTTATTTATTGATTCATCGCGGGTTGCGCCAACCAGCTATGAAATTTTTTTACCGACGGAGAATTGTCCTGCTCTGCCT
Source organism: Aedes japonicus (assembly GCA_034211315.2). Classification (NCBI taxonomy): domain Eukaryota; kingdom Metazoa; phylum Arthropoda; class Insecta; order Diptera; family Culicidae; genus Aedes; species Aedes japonicus. The sequence goes on along the minus strand of JASCZW010005443.1, from coordinate 1,107 downwards.
TCCATGGAGCTCTCCCGCAAACAGTAGCGTTTTTGTAGTCGCGACGAACAAATCGGCACTAGATTAAATGACGTATAAACGAAACGAAATATTAATTTAATCTTATATAAACAACTCTCTGAACAGGATTGGTTGTCCTCAAAAGTAAAGATTTTCAATTAATGGATTGCGCTAACCAGCTGGGTAAAATTTTTCACCGACGGCTCGCCCTCCATCGAGCACCGAACTAAATTTAAGATTTCATTCTTTAATAAACAACTCTTTGATTTTAATTCATTGTCCTCAAAGGACAGATTATTTCCACCTACCGCTGCTCGCCCCATACAGGACGCTTTCCCCTAACAGCAGCGTTTTCGGTCGCGGCGAAACAACTGCCACGATGAGGTAAGATGGCGGCTTAGCACAAACCGACGCGATTGTGCGCTCCCATATCCGCCATTTTACCTCATCGCGACGATCGCTGTTTGGGAAAGCGCTTGGTTCATCTCACCACCAGCTGCCACGCGACCACCATGCGCTACGCGACTATCAGCTACCTCTGCGACCAGCTCCGCTGCCTGTGACCAGCTGCCTGCGACCAGCTATCAGCGACCAGCTCCGCAGAGCTTCAATGCTGCCAAACGACTGAGGCATAATTTTCCTTAGTGTTCGTTTTACGCCGTTCTCAGCTGCGTGCGAGACGTACATGGAGAGACGAATGACATAATTGGTTAAAGTCTCTCTCTAATACAAAGAAGAAGAAGATGATGCAAGACGTTCCTTGCTTCGATTTGAAATCTGTGATAGGAAATTTGGTAAATTTACTCTGCAAAATGACATTATAAGACATCACCTTACATATGCGTTATTTTCAATAGTTTACTATTGATTGAGAAAAATGTTTGGCTATTGAATTGGAGCGCGGTAAAATTTCCGACCGATTGAAGAAGAAATCATGTAAATCTATCGTGGATTATTTGTGTTATTCGCGTACAAAACGCAATGGTTTTTTCGTGGGACGGTCGCAAAATTTTGGATTTTCATTTGACACCCTACTCCTTGCCGTAAGACGTAGTCTACGTCAAAACAACTCTGCAAGTCAGGAGTATTCGAATAAACTTATCTTTT